>OY294067.1:292742410-293068174 GCA_958510875.1 Endomychus coccineus
TTGGTGGCCATGAATTTGCAAAATGTCTGCTTATAACACAATCTTGAAAAATCGCATTTAACAATTCTCTAATTGGTCGGTAAATGTGCGGAAGTACTCCATCCTGCATAAAAATCAAATTTCCAATTCCTTCATGCTCGTTTTGCAATTGTGGAATTGCATAATCCCTTAACATTTGCAGGTATCGTTCACCAGTAATAGTTACAATGACCAATGATGAAATTACCTGTGAAACCGCACAAAATTATGACTTTTTCCTCATGAAGGCCTTGATTCATGTTGACCATATTTGACAGTTTCGAGAATAAATTCCACTATTAAGACAGAAATGGGCCTCATCTGAGCCAATACGTGTAATGAAAAATTGTACCTGCCAGCAAAATCTGCATCCCTATAAACAGCAGTTGCAGTTTATAGGGATACATTTTTGAGATTTTCCGTAAAATTTTCCAAGCCATGGTGTATGACATTTGTATTCGTTTTAATATCGCATCCACACTACTGATTGCTAGCGGATTAGTATTGGCTACGTTTTGATTTTCCTGAAGAAGTTCTCCAACTTGAACATCACTAATCCCAGGTCTTCCTCGGTAGGTCTTTTACAGACCCGGTTCTTTCAAATTTGCTAATCCAATTACGATACGCCTCAATTTGGTACAGCCCTGCTTTCAAACTCATTTTCGTACGAAATCTTCGTAATCCAGTAGTGTTAATTTCTACCGCCTTCATGATAACAGTGTGCTAAGCCAATTCTTGTTTGCAGATTTATGTTCAAATTGTTACAATTTACGTTACGCGAGTTTTATTTTGAGAACAATTATCTAAATTACGATTATTTCTTTTGACACTTGTATCAATAATTCAATAGTTGTCTCAACAATTATTTTGTTTTCCATAGATACACTAAAATCCAATTATTGAAGCAACTACATTCTGTTTATTTTTTGCTACTAGCATAATTCCCAAAAAACTATAAAACAATTTGAAATAGACCCCTTACTTTATGATAACCCCATATAATAATTATCAAATCAACTTATGAAGCATAATGTCGTAAAAATCAAATCAAAATTTTAGTATGAAATTGAAGCGGAACTGATATTTATGTAACTGTTTTGCAATCAGAACGCATAACATTGTAGGTATATAAGAGATCTTCAACATATTCGTGATTATGTCTATTTTTACATATTATTCCAAGAGTTCTTCGTAAAAGTAAATCACAGACTATTCGTGGGAATGCACTGACCAGGAAGTGAAAAATTAATATAAAATTATTATGTCTCAGTTGGCTGGATAGGTTTTAACGCACGGCAAAACTTCAAAACATGCATCATAAAATCAGTGTTGACATAGTGAGTCCAATGTTACAAACTTTCTGTGAATAAAACCTAAAGCATTATCGATCATGTACAAAAATATATTTATTGGTTTAATCATTGTTTTAATCATTTCAATAATTTACTTATCAAATAAGTTATGAATGCATTGTCATTAAAGGAAACTCTCAGATGCTTCTCCAGAGAATGAGTTATAATATATCTTATATATTAATAGCGTTAGGGACCAGTTAGAAAGAGAAAAGTGCAGAGGGTCGGGTGGGGGTTGATGTATCGTTCAAAAGGAGCTAGACCAGCACACTTAGATGCATGGTGGGTGGTAGACCGCCAAGTCGCCGTAACTGTCACTGGGACGGTTAGTAGGCCGACTTGACCGGGGAACGCCTAGTGATATGTTAATGCAATAGCCCTAACAATGGAGAGCGTGCGACCAGCAAAACATAAGATTCATCAGGTAATAACGGTGGAACCTGGAAAATAGTTCATCACTTCATATTACTTTCATCAGCATTCATTAGGGAATTGCTTAAATTTTATCGTAGTTGTTACTATGAGCATGAGATACCATAGTTCAAAAATGGTTCTTAACATGGAGCAGACTCTTATCGTTCTAGAACCGGTAACATTCGCATGTGTGATAGTGTGTTCACGAATGGATACAGAGCGAACATTGCAAACACTGGATCGCGGTGAGGGGATGTAGGCAGCCAAAAGATCTGTTGATTAAAATGAACTACAAAGTGTACCAAAAATGTAAGCTATGCTAGAAAGAAAGGCAATCCCTTCCATGTCCTAATAGACAGCGTGATTCTAAAAACCTCAGGTGGTATTGCTTGGGGAAGCAGTAACCTTGGATTCAGTGACCCCGTGCTCTCACGGTGGTAGGCTTTTTGAGACAGACTGGGATCATAGGGTGGGGCTGAAGATTTCTTGGAAACGGAAATCACAGTGAACTCAAAGTGTGAGTGGCACGACCCTGTGGGACTAAAAGCCTCTAGTGCCCTTAGGGTTCTGATTCAATAAATAATTACAATAATACTATAGAGTCAATACCCTTGTAATATACAGTATATAATGACATTTACAAATAAAGCAATGTTGAAAAATTAATGCACAGACAGCTAATGAAAACTGTCAAGCGGAAACTGACCAAAATGTAACTAAAAATAGTGGTTTAATGTAAATCAGTCAAATATTATATTTGTGAGAATAAATACCCCTATACTGTTTCCTGTGTTTCTAATATAATGAGGGTGCATTAATAAATTCAATTTTATACATATGGGTAGGGAACTTTGTTTCGTTGAAACGACATTCAGATCTACCAATTCTGTGAATCATATGATATGTTCATAAACCTCGTCCGTTGCATCTTTATTTTCACGTCACAATTAGATAAAGACAACTTAGACAAATAAACGTCGTACTTTCCTCAGAACTTCAGTAAATAGAGGCAAGAAATAATGAACACGTATTCTTCAATTTGAAATAAGCAGGCTATAACCCAAAAATACAAAATGTACACGTATTACGTACTTTTAGTGAATCCGCAACAAATGAATCTAGAACTTTAATGGACTTGACTCTTCATTAGTCCTGGACTCAGGTTCAATTCATAAGTTAATCTCAACAATTCACGCATGTCAGTTACAGTACTTGCAATTTTTTTTTGCCATAATTAAATACCTATTCATATAAGATGGCGTAATAACGCTAAAACTCGAGTAACGGAAGTTACAAATAAAAGTGATATCAAAATATTAATTCTACAATACATAGATTATACATAAAAATTCTCGGGAAATAGGTCACATTAACACATTGTTTTAAATATTCGTCTTTACGTACGTTTCGGTCTCACGACCATCATCAGAAGACTCACTATGTCTAAAAAGGGGTTTACTAAAACTAATTATAGCACAAGCGTCCAAATCGCACAATTTAACTTCAATCAAAAGAGCCCACGCCGTCGAAACGAACAGAACTACGAATAATCGAAATTGTATCGTCAGTATAATACTGACGAAATAGTATCGTCAGTATAATACTGACGATACAATTTCGAAAGAGCCCACGCCGTCGAAACGAACAGAACTACGAATAATCGAAATTGTATCGTCAGTATAATACTGACGATACAATTTCGATTATTCGTAGTTCTGTTCGTTTCGACGGCGTGGGCTCTTTTGATTGAAGTTAAATTGTGCGATTTGGACGCTTGTGCTATAATTAGTTTTAGTAAACCCCTTTTTAGACATAGTGAGTCTTCTGATGATGGTCGTGAGACCGAAACGTACGTAAAGACGAATATTTAAAACAATGTGTTAATGTGACCTATTTCCCGAGAATTTTTATGTATAATTCACAGAGCCGTAACTAGGTGGATGGCGCCCGTGGCGAACATGTAGGTTTGCGCCCCCTAACAATAGTAAAACCTCATATAGCTAATATTATTCAGATCAAAAGTCATTTTTATACAAATATAAAAATTTCTGTGGTATCCAAATAACTGTGTTTATTATTTCCTCAAAGTATGTAACAAAAATAAAATAAATAAATAAAGATTCTTACAACTCAAATGAAAAACTGAAAAACATAAATACATATATCAACTAAGGTACTTATATAAAAATTCTCGGGAAATAGGTCACAATAACACTCTGTTTTAAATTTTCGTCTTTACGTACGTTTCGGTCTCACGACCTTCATCAGAAGACTTATAAAATTTAGAAGAAAAAAATGAAATTAGAAACAACGTTTGTAACATCTTGACAAACAAAGAAAACAAACAGAAAGCAGAAATAGGTATTGCAAGGAATCGTTTTAACTATCATACAAAAATAACAAAAGAGTTCTTAGATGCTAACCCTCAAATTTTAGTTTTGAACGCGGATAAATGTAATAAAACCGTCATAATGCATAGAAATGACTATGAAAACAAAATGGAAACCTTTTAAATGATGAAACAACTTATAAGAAATTGAAATCTGACCCTACTTTATCAGTACAAAATAACATGAATAAATTGATAAATAAATGGCATAAAGATAAGATAATTCCTATTGAATTAAAAAATAAATTAATTTGCCATAATGGGCTAGCACCTTATATCTATGGGCTTTCGAAACTACATAAAAATGATATACCCCTAAGACCCATTGTAAGTAATATTGGAGCTCCTACTTACAATTTATCAAAATTTCTATCAAAATCTATCAATAATATAATAGGAAAAAATGAATTTTATGTGGAAGACTCATGGCATTTTAATGAATTTATAAAAAATCAATCCGTACCAGTAAACCATCAACTAATTTCCTTGGACGTTGTTTCTTTATTTACAAATATACCTGTCGTTTTGGCATTGAATTGCATCAAAAAACGTTGGGCAGAGATTAAAAATCACACACCTCTTGATGAATCAGATTTTATAAATGCGGTAAAGTTTTGTTTAGAATGCACTTATTTTCAGTACGGTGAGCAATATTTTGGACAAATTTTCGGCACAGCAATGGGATCTCCTATTTCAGCTACCATTGCTAACCTCGTTATGGAATGCCTAGAGGAATCCGTTATAAATTCATTAGATTTTTAGCCTGTATTCTTTAAACGATATGTAGATGATTGCCTTATGTGTGTTCGCAACGATAAAGTTCAATATGTGATTAATAAATTCAACAATTTCCACTGTAAACTTCAATTCACTTGTGAAATAGAAATAAACAAAAACATAAATTTCCTAGATATGAACATTAGGCATGATGCAGATGGAAAAATAAAAACTTCTTGGTTTACTAAAGAAGTTTGGTCTCAACGTTATCTTCATTTCAATTCCGTTGCACCAGCTTGTTATAAAAAACAGCCTTACAGACCGCGCGGTGAAATTGTCCCACGCAGAAGACCGTCCCAAAAATTTAAAAATTGTTCGTAATACACTAGAAATGAATGGCTACCCAAAAACCTTCTTCAATCCTATCATTAAAGAGAGAATAAACAAAATCTATAATGGTTCTTCATATAAAAATAACATAATAGGTAATACAGACAATTATATAACTTTACCATACATTCCGGAGACCTCAGAAAAAATTAAGAAATGTTTGAAAAAGTACGATATAAATGTTCAGTTTGATTACAAAAATGTTAATATTTTAACTAAAGAAACCAATTATTATAAAAGATCTATCCTGGAGATGATTCACATAAAACGGGATTCCAATTCTGTGAACCATAGGAATGATATTCAGGGATTGAGTCAGATTTATACTAACTTGATTAATTAAAACTCTTGCAAATTCCTACATGCGTCTTTATAATGTTAAAATTATATTTTAGGAAGAACGCTTAAAGTAAATTCCAATGCAGGTCTAAAACCTTTTCAAGTACGTCATAAATCTACATCTGGTTTCGAGTAAATATCAACAAATAGCTTCGAACTTCAGTTGCTTTGAGACCATAGCAATATGCCTTTGTATATTATGAGAATTGTACTGAACAGTGGATTCTTGTTACAAAAAATTATACTTTAATATTAACGTTACAATTTTCGATTGTTCGTGGTTCTGTTCGTTTCGACGGCGTGGGCTTTTTGATTGAAAATTGTGCGATATGGACGCTTGTGCCAATTAGTTTTAATTAACCCCTTTTTACATAATAAGTCTTCTGATGAAGGTCGTGAGACCGAAACGTACGTAAAGACGAAAATTTGAAACAGAGTGTTATTGTGACCTATTTCGAGAATTTTTATATAAATTCATACTGGGTCAAGAATCTTTATATTATCAACTAAGGTACTCAATCGATAATAAAATCAGTCACAAAAAATAAAGGAACCATTTCCGTAGTAGGTACTTTGGATAGGCAATTATTGAAGATTAAAGATGAACTTTTCTTGATTTAGCTATGGCGAAATCATTAATCACGTCATCAAAATCGACTGAAGCAGCTGTTTCTTTTTCAATGCCGAGTATAGCCAAATCAAATAATCTTTCCTGGCCTATTGAAGACCTCAAATAATTTTTTACTAGTTTTAGTTTGCTGAAAGCTCTTTCACAAGATGCACTCGTAACAGGAATACAGTGGAATATTCTTATTGCTATGTCAATATTCGGATTAATTTTCTCCAATTCATTTTCATGAATGATTTGGAGAGTTTGAATATGATCTAATTTCCCAAAGTTTTCAACAAGAGTTGATGCTTGGAATTTAAAACTCTCTATTTCATCTATGAATTCAGAAGCATCTAGGTCATCCTTATACTTCCGAACTAAATTTTCAGCATATCGTTTCAAGTCTTCTATTGTCGCCATCGATATGAATTGGCCTTTGAGAAATTCAAAATCATTACTAATTTCTTTCAGATTAGCAAATCGTGATTTGAACTGTGTTATCATGTTATCGAATATGCAACAACACAAACGCATAATCGGGAAACGTCGGATTCCGACGATCGAATGTAGTGTCACAATACAAGTTTGGGCAACAGTAGCGGCTTTAAACAATTCTCTTGTTTTTATACATTATTCATTATAAAAATACGGATTTAAGAAAAAAAATTAAATACCGCCATTCTACGTATTCATTGAAACTTTACGTTCGATTTTTGGCGCCCGCGGCAAAAGCCTCCATTGCCCCACCCTAGTTACGGCCCTGATAATTCATACTGGGTCAAGAATCTTATTATTACAATATATAGATAAAATTTCATAACACGTATAGTAAAGGGAGAAACGATACAAATTTTAAATACCTATTCTTCTAAATGCGTACTAACACAGACTCTAATTTAACGCAGAAGAATCGATTTGATCCATACTAATATTTTTCGTAACTTAGAGGTAAAGATCCACCGGATCAATTGTAACTAGTTCTACTTGAATTCTCATTTATCTATTCATAGGACGAATTTAGTTTCAAATATCACTTATGCTACTAATTGTGAACGAGGCCTGAAATAATTAAAGTTCTCGATTGGATATTCCAATTATTAATGTCTATTTTTATATAACATTTGATAACAAGCTGTGTAAGCTACCACTGAAAAACGTTTCTATTATAATAATAAAAGATCGGTGTACTTGGTCTAAGGCATTTATTTAGATGTTCTTAGTATCATCGTTCCAATTCAACTATTCTTTACATATATTCATACATTTACCTAATGTTTGATCGGTGCAGCGTCAGCTGGTCAATGTCCGTTGACCATCAGGTCGACGATCGATGCATATGCTTAGTCAATGATAGTTGCTTAATTGTAACCTTTATTTAGTTCATATAGTTCATAGGACCTGTTGGCACAACAAGTGTCTAAATACCATCTATGACTTAAATAAGAGTTCCTAACCAATAACAGCCTCATTACACCTCCGGGGGTGCAAAGAAAAAAAAAATATTTTTTTTTTTTGTACTCCTAAAACTGTGGTTAATTGCTTAATTGCTATCACTTCCACTGGTTTTTGTCAAATATTTCTTCACTCTGTTTTTATGCACTATTAATTCTTTATTTTTATTTCTAATAACTAAATTTGGAGATTCATCTCTTAGCACTTGATAAGGTCCTTTAAATATCTCGTCCATTTTATTGGTGCTTTCATTTTTAACTAAAACTAACTCTCCTATTTTGAAACTTACATTTCTATTACAATTTTGTTTCGATTGATCAAACAAGTTTTTCCTTTTCAATTTTGATTTCAGCAGATTTTGTTCCGCTTCAGCGCTAGCTTGTTGCAATCTAAATTTGAGTTCTTTAGGATAATCATCGAATGAATGCAATGGATCAATTTTTCCCAAATTTGAAGGTAGTGATGCTACTCTACCAAATACTAACTCAAAGGGGGTGTATTTTGTTTCCGTATGCACTCTTGTGTTATAGCTAAAACACCAGAAAGGTACCCAATTACTCCATGCTTCTGTATATTTTGCAGTTTGCATTCTAAGAAAAGCTCCCAGATTCTTGTGTGAATTTTCTATGGCTCCTAATGTTTCATGGTGGTAAGCAGTTGAATGTAATTGCTTGATGCCAAGAATTTTACACGATTCCGTGAAAACTGCTGACATGAATTCTTTACCTTGGTCGTGCAGGACCGTATTGGGAATTCCATTACGCAAGATGAAGTTATTGACCAGCGCTCTGGCTACGGTTTCGGCCTCTTTATTCTCCAGCGAGTAGGCTTCAACGTATTTTGACAGATCGCATTGTATTGTTAAGATGTATTTCTTATTTTCAATATCGGCTGATATCGGACCCATTAAATCTAAACTAATTTTTTCAAATGCTACTGATGCTGTTGTTGTTATGGAAAGGGGTTGAATATTCGGTACAGAATTTTTATAGCGTTGACATTCGTCACATTCACTGACAAACTTTTTTACATCTTTATAAAGACCTTTCCAAAAATAATGTTGCTTGATTGTATTATACATTCTAGATATTCCCGAATGACCGCCTGTTGCCAAAATGTGGTAATCATTTAATAATAATTTTTGTAATTCAGGATTGTATATTGTTCTTCTGCCTCGTAGTATTGTAATATTGATATCGCCTAATATATCGGAATGTTTCTTTATTTCCCTTGCAAGGTTTATAATATTTTCTTCATTTTTTATGAGAACTAATTCATTTATTTTTTCTTTTGTGCACAATTTTCGGAGGGCCTTTAACGATGACCGAAGCTCACACGCTAAAGATGCATCACTCCATCTCATAAATATTTTTTCTACACTAGTGTTTATTAAGATATTTCTCTCTAACATTTTCATTCCTTCTTTATTTTTAAATTCTTCAAATAACTTATTGTTAACAATTTTTAATTCTGTGGCGTTCTTTGGTTTTTTAAGTAATTCAACAATTCCTGGATGGCCAATCCTATCCTTATTGCTTACTATTTTTGATTTTGATTTTTCTTTTTCCTGATCTAATTGTTTTCTACGGGCTCTTGTTATTACATTTAATACTGCGGTTGTATGATTTTGTGCTTTTTTGAGTTCATCAGATGTAATTGTAATTCTTGACAAAGCATCAGCGGTTACATTTGTTTTCCCTTTAATATATTCTATCTTAAAATCATATTCTTCTAATATCAATCTAAATTTTGTTAATCGGCTAGATGGATCAGTCATGTTAAACAAAGATACTAAGGGACGATGATCTGTTTGAATTATAAATTTCTTTCCATACAAATAAGGTCGAAAATGTTTTACTGCCCAAACTATACCCAATAATTCTTTTTCTATTGTACAATACCGTGATTCAGCTGGATTTAATGCCCGACTTGCATACGCTACTGGTTTATCGTTTTTATTAAAAAGGGCCGCCCCTAAAGCTGTACCCGACGCGTCAGTTTTCAAAATGAAAGTGTTTGATTCTGATAAATCTGGATAATCTAAAACTGGGGGGTTAATTAATTTTTGCTTCAATGTCTCAAATGCTTTTTGACATTCTTCTGTCCATACGAAAGGCGTGTTTTTTCTTGATAATTTATTTAACGGATTTGTGATTTGAGCAAAATTTTGAATAAATGGTCTATAATAATTCGCAAAAGCTACAAATCGTTTGGTCGAGTTTGCATCAGATGGAACAGGGTATTGTTTAATTGTTTTGACTTTTTCTGGGTCAGGAGAAATACCTCCCGCTGAAATTAAATGACCTAGATATAGAATTTCTTTTTTCAAAAATTCACATTTTCTTGGGTTTAGTTTGAGATTCACTTTTCTTAGTCTTGACATTACTTTTATCAAATTTATGTTATGTTTTTCAAGACAATTTCCAAAAACTATTAAATCGTCTAAATAAATAAAACAACTTTCATAATTGAGACCAGACATTGCAATTGTCATGGCTCTCGAAAAAACACTCGGGGCTATTTTGATTCCCATTGGCAACCTTGTCATTTGATATTGCCCTTTATTAGTTGTAAATGCTGTATATTGACGACTATTTTTATCTAATTCGATTTGATAATAACCTTGAGAAAGATCTAAATGCGAGAAATACATCGCTCCCGATAAGGAATCTAATATTTCGTTGATATTTGGAAGTGGAAATTTATCATCTTTAATCTTTTTATTTAGTAATCTAAAATCAATGACCACACGCCATAGCTTTTCTTCGTTTCCATTAGCTTTTTTCGGTACTATTAATAAAGGTGCTGACCAAGCTGACCTTGTAGGTTCAATTATTCCATCGTCTAGCATCTTATTTATTTCTTTATCTATTTGTGATTTTTGAGCATATGGTAATCTATAGGGTTTACAATAAGTGGGTGTCACTTTATCTTCAAGTTGTAATTTATGTTTATAAATGTTTGTCGTAGTTAAAGGATCATTCTCTAACTGAAAGACATCAGCATATTTTGCACAAATTCGTTGAATAGTATATTTTTCTTCCTTTTTCAAATGAGATAAATCAACTTTACTCAATATGTTGTCTATTCGTTCTACTGTTTTGATATCATTTTTTGAAAACGAAATGATTTCGTAATTTTCAGCATCTAATAATTTCGGGACATAGTTTTTTATTTCTATGTCTTTATCAGTTGTATTCAAAAATTGAATGGGGATTTCTCCGTCACTAGATCTGCGCGCGATTGATCCGGCTACGAATATTCCTTCTCCAATTTCTTCATTACAAACTATTGAACTATTGACCTTGTTTGTTTTGAATTGTTTTATAATTTCGCAACGTGCTGGAATTATAATTGAATTTTTATGCTTTGAATGCATTTGCAAATTTATTTTATAATTGTTTTGATTTAAACTGTACAATGATAATTTAGAACTTTCATAATTTATTGATGCTTTATAATGTTGAAAGAAATCTGATCCTAAAATTCCATCAATGTTTTTATCAAATGATTTCATTATTATGAACTTTTGGTTTATTGAACCTTGATTTGAGTGTAACGTGATAAATGCTGATCCCTCAGATTCGACAATTCCTGAAATACCTGAGATTTTAATTTTATCATTATTATTAATATTTTGTAAGCCTTCAACTAAACTTTCCTTAAAAAATATACTAATGGATGCTCCTGTATCAACTAATAGGTCAACATCTGTATTGCCGTACCTTAACTTAACAAAATTTAGGCCATTAACACTTAAAATAATTTCCCTAATTTCGTTGGTCACGAAAAAATTCGTCACCGTTTTCCGCGTATTGTTGTTCACCCGCAACATACACTCTTCGGCTTCCGTTTCCCGTTCCACGACTGAGTCTGTTTCCCCTGTTATTATTTTGATAAGTATTGTTAGTTATGAAATTTCTATTTCTATTAAAATTTGTTTGAGGTTTTCCCCTATGTATGTTATTTTGGTGACCCCTATTTGAATTAAATCTACCTCTAGAATTATTATTGAAATATCTACTCTTAACATTACTTTGCGCTCTGTCAGCATACATGACTACATGATTCGATCTCTGATTAGACAGAATCAGGGCGTTTTCTTCATTAGCCGAACTAATCGCATCCGTTATCGTTTGTAAATTCTTGCTTTTCATGGTCACCCTCAACTCTGGGTCACGAATTCCGTTTGCAAAAACATTTATTGCTGTCTTTTCGTTTGCTTCCATGAATATTTCCAATTTGGCTGCGTCACCTTCTGCTTGGGCAATTGTTAACTCAGACATTAATGTACAAATTTTTTCGCCAAAGTCGTTCAAAGAGAGATTGCCTTGCTTCATCGCGAAAAGTTTTGTAGAGATAACATTCGCACTTTGTTTTGTTAAAAATTTACTTTCCAAATCACTGATCAGTTCTGCCAATGTGTTATAATTTCTTTTCATTCGGGCGCTGTCCCTGGTTGACAAACAACTGTTCAAAACATAATTAACTATATGTCTCTTACCGGCTTGGTTAAGACTGGGCTCGTATAAATTTATACCCCTAATTAAACTTTTAACTGATTCCTGATTCGTGGTTTTTGGAAGCACAGTAGCTGCTATTTTGAAGTCAAAATCTGCCATATTATCTAATTTTTGTGATTTATCTATGCTTTCGATACTATTACTTGTTTGATCGCTCTTTACATAAGATATTCCGATAGTTTCTTTCCTAATTCTTAATATTTCTTTACACTCACTTATTATTGAATTTATATCATGAAATATATTGATTATCAACCTTTCTGTATCTTTTTTGATACCATGAACTATTACATCTTTTTCATATTGAGTATACAATTCGTTACATTTATTTTCAATTGAATTAACATCTATAAACTTACGTTCTACTACTCCAATGTCATTCCTTTTCTCTTGATTGTCTTTTAGTAGGTTTGTTTTTATGTTTTTGATTTTTATGCACGCGACACTTAACTCATCACTCAACTTTTTGAACATCACTTAAATCACTGCATTGTTTTGGTGGTTGTTGAACGCTGCTGTGGCTGACGAGGTGGATCCGTCGCTGATGGGTTTATGTAATGTCGTCATCTCGTTATTTCATTTTTGATCATTGTCCAGTAATGATCTCGACTTCCGCAACTCCTGCATCTCGATTTCTCGATTAACCGATGCACGCCACTTTTGTTGCCATTTGTTATAGATGTAGAACACGATTACCAACAAAATTATAGTCAAAATTGACACCGTCATCCATTCGTTTCTTGAAAATGTGTTTTCCTGATTGGCGTTGTTTGATCCAGTTCCTGCTGCAAGAATCTCGATGTTCTCTCGATTATTATACCTCGAACCGCACATTATGATTCCAATTTTGGAGTTTCCGATTTTTGACAATTTCACTATTTTCCGTTCGCAGTTGGCATTTTTAAAAGTGCCTCTGGTAGGATCGCCATATAATAATAAAAGATCGGTGTACTTGGTCTAAGGCATTTATTTAGATGTTCTTAGTATCATCGTTCCAATTCAACTATTCTTTACATATATTCATACATTTACCTAATGTTTGATCGGTGCAGCGTCAGCTGGTCAATGTCCGTTGACCATCAGGTCGACGATCGATGCATATGCTTAGTCAATGATAGTTGCTTAATTGTAACCTTTATTTAGTTCATATAGTTCATAGGACCTGTTGGCACAACAAGTGTCTAAATACCATCTATGACTTAAATAAGAGTTCCTAACCAATAACAGCCTCATTACACTATCATTGAAACGATGCAGAGAGTTTCACAGATCAACTATAATATAATATATTGTCTAAACTAGGGATACCGGAAGGTAGCATAAATTTACAGGTTATGTTCCAGCAATTCATTGTATATGTATACAGGATCCTACAGCAGTGGCGCGGTATTCCATATCTTTATTCAGGAAACAGAAATATCATTTTCTAGAATCTTATCTCATTTCTGGTTATTCTGGTCATACATACATGTTGTTTTTTTTTTCTAGGCGGGTCTCAACTTCATTTTTCTTCGAAGAACAACCTATATTTTTATAATTTTTTGGGTATCTACGTAAAAAATTTGAGTTACTTTATGGATAAGAGTTTTTTGTAAATATCGACTGTTTTCAGTAGTTTACTTGCCGGATATTCGTCACTCATAATATCTTAAATTAAAAAGTTGTGCCGAATCCCAGTAAAATTGATTTTAGTTCAAACGTTGGTGACTCTCTCAAACGATATGTCTGAAATCAAATGTGATATACAGGATGCGAAAAACAATTTGCCACACATTGTAAATAAAAACTTACAAAATCTCCCTTATTTCAAATGAACATCTATATTATCGATTCATAAGAAGTACCAATAAAGTCTCCACAAACTACATTAAGAATTCCCTATAGCTTTTGTTGACTATTTATTCCCTATAAACTCAATGAACTGTTTTTACCTCGCAAAATCCATAAGTGACGACTATTTTCGAGGAATAATATTCCAAATATCGCTCACAGTCCTGCTCAATATTCTGCAGAAGTGAGAGATTATCTGAATAAAGTATTTTCCAATAAATGGATAGAACAGAATGGACCTGTTAGGTGGCCCGCTAGATCACCAATTTATCAAAACTGGATTTTTTCTTATGGGTATCCATTAAAAATATAGATTTCGTTGTGCACCTACTAGTTGCTAAAATGTACGTTTCAGAATAACGAATGTTTTTCGCATCATTAAACCAGCTGTTTTCCGCAGAGTAGAACGTTCTTTCGAAGATAGACTTCAGTTCTGCATTCATCAACTGTCATTAAACTTTTCTTATTTTGCCAGTTGACTAATACTAATGAATACCTGGAGCTCCATTAAGCTCAGTAATATTCAAAATGTTTCTTTCATAATCGTGTTTGGTTTTAAATCGCACTATTTATATTTAAAATTTTGCATCGAATGAGACAAATATGTATTCCATTTAGAAAAATGTGATACATACAAAAATTCATAGAAATGAAAAAATTGTTTGCCCACCTAGTATGAAATGCACATCCTTGATGCAACCGAAAGCTTGCGATTTTTCCAGGAAGGGGGATCCCACAATCTCTAAAATGATGATTTCAGGTAGAACTATTCCTATGTAGTCTTCCATAACAATGTTTGGGGGGTCACCACCAACAGCACCCTATCATGGGACGATCATGTGAGGTCCATTGCGCAAACTTGGTTTCCTATTCGATACCAAGAGCTACTTTACATCTCAGTAGCTCCTCATAATCTACAAAGCACATATTAGACCTGTTCCCAAACATACGCTGGAGATTTTGGATTATATTCAGAAGAGAGCTATTTGTTTGATTGATGATGTCATACTTACGAGTTCATTGACCTCTCTAGAATATCGTAGAAAGGTGGGAGATCTCTCCCTTTTCTATAGATATTTCCATGGTCGGTGTTCATCAGAAATCTCGTCTGTTGTTGCCTTTATTGGTGCTCCTTATGGATTGATGATATACAGGGTGTTCAATTTTAAATTAGGAAGATTTTGCAAATTTTTATTTACAATGTATAGCAAGCTGTTTTTCGCACCCTGTACATCACATGTTGATCTTGAACATATCGCTTGAGAGAGTATCCAACGTTCAATATTTGATCAAAATTCAATTTTACTGGAACTTGGCACAACTTTATAATTTCAGATATTATAGTGACCAATATCCGAGGAAAAAACTTGTCATACATGAGGTACCTTTCATTTTTCATGTAAATACCGAAGAACTGATGAAAAATACAGGTTTCCATGTAGAAAAATAAAGTTGGGACCTGTTAAACGGAAATAGACCAGCAATCTTTTTATTTTCTAGACATAGATGAATAAGGTAACGTCCTAGAAAACTATATCCCTATCGGTTTGCTAAATGGAGATATGAAACACCGCACCACTGTTGCAGGACCTGTATATGTCACTAACACCTTGGTTGTCAATTCTATTGTTCTCCGAATAAAGTTGATATTTCATGTTGAATAATTTCCTCACGGAACTGAATGTAAAACTAGTATGAATTGGTGAAAACAAACTATTGTGTTCATTATTTAATTGTTTGTTATTCAAAAGGTAATTCCGACTCGTTCTGTTTTCATTGATTTATACAGATTAATGTGCGGACGATATCCCACAACAGTTTGACGCTGATGGGGTAAATCATAGCAATGTTGACCGCAAGCAGACCGTAGTTACCGGATACCATTATACCGGAAATGAGCCGGCATATGTAGTCTTCGAATATAAGATTACAAAAATCCAATGAATCAACCCCTACATACGTATTAGATTTGTGAACGACCTAAACAAGGCATGATTGAAATAAATGATTCAATTTGGTTTAGAGCGTGAATGTAATTCAGTTAAATATCTCTCTTCATTACATCAACATTCATGAGTTGATGATAAACTATTATAATTATATTTATCATTTGTCATTCTCAAAGTAAATAGAATTTACCGTGATGTACCATGTGAAACAATCATCCGAAATAAGATCTGTGAAAATGATATTATCAGGCTGTATTTATTTATTCATTTATTTATTGAATTACACTAGCTCAACGAGAGAAAACCCTTTGGATAGCTTATGAGTACATATAATATGATTATAGAGTAGGAATTAAAATTAACTAGCTCTACAAACGTCATTAGGGAAATAATTGATTCAATGTGAGACGCAAATGACAATTTCACGTCAAACATAACTCTCAATCAAGTCTCTGAAATTATAGAAACAAGTAAGGGCTGTGTCAACAATCTGGTAATTGTAAATAATAGGCATAATTTTCTTGGTGAAAATCATTACAGTGTATTTACTAATACTAAGCTCCTGATGATTGATGAAGTACTGAGTGCATCCAAGTCATACTGCATACAACATAGAGAATGCTTTCCTGCCGAATAAAGTTTTAAATCATCTGCGTGAAGAAAAAAATAACAGACAACTAAAGCACACATGTTATTGAGAAATAAATTGAATAGGATTGGTCCAAGTACTGACCCTTGAGGTACACCTGAGGTGGCATGTAATGAATATGATTTGAAACTTCTATACTCTACATATTGATATCTATCACTTAGGTACAAATTCCAAAATTCAATCGAATAATTTATATATCCAAAGCTAGACATTTTATACAATAGAATTCTGTGATCCATTTTACCAAATGCCGCAGCAAAGTCGAGGTAGATAAAATCAGCCTGGCCACCTTCATCAATAACATCAGCCAAGTATTGACTGTAACAACCTATGTTAGTAACAGTTGATCTGCCAGACATGAACCCATGCTGCTCTTGGGATATCTGCAGTTTTACATGATTGAAAGTAGCATCATATAAGATACAGAAGTTATTGATGATGACTTAAAGGGCGGAATATATGCACGTCAATTCAGTTGAAAGATGCGCATATATATGCATAGTTTTCTTTGAAATATGCAACATTATGCATAGTTTTTCTTTGAAATATGCAACAATATGCATTTATTTGTCAAAATATGCAATTATATGCCTTGAATATAACATGGAAAAATGGAAATAAAGAAACGCCGACTCTTACAAAAATTATTTATTTTAAGTAAAATGAAAAGAAAAATATAATAGGTAAAATTTTCAACCTGAAATAGTATAAAATGCATTTATAACGATATATTTTTCAAAATTTTCCAATAAAAGTGTTTGCCTTCTGTCTGTATAAATATGTTTGTACAAAGAAAAAGATCTTTCAACATCTACCGATGTGATCTGGCAATATTTTAATTTGGGTAGTAAGTTATAAGGCCAAGGTATTACTTCGTTGGATGGTTTAGTATCAAAAATATTTTTGACTTCCATCAAATACTTAAAGCCTTCATTCTTTCCCACAATAACTTCTAGTTTACTTCTTACTTGATTTCCTACATCACCGGGAACTTTTTTGCATTTGTCGGAAAAAGTTTTAACAATATTAATTGATTCTCTTAAACTCATATTCCTACTTTCTAACGAAGTTATTATATCTGGTATAAAACTAAAATTAACCTTAATAAAAACAAGTTCCTTAGCTAAATTTACATTTTTGAAAACTGCTTGACTTTGCACTACACACTGTGAATTGTCTTCTAAATCTAAAACTATGTCTAATGGCTTCAAAATGGTCTGCGTAGAATATCGCGGCCTTAATCCATGTGCCCCATCGAGTAATTACGGGCTCTGGAGGTAAACTAACTCCTGGCAATTTCTCTCTATAGATCCGCACTCTTAGAGGTGCTTTCAAAAACACTTTCTTTACATTTGAAATTAATTTGTTCACCAAGGGATTTGCTGTTCTAATAGTTTCTGCAACTCTATTTATCCCGTGTAAAAGGCAAGTGACATGTACCATATTGGGATAAAATATTTTTAAGTATGATAATATTTATAAAAATGTGCATCGCCCAGTGAAACTTTAATTTCTTCCATTACGATTTCGTATACTGTTTGCACATACT
Organism: Endomychus coccineus; assembly: GCA_958510875.1. Lineage (NCBI taxonomy): Eukaryota > Metazoa > Arthropoda > Insecta > Coleoptera > Endomychidae > Endomychus > Endomychus coccineus. Next base: position 292,760,595 of record OY294067.1, read on the forward strand.
TCTTTCTAAGTGTGGATTCGTCAAGGATGTTTTGATTACAATATTTTTGCAAAAAATCTCTGAATTGTGTATTTTGCAGTTTCTTCAAAGGTATATTTGCTGCGACTAAGCTTTGCATAAGTCTTGATGAAACACCTCCTTTTCACTCTTTGGTTTGACATTTTGAAATGCGGTTTGCACACACTGCTGAACAGGCACAGATTTATTTTTCTGCAACTTAGCTTTATGCATAGCTGTTTTCCAGTGTTGATCAATTCGGAACTCCTTTTTTCACAAGCAATGATTCTGGCACAAACTTTGCAAAACACTTTATCCCCACTAAACTCCAACTCAGGAAAATGCTTTCGGCATTTTAGACGTTTGAAATAAATATTTTCGAAATCACTCTTTTCACACTGGAATCTATCGACAAACTAAACTATACAATATAAATATGAAAGAAGAGACCACATTTGCTCTCCAATTAGGCACCGAAAAGAAACAAGACAAGAAGGTTCACTTGGCGTCGGTACTTTGAAGTCCGAACTATAAAAGCAAGCCGCCGCATTCCAACTAGACCCCGCGCACCGAACAGAAGTTTCTGTTCGGTGACAATACTTACTACCACCGAACACGACTTGGCACCATCAGGGATTATTTAAGTGTGCCAGCGAAATAGACAACATTAGGGGTGGAGCTTCAAGTGAACTTTCTTGTCTTGTTTCTGTTCGGTGAATTAGGCAAGCTGATAACTTGGAAATTCCTAAACATCCAATAAATGCCGGCAATAAACCATATAATAATAAAATGGGTCCATAAACCATATAATAATAAAACCAACCCACCTTTTCAATTATTTCAATTATCTGCAAGGGTCGCACTTAATCTTTTGATAAAACGAAAAACATAAAAATATGCACACAAATTTTATTTTTGCCGAAATATGCGTTTTTTTATGAAATTTGTAAAAATATGCAAATATATGCACTTTGCATATATTCCGCCCTTTAAATGATGACAATTGGGCGATAATTAGTAACCTCATGTCTATTACCTTTCCTAAAAACCGGTACTAATTTTGAAACTTTCCACAGATCAGGAAAAGTATACTATTTTAAGACTAATGAATATATAAATGCCAGTAGAGCTGCGAATATATTGATGCAATCCTTCACGAAAAAAGCAGGAATTTGATCTGGACCCTCCATGTGACTTGCTTCAAGTCTTTTCGTAGCTTGAATCAATTGAAAGAGATAGAATGTCATTATTGAAGTTTTTAAAGTTATCCGAAGGTTTATTATTAGTTGAATTAGAGTTAATATACACACTTTGGAAGTACTTTGCAAAGACATTAACAAAATCATGACTAGAGTAGCTAAGATTATCAAATTGATCGTGTTCAGGAATGGTTTTTTATCAACCTATGATTTATGATATTTATTTCTTTATAGGTTTGGGAGTGGTCGAAATATTGGATCTAAATATACCAAAATCGATAGAGAGCGGTTCCGTAGACGAGGTGATACTCGATTGTAATTACGCTTCTCACAACGAACCTGGATTAGTTGTGAAATGGTTCTACAACGGACAAACTGATCAGATATACCAATGGATTCCCGATTCGCTGAACGATACAGGTTCCCCTATGGGTTCGCTGAAACACTTCGTTCACGGTTATGCAGTCACCAACGATAGTGTGACTTCGTACAGAGCATTGAAGATTTCTAATCTTTCGTACGAACTCACAGGCAGTTATACCTGTAAAATATCGGGTGACAATTCGGAAAAATTCCAGACGAAAAATATGACAGTATATGGTAAGTAGAGCATTCACTATTATAAATCCCTTGCGTTATTTTGTCTTCTTTCTTTCGCGATTCATGTGACATTTCAAATTACTCACAATAAATTGATTTACACATCCCATATTAAAAATGTCTTGATAATAGAGCAAACTTAAACTTCATTTCATTGAATAACTAGCTGATATTTCCCAACACTTTATAGAAGCACCCAGCTTTGAGACTTTGAGATAATACCCCGTATATGAAGTGGGGCGAAAGTGGTATTCAGACCAAACTTGCTTAAAAGAGATCTCACTCTATCCAAGTTCTAAAGATCTATGAGTCGAACATCTTCTATGTTGAATACACAAGAAAAAATAGTGGATAATATCATAGTAAAACCGACTGTGAAACAGAAACTTCGCCACCATTATCATCACTCATATAAAGCGGAAAGATTAATCAAAACCATACTGTATCAGCTGCACTGGGGAAGGTGCTAGAACAGAAACAAATAACTCTTTGTCGTTTCCTTGTCATCGAAAAAGTTTTTGACATCACAAGTCACTATAAAGGATTCCTTCAAGAAGAGATATGTTGGCCAAGCTCATCCTAATGGATGGGGGAAATACTACGTACCTGAAGAGCTGAGACAAAGGTGGTAGTGGATGATCTCATAGAGACATTAACCCCCAAAAGAATCCACATGCTTGCTGAAGAGCAAGCCGTACGGGATCAGAGTTTTTAGGGCTCAGAACCAAATACACGGAACCTATAGGTAAATACACCAATATTTTTGAAGATATCAAAGACTCATCTTTTGATTTATGTATCTTGGAACATTTTGGTTTTGTTCATTTCAGCTTTTGTATTCGTAGTCCTGAATAATTATTATTATCAATTCACTTCTGTGATTATTTTTCACAATCTCTCAACTCATCATTCAGTTACAACTGCTGTTCCTCTATTTTCATATGAAGCTGCTAGCTCGGAATCTATTCTGGAGACTTCGATTGAGCAATATCAAACACACGTACTACAATAACTTTTTTAAAAGGAATTGAGGTATTCTGAACGAAAGCAATTTATTGGAATTTCAATGACAGTTCATCTGGACATCACCTTTGCCTAATCGAATACACTGAAATAGCAATTTGTCAATTACACCGAAAGTTTCACAAACGTCGACTTTACGATGGGCTTATAGATTTATTGGAGCTTATACGGCGGCAGTTCTTGCTCAATTCAATTGAAGTAAATGAAATGGTCGACTCCAGAAGAACTTATGGAAGCCAGCGTTGGGAATATTCTGGGTTTCTGGTGGGCCACAAACCTGCTAGAATAGAATAAGCTGCTGACCACGGGCACACAATGGGCCCAACCAAAGTGGCCTTAGCTCATGTGGGGGCTAAGCATCCTCCCCTCAGATGACGATTATGATGACTCATCATCCAGTTACAATTCTAATTTCGTATGAAGCTACTACCTTGGAAAGTATTCTAGAGGCTTCGATTAAGCAATATCAAACACACCTACTACAATATGTTCATTTTTAAAGGAATTCAGGTGTCCCGAATGAGAGCAATTTATTGGAATTTCAATGACAGCTCATCTGGACATCACGAACCACATTGAGCTTGCCAAATCGCAACACCCTCGAATAGCAATTTGTCAATTACACCGAAAGTTTGACAAACGTCGACTTTACGATAAATTTATAGATTATTGGGGCGTATACGGCAGTTCATGCTCAATGCAGAAGCTGACCCATTCTACTTCCAATGTTGGAATTAATAAATTCAACAGATGGTTGAAAAATTCTTGCAAATTCATTCGAACAAAAGTAGAGTATAAATTACCAACAGCGTAAGTTGTACGCGTGCCATTTGGATACCCTCGGATGAGTTCTTTTGAAAGACGTTCGCATTACTTATTCATTTCCTGAAGTAACATGAGATCCTGTTATGATATGAACAATGCCGTCACTCATAGTTTGAGATCGTTGTCTATATTATCGATTCTTTCACATTTTTGATGCGTTGGTTTCGGACAAACGACACTTGACATGTTTCGTATACCCAGAAACATATTGTTATGATTTCATTTCATAGACAATAAAAATTTAAAAATAATAACTTACCGAACTTTGAAAATCAGAAAAGATCAAATAAAAAATATTTTTATGGAATTAAAAACAATAATAAAAGCTAAATAATAGTTAGGATATTAATATTAACAATGTAAAACATAATAAACAACGATGTAATAGAATAAGAAGTGATAAACAAGAACTTCAGTGAAAGTGAAGAAACGTTCTGTGTAACGAAATCATAAATCATAAGTAAAATGATTACAAAACTATCATGAGATAGTACAAAACATTGAATAATGTTATAGATATAAGTTAGGATTAGTAAATTTGAGTTATGTAATGTTAAAAGAATGTTATTGATATAATATAGTATGTATTAGATTTAAGAATAAGTAACTGTCAAGAAAACCATAAATATGGGAATAATCATATTAATAATAACCCAATCATAGGTTATATTATACCAAAGTGTGGGGAAAAATGTAGGCAATATTAATTTAAAAAGAAGGAATCACTAACAATTAAAATAAGTTGAAAATCTCAAATAATTCAAAAAGTAAAGTATACTAAATTCTGATTGGTCAATAGGAATTTCTAATGTCAATATGGTAACAATGAAGACTTGTGTCAGTTTCACAACAATTAACTTGGCATCCTTGATTTGAAAAGAAAGCTTCTCATAGGTTGATTATGACATCTAGTAGCGTCGGTTTTGGAGGCCTATAAAAACGAATCTGAAAGTAAAGAAGTTCAGTTTGCCATTACATCTGTAGAGTGAAAGTACTCCTGCAACTCACCAAAATTTTATAACCTATAAACACCAGTGAACGAAAGTGTTCCAAACTTCGATAGGTTCAAAGAAACCAAAGTTAATAAGTTTTATTAAAAGTCAACGATTATTCCAAGTATCTGAATCCAGTAAAAAGGCTGTAATAACCTCCAATTAAGAAGAAGTATCCAACGATTGCCATTCATCAATAATTTCAATAAAGCATCGAAAAGTTTCATGTTTTATCTAAAAGGATAAAACAAAGTATTATCAACAGTTCCTGAGTCTCAAGAAGAAGTAATCCAAATTAGTTACCTGTGATTATTGTGAAAAAGCATAGTATTGTGTAAAAGTGAATCATCAACGAAATTATAAAAGAATTAAATTGAAAATTGCCAACATAGTTAAACACACTTTTGGATATAAACTAAAAGTAAGTTTGTTTATTATATCTCCATTGTAGTGTTATTTGTAAATCTGAAAGAAAGATTGTCGTTTGTAATTTTGTAAACAACTATTAATATTGAATAGTTTTGAGGTTAAAGCTAGTTCTATGCTTAGAACATAAAATAAAATTGTAAATTAGAAACCCGAGATAAATAGAGTCATAGAGATTTAAATATAGAAATTTTTTAACATTCAAAGAATATTGTGTTTAATTCCATAAAATAATAAAAAGAAAAGGATCATTATTATTCAAAATAAATAAATAAAAAAAACTAGCCGGAAGAATAAATTATAATTATTAAATAAATAAAAACTCAGTAAGAGTTTTCTTAATAATATGTTGGAGATACTTTTGACGATGTTGCTGCAATCAGCTCAATGAAAATGAATGCATTTTCTCACTTTACCAACACACTTCCTCTAATAAATTTATTCAATTCTAGTTCCAGCTACCGAGGGTATTAATATGGAAATATTGGAGGACTCTTCTACTGTTGTATGTTCTGCTCATGGAGTTTATCCAGAGCCAGTCATAGAAATATATTATGCTGGGTAAGTACTTAAATTTTGAATGTCATACTTCTTTCATGTATAATTCGAAATGAAAGAGAAATAAATTCAAAAATTATGGAATCTGTGAACTTACTTTAAAAATTGTGATGCCTCATACATTTGCCAGACGGGAAGGCACTTTCATCCAAGATATCAAGAATACTTTGAAAATCTCCGGCTCAAGAAACAGGAATTTCACTCATTCCATCTTAAGAACATGAGCTAAATATATTGGAATCCGTAGGTATACAAAAAATCATGAGAAATATACAGAGTAGTCCCGAGGTAATAGACCCAAATTCACCAGTAGAATCGTGAGATAAAAATATTGTGATTTTGCCAGACTTACCTCGATCAAAAGATGATAGTTGAATAGATTATCCTTTAGTTTCTTTATTAATGTGAATATCCAAACAAAGATGTTTGGTTCGAGGAATTGAAATATGTCTATAGTCTGGTTTCAGTTGATTTTACAATGAAAGTATGAATTGTGTTTTTGTGTTTTTTATTTTCATTCAAAGATTGGAATTTGAACTCGGCCCTTATATGTTTACTATCATTATTTATCTCAATTGTTCTAGAAATGATACAAGGCACAATGTGAGCTTAGAAGTACCAAGGGTGACTACAGATTCCAATGGATTCTTCAACAAAACCGCGACGCTGATTTTTGATGTTGAAAATGCTACCAGCGCTGTAATATTCAAATGCAAATTGAGCATACCAGGCACAGATTACGTTCTAATTGAGGAAGCGATTTATGCACTAGGTAAATATAATTCACATAAATCCTCCCTCATCTTTTCCAAAACATGTATTCATATTTCTGGATGAACTCACGTTCAGGACTTGAAATAATACAAATAACCCATTGTTTCGGACATCTAACCGTAATTTATATCATGCATAGAAACATTTTTGGTGACTACTAACAATTTTTCATGAAAAATGTTAAGTAGTACGGGTCATAAGCTCTATTAACATTGATAAATACTGCGATTATATTGATATTTTCTTACAAAGATCGATTTCACTTTAACTCTGATGTTTGTTGTACAGAAGAAGATGAGCCATTGTTATTTGAATTGGAAGGAAATGAGGCATTGTCAAACGTAACCAATTCTACAATTTATTCGAACGAAAGCACTACCACAGAAGGTACAGAAGCGCATGATATAAATGGTTTTACGTATTAGATGTGCTAATACTGAGAACTTGCCAAATTGGTTCGATCTTTCAATAGTGATCTGAACGAGATTTACTGTTTGTCTCTTTGCTACTTTTGTGATTCTACGTGCAAAAACTAATTTATCAGTTATTTTCATTGTAGGGTATTCAATATTAGGCAATAAAATAGAGCTTATCCACATTGCAAAATTGATAATACTTTTCTCTACGACTGCATCGAAATATGTCCATTGAACGATCGTGAATTGAATTATAAACAGCTTGATATTGGACAGAACATCATGATTCATATTGCATTTGTTGCCTAGCAGCTTGCCTAGCAACCGATGCATAATGAACCATTATATGTTAGGGGCGGTCCTTTGTGGATAGTGAAGGTGGCTTTGACAATATGACAATGGCGACGGGATATTTGAATAAATGTATATCTTCGCAAAATGACCCTTCGCCGATTTGAAGTATTTAAATTTAAATTATTTGTCTGCTGAAACCACACCACACTTTTCTCTCAACAAGAAAGTCATTAAATGAAAAATAAAATTGTTGGTGTGACGTCTCGCACGACTAGCTTCCTCTCCCCATATTACACTTTATCACAAATGCTTGACCAAACTTCAACCTAACCCCCGCACTCCCGGTCAAAAATGCGACATATTTCATGGACGACCCTTCACTTATGAAATTATAATCATGAGTTCTATCTGATGAGGAAAGTATGCGATTTCTATATTCATCATTGGATTATCAATATTCAGAAGTGTCGATAAATTGACATTCTTCATTTGTATTTATTTCTATTGAATGAATTCACAGTAGTACCAAAAAATGGAGCTAATAATATTTACTAAAATACATTTGACTCGAAGTAAACTTAAAAGAATCAGGCTTGAAATGATCAACTAATTTGCAAATGAAATCGCTAACCGCTAAATTATGATATTGGCTTCCTGAACAAGAGTGTTTAATATTTTGGCTGTTACCGCTCATGAATGAAACTTTTAACAAATTTGATGAGCTAAGTTGTGTTCATAATGTATATATTTTGAATTTGTATACGTTTTGAAAGAACAAGAATATCTTATCTGGACTTTATTCATAAAAGTGAGAGGGTAGAATTGAACAAATGATATCTATGATTTCTAAAATGTATATAATGAGCTGCATGACAGCCACCATTCACGGTGGATGAACCATTAGACGGATAATAACTAAATACAGAGTTTTGCAACTTCGGTTACTTTAATAAGTGGGTATGATGTCGCTTTTCAAAATATTCTCGAACGTGCAGTGTTGCCACTTCTATTATAAAGTAGTAGATGATTTGAATTTTTAAAAGGAGAACTTAGTTCGTTATCAAACATTATTGAAAATGCATTTTCAACTTCAATAAAACAGAACTATTGGAAACGTATTAACTCTTTGTATATTGAGTTGTTAATATACAAAAACTTGAAATTATATAATTACAATTACTTAATAATCAATTAAATATTCCAGTTCGTCGAAAAGTCCGTTTCCCCAGGCTAAAAGCTTTCTGAATAAGGAATAATAAACAGGACCATTCCATTTGATAAAAAGAACGTTTAATGGTTTTTCCAAATCATTCAAAATGAATGGAGGCTAGTATAGCGCTTTCAATGGAACGCACGTATTTCAAGATTATAAGTGACTCGTTTGGCTCTAAAGTGATGAGAACAAGGGTTTATTGTGATCTCAGTTTTCTTGATGAGTTTCAACGGCACTTGATTCAAACATTTTGAACACAACTTAGTAACTAATCCATTAAAATTGCATGAAATACTAGTTAGGCTATAAAAGCAAATAATATTTGCTATTTGGAGATATTTCATAATTATATAACACGTATAAGTTCGTGCATATCCATAAATTAATACATCTCTAATATATTGGCATGGAGTTATTTCACTGTGATATTTTTATTTTCAGCTCCAGTGTAAGTTATGTCTCCTCATTATATCCTCATTTTATACAAATTCGCTAATCACTGATTATTTTCCATACAGAGGTTACGGAATACATGGAAATCGTTGTTGATGAGATTGATTTCATCAACTTATATATAGAATACGATGATATATCGAACTCAAGTCAAAATAGCACAGAAACTATGCAAAACACTACGGACTTTATGCTAGGTATCTCAACATAAAAATAGCTACATAAATTATTTATATTAAAATTGTTTATTTCAATACAGACTTTGATGAATATACAACTCTAATCCCGGATGATTATTTGTTGAACGCAACAAATGAATATGAAGATCTAACCAACTCTACTGAAAGCGTTACTGAAATTCGTGCTGATATTATAAAAGGTATCACCGTGAATGTCCCATACATAATGTAAAGGTGGAGGTGTGAAACATTAGTGACTAACATATATTACGTTTTGCATCTGTTCTGATATTGGAGTGTGGTACAAATCCAAAACCCGTAACTACTGACGTGAAATTGATTCCGGAAAAGTATATTCACATTTTCTGTGTCCCGTTTTATGGTTGACATAAGATACTATGGAGAAATATGGTACGAGAACATAGTTACTTCTGGATTTCAGCTTAAAGGTTATGTTAACGGGCCATTTTGGATGGAAAGTATGCGGTATTCAACCTAAGAATGAACGTTAGATCGTTCTTCTCATCAGTGCTTATCTCAAAACTGAAGTCGTGATCTTTGCGAATGATAGAAAATTGGGAACTATAATCTTTCAAAAATAACGCATCCTCCATGATTGAGTTCAGAGCACGGTATCGTCGATAATATCTGGTAGCATACTTTCCATTCTTTATAGACCCAATGTGTCAATCCATCGATAGTTAGCATATTGTTCTTTCTATGTATGGGATAGTAGTACCGATATTTTCTATCGGGTTCAGGTGCGTATGTGGGCTCGCAAGAATATCGGTTATCCTATCCGTCTTGTAGTGTTTTCGATTAGTCTATATTCTATGAGGTACTGAACTGCAATCCACCAAAATAAAACTACAGCCAAGCTTACCCGTTTTAAGTGATGTTAGACGAAGCATGTTCTTCTAGATTTTAGGATCCTGTCCAAATTCCAAGGCACTATCGACAACAATATCAAGTTTCAAATATTGACGAAATTGCCGTTTCGGATATCATTAATCCCTTTCAAAACTTCAAAAGTCCAGTTGAACTATCTAGAACTAAAACTGGCTCTTGGCATCGCCACCTAGTATTATCACGTGATTCTCCATCCACACCAGTTTTTCATTGCGTATGAGAATAGTAACTTTTCAAAGTAAGTTGAGACTTCAAACCTTATGACGGAAGTTCAGGTTCAGGAAAGACTAATCCTGCCTGGACCTGATCTTCCGTCATATGGTTTGCCGTCTCAACTTCGCCACTTACTATCGAGTTTTTTCTCAGATAGATCACTCCATGTGCTGGTTGACAGAGTATCCTCCGATACAATAGCTATCCACACTGGTGTTCCACAGAGATCTCTTCTGGCACCAACTTTGTTTCTGCTCTATATCAACGATCTGCTGTTAGGTTAACAGCTTTGCAGATTATGGCTCACTTCATACTGCTTTCTCATCTGGAGTCCCTATCCAATGAAGCCAGAGGAAAGACAGGGACAGGTTGAAGCAATTAATGGAGATCTGGCAAAGATTTTGAAATAGGGATCTGATAATCCAATAGAGTTTAATGCAACCAAAACTCAAGCTTGCGTTTTCTCCAGGGAGTCGGATCCCATACTCCCTAATATGATGATGTCAAGTACAAATATTCCTATGAAGTCTTCCATAACAATGCTCGGAATCACCACAAACAGCACACTCTCATGGGGCGATCATGTGAGGTCTATTGCGAAAACCGCTTCACAAAAACTGGGTTTTCTATTCCGTGCCAAGAGCTACTTTACATCCCAGCAGCTCCTCATAATCTACAAAGCACAAATTCGACCTGTCCTGGAGTACTGTTCACAAATTTGAAGTTCGGCTCCCAATCATACGCTCTTGGGTTCTATCCAGAAGAGAGCTATACGTTTGATTGATGAATCAACCTGTCTAGAACATCGTATGAAGGTCGGTGTTCATCAGAAAACTCGTATATTGTTCCAGGGCAAGAGATTCCAGATAGGCGAACTAGACGTGTTCAAACTAGTCACCCCTTCGCTGTCAAGCTCGAGACGTGCCGAACTTTTTCCTACCAAACTTCATTTTTTTATCGAACAGCAAAGTTGTAGAACTCTATACCTATTGAGGTCTTCCTCTATGCCTATAACCTCCAAACCTTCAATAAAAGTATAAATGTCTATCTCTTCTCCATACATTCCACTGCCAGCTCACACGATGTTCTTCGAACGTCATAGGTTGCCCTCTCGTGTAGTCAAAGTGTAAAAAAAATGCAACTTTTCGATGTAATCTAGCACCTTGCGTACATGTGTTCTCATTGAATGAATATCTCTTGTCAATGCCCTCTTCTGAAATACATGTAATTTGATTCCATATAAATAGGCTCGAATACTACTCAAGGAATTGGAGATTTTCAATATTATTCTCTTGAATGAAGCATTGATTATTTCCTCTTGCTGGCATTGATTTCAACAGCAACAATAAAATCATACATATTCATGTTTGATAGCAGGGCAGTTGAGGCTATCGTTATCCACGAGAAAATTCCTCATTACAGTGTGCATTGTTTAAAATACTTGTCAATGCAGTGGGTTATAGATGTGATCGTTTGCCGGTAATTCCTCTCATGAATATATCACAGGAGGAGAGCTATTGGATTCTTATGGTTAATTATTTCATGATGAGAGTAATTTTTCGTTTCGGAAGGTTTTTATTATGGTGTATTTTCCAATTTCGTTAAATGATGATTCGAAGAGATCTTCGAACATACGCCAGAATCTCGAAGGCACTTTTATGTTTCAATAATAGCTGTCCAAGTACAAATGCACAACAGAGAGGAAGAAAACAAATAGATGTTTAAACATGCCTGGTCATTGATCACTACCTTCTGAAGTTCCATCTCATCAAAATTATTTTCTAGAGTTTGAAGATGCAACAGTTCAGAAAGGTTTCTTCTGAATATATAATAGAAACATCTCCCAGGAGAGGGGGTGATGCTTAGACAAATTCGGCCTTTAAATTAATGTGAGGTAATATTATGGTGTATAATTATGTCAAAATTACTGCGATTGAGAAATTAGAAACAGATTTTCATGTTCCAAATGAGTTTCTGACGTTTCTTTTTCTAATTTGTGAGATAGAGTTACATCAATTTTCATTACTCGGATAGTTACGGGTTGAGAAAAAGCTTCAGGGCGCTCTGGAAGTTTGGTGTTCGCTTTGTGAATATTGATAGCAGTTGTTGGAAGGTTAAATATTCCAACTTCTAATCGACTTGTCTATTTTTTCTGCGTAGGGGTTGAGGAACATGAAAAGGATACGGACCACAAGCCCAAAAGTAAACCTACGGTACCACAAGATATAACAGCAGAAGGTATATACTGTCAGTTGTCAAGTTTATTCACTTGTTTGTCATATGTTGGTTTTACATTATTTGATGGTGGTGGTGCGAATAATTATTATTGTGACGTTTTCAACTAACCCAGGTCTACTCTAGTATTTAATATTTAAAATATGATTATAAAGTTATGATTATGGAAGTATTAAGGCATAATATCAAATGAAAGTTTTGAGGTGTGTTAACTATGATAGTTCATCCCAAACATAGCATGTTTGAAGCAACAATCCTTGAAACGTAACTGACAATTATTTCTCTTCTTTCTCCTCGATGCAATTTCAGGTACTGGTACTCTTTCATCATCAATCATCATTATTTTCAACACTGAGGGAGTTGAATGTTTTATAGACTATTCTATTCACAAAAAACACTGAATCTCAATACCCAAACACAGTTTATATCTAACGAGAGCTTATGTCAATAGAATACTCGATAGAACAAGAAGAAGGATAAAATGTATCCCAAAAATTACGGAATATTATATATCCAACAATTGATTTTTTTAACTAAAGTATCAATTCAAAAGTAAGCCATCAAATACTACATTTCAAAACTGTCAATAATAGTCACCTAGAGTTGCATGAAGGCTTGTCAAAGAATGCAGAGACGCATTGGCGAACCATCTTGGACAAAGAAAGTTCAACTCGTCTGGATCCCGTCATAGGCTTCACAAATGACCCCATATAAGGACATGCAGAGAGGTGGAAGGAACTGCTTCTCACATCCTGTTGGATGCCCTGCTTTGACACTCATCAGGCGTAGCAGAATTGCTCCCGGACGAACTTATGGAAGGTGTCATTAGCCTTATTCTAGGTTTCTGGCGAGTCACAAAACTTGGTTCCTTAGGATGAGCTTCTGAATACATGGCGCCCAAAGGGCTCGATCCAGAGGTCTAAGTGCATGTAGGGGTTTGAAATCAGTGCCTACAATTGATGGTTATGGTGATGACAATTAAAAAGACTTAATTTTACATAATGCCACAGTGTTGTGAAACATTTGTTAGAATCAAAGAGAATAAATTCGATTTCTATCTCTCCAAGAGATTATCATAAACATGTTCACTTATTTCATACTATCATTAATATTTGTTATTATGTAGATTTCTAGTATGGAATTGGTTTATTATTCAAGGAAATAAGCATTCTATAGATCATCACTAACCAACAATACCAAATGTATGACTGATTGTGAAACATCTCTAGCATATTGATATTTGTGATTGAGGAGAATTATAAGGCAGATGTAAATTCAAAAAAATTCAGTGCGGATAACATATTTCCTTGTTGCTGATTGCAACATATATCTCTATAATTTCCATATTAATAATGTAGCGTATGCATCAATATACATTTTTTAATCGATCCAAATACCCCAGAAATATGGAGAGACTTGAATGTCACCAACCAGTATAACATCTCAAATAGATCTCGAAATTAGTATTTCGTTCTTCAGAAATTATAGGTGGATCTGAATATAATAATCGAAAAACAGAAAAGGGTTGCAAAATCCCTAGGACTATTATTGTGTTCGTTCTTCTCATTTTATATGACCTATTAAAGGTGGTAAATCAGTTTCTGGAATACGTAGTAGAATCTCAAATTTTAATATGGTACATTGAATGATATATATTTTTCCATGTTTGTACGTCATTGAAGTGGTTTCATGTTTCAGAAAATTATGTGCTTGATGAATTAACGTTATCGGTAAAATGTGGCTTTGCTTCACTATACAATATTAGGATTTATCATCAAAAATGTGTTTATTAATATAGAATTTTATTTTTTCCAGGTAATAGTGGTTTTACTACATATCCCAACTTTTACCTTTTCAACTCATATCTACTACTTATATTTGCGATGATTTTGAGGTACTAGGACCTTCTTATACAAATGTGATAAAACCAGAGATTTATTGTTTTTACCTTGTACCATATTGTATCTTTTATTGTATATAAATAGAATAACTCAACCAAGAAATGAATACCACTGATGTGAAACCAAAGTCTACTGAACTAAGGCAATATTGTACATACTATTAATAACTAAATAATTTATTTTTTGTATATTTCCTAGTCAATCTCTTGTTTTAAATATAGTAATGAAATACATGAATTCTTTTAATTGATCACCATATTTCTAGCTTGCTAAAAATATTCTAATATTTGATCTTAGCTATTATCTATCATCAAACCATTTCATTTATCCTCAATTCTTTTCCCGAAAGAAAATTCAACTTCTAGAAGAAACCAAAGAGAGAGTATACAAATCAATGTGCGAAACTTACTGAAGGGTTGCAATTTTTGTGAGCTTTGTGGCGATTAGATTTAATTTATTTTGTAGATAACAACAAGTTGTCTCAAAACCTGCAACATCCAGAATGATCACTGTTCATTCTGAATCCCACAATATCCCCATATAGGTACCGTCCCATTTATCACTATGTTTAGCTATATGAAGAATTTCTGAAGTCATAGTACATCTCTATTCATTCCTGATGATTCCAAATTATCTAGATATAACATTAGACAGGTCATAGTCATGTAGATAGCCGTATGTGACCAAAACTGAGTAACCTAGAAGTCGCAGGATAATCTTGGCACCAGCACTACAGGATCCAAACACGAGACAACACAGTTTTGAACCCCTGGGAATTTTGGGTCCTCTGTGCTTCATTCAATGCAGCCTTGAAGACGGTTTTTGGGGGAAAACGTTCAATTCATCCCTTTAAGTATGCACAATATGTACATATCAATTTTATTCATAAATCAGGTTTCTGTACATCAGCGAGAGATGAGAGTATCTAACGCCATCTAGCCGAGAGTAGATGTAACAATTTGTTCATTTGTTAATTGTTACTTTTTGTTTATTTGTATTGTAATATATTTACAGCTTCTTTGAGTATCTGGGTTCCCCATAATAGACTACCCATTTTATATTATTAATAAATTCCCTACGAGATAACTAAATAGGTTGTTCTCTGTGGGATTATCTTCTGTAGTCTTTGGGATTTAAGTAAATTATTAATCAAGTAGGCGCCTGTCACAAATAAATTTTAAATCAATAATTTCGTGGAACGCCATTTTTCTACGAGAAGTTTGTTAGTTTTCATCAATAATTATCTAATTTTTTTGCTCTGAGACATTATTTCAACATCCGTTTGAACTTTCATGGATTACTCAGTCCAACAACGTGTGTTTTGTGTAGAAACTTACATAAGAAGCAATTCGATAGAATAATTTAGGCGTGCATTCCGGCGTCAGTTTAATAACAACAATAGGGGTCACGCGCCAAATCGTAAAACTGTTAAGTTATGGGTTCGTCATTGGCGTGAAAATGGTTCTGTACAAAATTTGAAGAAGCCTGGACGTCGAAGAACAGTTCGTACACCCGAAAATATTGAACGAATTAGAATAGCGTTTACGAGTCCTAAAATGTCTGCTAATCGACAAACCCATATCCTAGGAATATCGAAGGGAAGCTTAGATCGAATTCTTCAAAGGGATTTAAAATTTTATCCCTATGAATACCAAATGGCACAGCACCTTAGCAATCAAGTTGAAGAAGCAAGGTTAGCATTTTTTCAAGAGTTTTTGGATTTACATCAAGGAGCAATTCACAGTCTCCTAATGACCGACGAAGCAAATTTTTATTTGAACCGCATGGTTAATAAACATAATTTTAGATACTGGTCAAATGAAAATCCTCGTGAAATATTTACACAGAACCTCCATAATCCAAAAGTTGTTGTGTGGTATGGAGTAGGATCTTTTGGTATTATTGGCCCTTATTTTTTTGAGGATGGAAATAACCGCGCTGTAACAGTAACATCCGAGCGTTACGTTAATATGCTAGGGACATTTCTCATTCCAGAATTAAATAGACGAGGATTACTAAACAATGCTTTACTATTCCAACAAGATGGGGCAACAGCTCATACAGCCAGAAACGCAATAAGGGTCCTGCAAGAAATGTTTAATGGCCGACTCATTTCTTGATTCGGAGATTTGCCTTGGCCTTCGAGGTCCCCCGACTTAACGGCACCCGATTTTTTTCTGTGGGGATATGTAAAAGCCAAAGTGTTTGCGAGTCGTCCAGGTACAATCGAGGAACTGATAGTCAAAATTCGTGAAGAAGTTGAAGGAATAGAAGAAGGTTTGCTACGCCGTGTAATGAACCACTTTTTATCTAATAGTAAAAAATGTGTTGAAGTTGGTGAAGGTCATTTGGAAGACGTGATTTTTAAAAGTTGGAATTAAATCAGCCAAATATTTATAAGTTATCATAAATCCCAAAGAGTTAGCTGTAATTAAGTAAAATAAAAAGTTTGTTTTGTTAACTAAAAAAATGTTAATCCAAATATTAAAATGGGTAGCCTATTATGGGGAACCCAGTATTATATGACCTGCGATCTTTCTGATACTATTAAATAATATTACAAAAGTTTAAATAACTGGAAGCCCATTGAAAACAAAACATTTATTTCAACATACATAATATTCTAAAGCTAACAATAAAATAACAACAATATAACAATTACTTAGAAACTAAACATTAAATAATAAAACTATATTGCACGTTGCCCTCTTGACTATTACAAATTTCTCAAGGAAACGATCGGAAATAAATTAATTCTAAGCTACTCTGTACAAATTTTCATCATATTTGGTCATAGCTCTAAATGAATACCATCTGAGTAAAAAGCATGGTTCTGAACTATAAAAAGGTTTCAGATTCGAATACTTCACTTTCGACTATGAAGCTTATTATTATTATTGATATCACAATTACTAGCCTCATCTGTAACTTTTCTTGATATTCTTATATAAGAAGACAAACCTGTGAATGAGATTGGGATGCAATTTTTCTTTAGACGAAATCTAATCTACCTCACTTTCGCAACGTGTATTTTAAACTCATGAATATACAAGCTGATTATTACTAGTGATTCCGTACTTCGTAAACATGCTTGCCATGAAGCTGTTTCTTAAAATCCTCAGACCTCTAATTAATTAGTAAAATCCTGTTTGAGATATGAAAATTAGTAAAAATAGATTGTATTCGAATTCACTTTGGTCCATGCCAAAGTTTTATGCTTCTGTGAAAACTATACATGAGAATACCTAAAACTTTCAAAGCACTAATAACTGATTCAATCTTATGAAAGTGAAATTCCTGTGCCATTTGTCGATTCATGGTTAGAATGTGTTATGAAATATGGAAACGTAAACGAGTCGAATAGATTGTGCAACTGAATTTGGAGAATGTTTAGATGGCATTAAGATATTAGAGTCCTCCTGAATATAAAATGAAGAATGCATAATGCTAGTGATGGGCAACATTTTCGTAAGTCACTTTCGCATGGTATCCAGTCGGATCTGCATAATAATCGACTTTCTGTAATCGACCATCTGGTAACAGCACATGATAATGTCCTTTCGTTCGTTTACCTTCTCTACGTTCCTCATGTCCGAAGTCGTTTCCTTCCTTGTAGTCTTTTATTCTGTAGCCGAAGGCGTATCTCGCAGCGTATTGATGCTGGAAAAATCAAAGGGATTAGATATTATGTTGAATAGCTCCATTCATTGTTAAAACTGTAGTTCATGCACTTAGCTATTTAAAAAAATTTTAACAAGTAATGTTTTAGGTGTATTACGAATATTTATCAGATCACACAAAATGTTTAGTTTCATGCAAGAATTTATATATATAATGCTTCATGTAAATAGTTCTTCTGCTTCTAAAAAGTTTGGAACAAGAGTTACCTTAGAGTTCTGACAAAACACAGCAGGTCAAAACATCTGTCATCTCTTAGCAATTTTGCTCAGATCCTGTTCTCTACAGTTATTGCTGAGGATCTTGATGTATTTACCATAAATATTCTTGACCCAGGTATGAATTATATATAAATTCTCAGGAAATAGGTCATATCAACACTTATACTTTATATTTTCTCGTCTTTAAGTACGTTTCGATCTGACGACCATCATCAGAAGACTTATTATGTCTAAAACTGGACTACTTAAAACTAATTGTACTAACACAAAACGTGCTTATCGCATCAATTTCAATTAAAATGCCCACGTCGTCGAAACGAACAGAAACACGAATGATCGAAATTATAATAAAGATTCTTGACCCAGGTATGAATTATATATAAATTCTCGGGAAATAGGTCATATTAACACTCACGCTTCATATTTTCTCGTCTTTACGTACGTTTCAGTCTCACGACCATCATCAGAAGACTTATTATGTCTAAAACCGGACTACCTAAAACTAATTGTATTAACACGAAGCGTCAATTCAATTAAAATGCCCACGTCGCCGAAACGAACAGAAACACGAATAATCGGAATTGTAACACATCAATGTTATAAAGTATAATATATCAAGAATCCACTGTTAAGCAGTACTCTTAAAGAATGTGAACTAATGTCAACAAAGTATATGAACAACTAAAAACGAGAACATTAGGTTCAAGTATCCACTCTCAAACCAGATGTTAAGATTTACGAGCTAATAGAAAAAGATTTGTCAGTTATTGGAAATAAACTTTTGATATTCTTCCTAAAATATACTTTTAACATTATAAAGACGCATGTGGGAATCTGCAAGGGTTTAAATTAATTAAGTTAGTATGAATCTGACTTAGTGTCTCAATATCTGTCCTATGATTTACAGATTTGGAGTCACGTTTTATGTGAATCATCTCCAGAATGGATCTTCACTACATAGTATAAAACAAAGTCGCTTTCTCTGTCCCTATATCCCTGTGTATGCTTAAATTTTTGAAACTACGCAACGGATTTTGATGCGGTTTTTTTTAATAGATAGAGTGATTGAAGAGGAAGGTTTATATGTATAATAACATCCATTAAATAGTGGAGAAATACTGTTATTTTTGAGGTTTCTAATGTGATGTCGTAAATAATTACATTTTTTCCGCTTACATTGCAAACGCAGGCTGAACCCTACGAGATATATCAAAATAATGTACTAAGTATTGTACACATTGAAAAGGTCTACAGAAAACTTCGCGATGGTATATGTCTATCTCTTATGGTTATCCCACAATACCATTTTTTGTCATTTACTTTTCACTACAAATAATGGCTAATTTTCGAAGCGATTTTAACCAATACAGCATTAATCCTCATCCAATTAAATACCTTAAATACATTGTTGATTTAATATAGATCTATATGGCCCTTTACAGCATATGATTTAAATGAATATTTTCGAAGATATTACAGATTTAAAAATTGCGGGACTTAGCGTTTGCGGCGGTACCGGCCGGCCGGGCGGAAGCGTGCCTATAAATAGTGCGTCGGGGGCCGCGGTTCTCCCTATAGCACTTTGAATTTATCAGCATTGCACCCGTGTGAAGCCGGGGCGGGTCGCTAGTTTATAATAATTGGTTTCCTTAGTTAAATATCAACATTTTTGTAATCGAATCGATGGTTATTATTAAAGCAGTGTTTAGCAAGTTTTTGTTTCTTGTGCTATACTTATGGCCATACATTCCTTTTTGTAAATATTGCTTAGACATTCCAGTATAAGTCCCATCGCAATCTAAACAATTTAATTTGTATACTGTGTGTGGTATTGCTTATCTTTAGGTATTAAAGGTTTTAGATTTGGGAAACATTTTCCAACACAGTTAGTAGGCTTATGCGCTACATTCATATCATACTTTCTCAAACATTTCTTGATTTTCTCCGAAGTCTCCGGAATGTATGGTAATGTTATAAAATTGTCTGTATTACCTTTCATGTTATTTATAGATGACGATCCATTATAGATTTTGTTTATTCTTTTTTTAATGAAGGAATTATGAAAATTTGGCTACATCGTTGATGACAATAAGTGCTTCTCCGAACT
This sequence comes from Endomychus coccineus, assembly GCA_958510875.1. Classification (NCBI taxonomy): domain Eukaryota; kingdom Metazoa; phylum Arthropoda; class Insecta; order Coleoptera; family Endomychidae; genus Endomychus; species Endomychus coccineus. The sequence continues at coordinate 292,780,808 of OY294067.1, forward strand.
GATAAGAACTAGCACCAATAAATTTCATAATTCTCCTCTGATAAAAGGAAACCTCTAGTATTGTGTTAATAATTTAATAGATAATGGTTCAACGATTGATTTTTGTTGTCAGGTCTGAGGTATATCAACATGATGAAACATCGTGTTGAATTCAAGATGCATTACATTGTTCATTCATTTTTAACGGAACGTATCATTCTGATTCACTTTTACACCTAGTTGTAGCCAATATCGAGTTCACGGTATTGTTGTTGGTGAAGCATTTAACATAAGAATAGCACATGTTTCATACCAGCTTCCGCAACTATAAAACAATACACAACTGTATTTATATAGAAAGCAATTCAAATATGTCAACCTAAATCATCTAAACTTTCATTAACAAAGAAAAATATAGACAATTACGACGACTTGCGCACTTGACACAGTATGACAGTATATAAATCTATTATTGAATATTAATATTCAGTACCGCTTAGAACTTCAGTCAATAAAATCATACGCTTTTTTATCCATGCTAAAAGAGATATTCAACTTGTGATAAATAAAGGTTCCGGTGTGGATATTCTACCTTTTTCAACTATATATTTTTTTTTCATTAATAAAACACGGTTTTCACGTATAGATTTTATTGATTTTCTCATCAGTGAGTACATTTTACAATAATAACATCAAGCTTCTGAATCTACACATTATTGAATAATGATAATGTACCAACTAATATATTTAATTCTATCAATTAATTGAATCATGTAATACAGTAGTGATTTTCATCTTCACTTTTCTTTTCACTAATAATTCTATAGCATTATCACAAGAATTGAATTTCTCTTTTGGCAATTTCACTAAGACGAGGATATTCCTAATAGTGCTATTAAAGATGGACAAGCACGCATTATTCATTATCTTATCTGTGTTCTAAGGATACATAAGTTTATTATGAAAAACGGAAACTACAGTTTTCTCCGTTATTTGAAAAGTTGCTTGATTTATATAAGATGTCCAGCTAACAATACCACAACCTCCTTATTCTTATGAAGATTACTAAGTTTTTTTTGGCAAACATGACTTAATACACAGTTTTCAACATGGTTTTCGTCAGGGCAGAACCGTAAACACTTGTCTCTAGAGTTTTCCAACTGAAGTCTTGGAAATAATAGTCCGGTGATGTGGCGTGTGGAAAATTCATTTATCTTAACAAAGCTTTTGACAGCTTTTGAAACACTATCTTCTCTATCAAAAGCTTGAACGATACGAGGTTCGTGGAGCCTCATTAGATCTCATCAAATCATATTTATCTAATCGCAATCAATTTGTCAGAATACGGACGAGCCGCTAACGTGAACAATGGTGTTCCGCAGGGTCCAATTCACGAGCCTTTATAGTTAATAATATTTATTGATGACCTTCCAAATATATTAAATGAAGAACTTGATTTTCCTCTTAGCTATGCACATGATACTGATAATGTGATAATGATTCCAGTACTGAAAATACCACAAACTCATTAAACAGAACTAATGACTATTTTGTTAGAGGCAACCTAACTCTTAGCTTCAGTAAGACCTCTTGCATCCTCTTTAGAACAGTTGAAAAATATCACATTTCCGAAGTCAATTGTCTGTGGTAACATTCCTTATTTTGGTTATGTATATCTACATCCAAAGTATGGGATCTTATTTTGGGGACACAGCCCACAAGTCAAGACAATTTTTCCTATCCAAAAATTAATTATTCGCAACATGTGCAAGTTAAAACCAAAGTCTCTTGTCTTGTAGAGGATTGTTCAAGAAGAACTCATTTCTTACAGTCTATATAATCTACATATCAGAATGTTTTCTTTTCATGAGAAATCAACCAGATTTATTCCATCAATATGAACATAGAAGCTGTTATGACATAATAAATGCTACTATGTTTGGATATTACAAACATCGATTAACATTAACCGAAAGAGGTCCATTGTACTCTGTCATTAAATTTTATTAATGATTTATGTGTTACAATTTCGATTACTCTGCTTCTGTTCGTTTCGAGGACGTGGGCATTTTTATTGAAATGAATGCAAAAAGGACGCTTTCTGCTTGATACAATAGTCTTAAGAACTACCGTTCTGGTGGAAAATCAAATCCGAAAACATTTTGATATTCCCAAAAATGTCCAAGGGTGGGGGTGACTCGTCACATGCCTCGCTAACCTTTCATAGAAAAAAATCTTCGATCATTGTTCCAACAAAATCTTACAGAGTTATTGTACTAACTCGCAAGGAACCTAATCCAAACCCTTTTTTTTTCCTTGACGGAAGACCATACATTTAAAACGAAGCTATATGGTGAAAGAACGCCATTATATCCAACACTTTTGATCAAATCCCATCGAATCGGCTTTTGTGACCTTTCAAGTTCTACAATGTTGATTGAAAATCTCAAATTGTATTATATATGTTTCGTGATGCCTATAATAACTCAAGAACTGACTACGCTTAATTACTAATAACAACCGTGACAGATATTACGAGAATTCACTGTGAAAATGATCCGCATTGACTCAAAGTGAATTATTTGTTTTGCACGAAGAAAGATCTCATAATTACATTAGCAATCTGTTGCACGTATGCTGAATCGAAAGTAGTCATTTCCTGGATCTATTTTACGTCCGACGAATGAGATAATGTTACTTCACTCTTTGTAATTAATAAACTTCCGCGTACATTAAAACATTTCAACGTACAAACGAAAGAAAAGAGCACGTTATCATTCCCATCGCAGGACAAATTGAAGATTAAACTGTTGATGCACCATAAATGAGAAAACATGTATATTATTTCCTTCATATGTGTATGTTTCTAATTACCGGATATACATACATCTTGCCCATTTTCGCAGAAAAAGAAAATAATAGTTCATCACTATCAGTGAGATATTCAACTTTTGAAGTCATTGCTTTGCAATTGTTCATTGACTTAATGATTAATGATATGGAAATTATCATACGATGAATACCTGGCGAGGTTTTATGCATAAAATGACTATTTTATAACACGAAACAACATTCATTCCAACTTTACATGTTTTTAAATTCTCCTAGTGAACCATTTTTAATTAGTTAATTCATAAATATCCTACCAAAATGTATTATCCTCCGAGGGTTAGCCTGTGATAAATTTCAGGATTCATCTCAGAGTACAGATAATTGTTTATTATCCAAACCATGATTTCGAATTAGTAAAGTTTTCAACTTCATCTGAATTTAGGAATAAAGGTATGTCCTGTTTCTAAATAATGAATATAGAAAGATAAATCTGTTTTATTGAGTCTGAAAGTTCGAAGACGCTTCTAGATTAAAACTTGATCGGCCAATTTTAAAGTTATCACACTCTGAACAGGTTCATTTATAATCTGCAGGTTGTTCGGTCATTTTATCTTTAGTTGTGAACAAATTATGAGGTAGTTTATTTTGGGGTTTGAAGCTAACTTTGAGATTATGTTTGGATAAAATCACACTTATAGAACCGAAATATGTTATCAGAAGTTTTTGTGAAAAAATAAATATTTGAGTTAGTTAATTTCTGCTTTTTTCGATGAAACAATTTGGATTTAATTTCAGGTTAAAATCCATTGTTGATGGCGATAACCTTAAATATATTAAATTCCTCCCTCTGTTACTTTATCGTAGTTTATCATTCAGATCAAATTAAAGAACACTCACTTTGTTTTTATACCACTTTTAATAATAACATAAAAACGTTAGTTTCAATACCGATTTATGGTAGACAGGGGCTTGTTTCCAAACTTATAATCATTATATTTTTCGTGTTGTACGTGCTAACAAGTAATAGTTAATATTGTTTTCAAAATTTAGAATGTCGTTAAAGAAATCATCAGTGAACGCGGAAACACCCAAATAGTGTATAAAAATTATAAGTTTTCTAAACATCGATCTTCAACTAATGAAACTACCTGGATGTGCATCAAATGGCCTGAATGTATGGTTTATGTGTATACCATCGGGGAATCGGGTAGTTTTGTTGTGACAACATTAAAAAATCAACATAATCACGAACCTGAAAGAGAAATTGCCAGTCAAGTTCTTAGTGTTGCCTCCAAAAGAAAAGCGGAAGAAGAACCTACTACCTACTTTTGCTATTATCTGCAAGAACATTCGTACAAAACGTCAAGAGAGGAAGATTTTGTTCTGGATAATGATTTCCGAAATGGAATTGTAATTTTTAGCTGCCAGACAAATTTGAAAATTCTTATGCAATTCGAGTTTTATATACATAGATGGCATATTCCAATACTGCACAGCATTTTTCACACAACTATTTACCATACATGGTTACATAAATGGACACTATGTACCGCTAGTATCCTGACAGGATCGCCATGTAATAACTGATAAAGGGCTGGCAGTGTCGCCCTATAATATCTGAACAAATATTCTTTCTTTGGCTTGCAACGAACGCCACGTCCCATCAGTATGTTCAGTTAGCCAAAAGTTTCAGATTAAATACATTCGAACCGATATAGGTTTATGAAGGTGTCAAAAACTCCCATAACAATATCCTAAATGACCAGTCCGATCTATACCGAAGTGATTTTTTCCACTTAGAATATTAAATGATAATTATACTAATGCACAATTCACTGTTTCCTGGGATCTAACGGTTTCGGAATTTCCGATGATCCCTTACTTGTGATGATAGTCTCATTAAGCCTATTGTATATTAGTTCCTATTCATACTTGAACTGTTCGTTGTTTACTTCATAATGTTTGATAATGGCACTTTGCTTTTGAAACTATAGTATCGTTTATGTTATTATTGAAAGTGACGTAACAACAAAATGATTGTTCTTTCATCTAATCAAAATAAAAGTGTTTTATTATATGAATATGATGAATTATCTTCTATCTATGTGTTATGAATTATCTATCTCATACTGAGTTAAGTATTTGTCGGTATATTGTTAGCCATTTGTGAATTTATACAGAGTGTTCCAACTTAGACGAGCCACCCCGTATAATTCTTATCCCATAGTGAGTGGCAAAATCTCCCGAAACACGTCGAATGATTTTGTTTGGGGGAAATCTTTTGACGTATATTTGAGGCTTGAACGATCAACCTCCTAATAGGGGGCGCTTCAACCCCTCAAAATTGAATGGGGGAGAGGGGTTGAGTGATACGTCATTTGAAAGGTCTTGGAAGCCTCTTTACAACGGTGTATGAAAATCGTAAATTTGATGAACCGTTTTTGCCAAAAATTAATTTTGTTGCTCGAATGCGCCACCTTGAATATTTTGGTTATTTGTACAATGTACACGCTTATTTTTATTAAGCCTTTTTTACAAACTTCAACAATCTTCAAAAAATCACATTCGTAAAAAAATTGAATTGTGTTGTCATGCTTACAATGAAAAAGATTAAATCTGCGTGTTTAAATCAAATGTTCAAATTGTCATTCATTGACTTTCATACATTCTCTCAAACTAGTAAATAAAAAAACAGCAAAACATTTCCTTATGTTGCTAAAATTTCGAAAAATATGGTGTACACATTGCAAGAACGTGTTGAACTGGTTAGCCTTTATTACCAAAATCAAAATTATGCACGAGCGGCTGCAAGAATATTTAACGAAAACCATCCTGAACGTAGCGTTCGTCATAAGTACGTAATGGAATTGATTTCAAAATTTGTGGAGACGGGTTCAGTAATGGATAAAAAAAGGGCACCCATTGAAATTGTTAATGATGAAGGAGCAGCTGTGGCGGTATTGGGACATGTACAACTTATGCCAAACACGCAATCTGTACGACAACTTTCTGCAGCTTCCGGTATTAGCCAATCTAACGTTTTCAGAATTTTACATAAACACAAGTTCCATCCGTATAAAATTAAGTTAATTCAGGAATTAAATGATGATGATTGGGATCGAAGGCAAGAGTTTTGCGAAATTATGGTCGAGCGTATCAACAATAACCCATATTTCTTGTACAACGTTTGCTTTTCTGACGAATGCACTTTTTTACTTAATGGAGAGGTTAACCGGCATAACTGTAGAATTTGGAGCGATACAAATCCTCATGTATTCCGAGAAGCTCACACTCAACATCGGGAAAAGCTAAACGTTTGGGTAGGAATTTTGGGAGACCACCTAATTGGACCTCTGTTTATTCCTGGTAATTTAAATGGCGAACTTTATCTTGAAATGTTGGAAAATGCGATTGATCCGTTAATAACTGAACAATTAGAAAACGATCCTCTACTACTTGAACAACAATTGCATTTCCAACAAGACGGAGCTCCTCCTCACTACGCCGCACCAGTTCGCCAATACCTCAATTTGCAATACCACGGTCGTTGGATTGGAAGAAGAGGTCCTATGGAGTGACCTGCCCGATCTCCTGACCTGAACCCTCTGGATTTCTTCTTGTGAGGACATCTTAAGTCCAAGATTTTTGTGACTCAGCCTGAAAATTTGGACGAACTACGCCAACGAATTGTAAATGAGTGTCGTTAAATAACTCCAAGTATGCTGAACCATGTTAGAGACTGTTTTCAGTCCAGATTGTATTATTGTATGGAAGTCAATGGAGGACAATTTGAACATTTGATTTAAACACGCAGATTTAATTTTTTTCATTGTAAGCATGACAACACAATTCAATTTTTTTACGAATGTGATTTTTTGAAGATTGTTTAAGTTTGTAAAAAAAATGACGTATCACTCAACCCCTCTCCCCTATTCAATTTCGAGGGGTTGAAGCGCCCCCTATTAGGGGGTTGCTCGTTCAATCCTCAAATATACGTCAAAAGATGTCCCCCAAACAAAATAATTCGACGTGTTTCGGGAGATTTTTCCAATCACTATGGGATAAGAAATATACGGGGTGGCTCGTCTGAGATGGAAAACGCTGTATTCTATCCACAACTTATCGAATTCGTAATGAATTTATGTGTAGTACCTCGAAATTAGAATTATTCATGGAAGTTTCTCTAAAACTCTCCTCACTTTTGCATGTATTTTCGCTAATTTGAGGATATTGGGCCGTCTTTTGACGTGACGCACCAGTTTCTTATGTCCATTTTTGTTATGCCCATGTTGACGTATAGGAAAATGCTTATGACCGTAATTCTCTAAATGTACATTACCTCCATGATTATGGTTATCGTTTGAATTATTAATAACAATGACGTTGCCAGCTTCCTTATGATTTTTCAGCGCGCTATTTTCAGCTGTTTCGTAGCCGAATAGAGGTTTTTTGGTGATGGGAAAAGTATATTCGACAGGGAAATAAACTGGCGACGCTTTATATTGATGATTCGGATGATGGTACGCGTGATTGTGATGTTTATTTACATGTTTATGTTTGTATTTACGTTTGCGTTTGCGCGATTTTAGCGCCAAGGGTTTGATGAGTTCCTCATCATCATCTTCCAAGCTGTCCTCATCATTGTTATCATAATCGGCTTCGGTGATATTCTCGTTATCAACCGTTATCGTATCTAGTGAATCATCGCTTTGAGCATCTGAACTCAGCTTTGTTGCAGCTTCTGTAGAAATATCACGTTTAACTACATAGTGAAATTTGGAATTTGAGCTAATTGTCATTGAATCATCTGCTTTATGATTATTTATAGAACTCTTAGATGAATGACTATCCTCACAAGAACTTAATATTATCTTCGAACTAAATTCTAAAAATGTATTACACGTATTCAGAATACTCACGTCATCAACTTCAGAATGGACCTGAGCAACAGCCGAAGGATAGACATTATCGACTTGTTCACTCTTCACCGCGACCTCTTGATAACTTTCAGGAGACTTATGACTCTGTTGCAAGGAATGCGCTTGCGTGACGCTGATCTTTTTCAAATTGGCTTGATGTTGTATTTCTGCAGCTTCATGAAGGACAGCTTCTTGTTGTATAGCTAATTGTTTGTGCGCTTCTGCTTGGAAGATAGCTTCATTTTGGGCGTATAATTGTGCTTGAACTACATGGTCCAAATTTTGCGACGCCAGCGCTTGGTGATTGTGACTCGGTCCTTCTTGTGAAACGAACGGTTGAGCCTCCGCATGTCCAAAGGCTTCATTGTGAGCTGAAATTTTTGCATTGGCTTCTTTCCTGGCCAGTTGTTGGAGCGACGCTAGCGCTTGGTCACTGTAACTCGATCCTTCTTGTGAAACCAACGGTAGCGCCTCCGCATGCCCAAAGTCTCTATTGTGAGCCGAAATTTTTGCAAGGGCTTCTTTTCTGGCCTGTTGTTGAATTGATGCAATCCTTCTATGATGAGCATCCACTTGAGCTTGAGCGACGTATTGAGCTTCGGCTATTGCTCGTTGAGCTTGAGATTGAGATGCAGCGTTTAATTGAGCTTGAATATCAGCTAAATTCTCCTTGGTATAAGATACACCGGTAAGAGCCACTTGTTGTTGTAAGTTGTGACTAGATTGACCCGCATTTTGATCCTTATGATTCTCTACATTCTCGTTCGAGACTTGTTGTAGGGATAGTAGTTGAGCTTCGTTCGAAGTTTCTGCTTTGCTGTTCTCATCAGAGTAGTGCAGCAACTGTTGCAAACCTGCCAGTTGCGCATTTGGTGTTTTATCCAATAACGAGTTGAGTGCGGTAAGATCTTGTTCACCTGGAGCAGAGTTTTTTAAAATTTGGTTGGCTTCAGATACGCTCAAGCCAAACGTTCTTTTCAAAACATTTGGTTCCACGTAAATAATCTGTTCGTAGTTTGGTGATACCAAATCTTGTCTGTCTGTCAAAACTCCTTTTGAATCTACCAATTTTATTTTCAATGCTTTTCTTATAATTCTAGTGTTCTTGGTGACTTCTTCGGAATCCTTGCCTGCAGGTTCTTCTGGTTCCAATTTCAATAGTTCGATGTTAGCTTTCTCTTGAATATTCGTCAAAAGTTTTCTCGATCTACGACCTTGTGTTCGCTTCCTTGGATTAGATGGTTGTGCATCGTGGTAATTCGAATGCATCTTATCAAATATTGCTGGATTGTTGAAATCAATTTGTTGTTGTTGGGCATATCTATACTTCAATTGATTTGGTTGCGTCGAAGCATGTTGGGACAATGATTGGAATGTTTCGATATTTCCATCAGGATAGTACGTTTCGTCAACATTTTGTGGAGTTTGACCAGAACATAAGTGGGATAATGAAAGAATCAAAGCGACCTGCAATCAAGAGAATAATCAAATCAGAAAACATCATTTTGGTAACATAAATCCTTCTTGAATAAGTATGGACATTTTTAGCATATAAAGAAATGCGACAAAACAAACAATTCATAATTCAATTTTTTAGGAACAAACCCTTCTTGGGATGGATGCAGGATGAATGAATTGAATGATATGTATATTCAGCGTACCCAAAAATAGTACCGAGAGAAGATACAATAGGTTTTTAAGGATGCAGGACTCAGCCACAAAACTCCTGATAATAATGTAATCTCCTTCACACCAAACCATAAACTAAGTAGTCAACACTATGTGGCGATGATTGATTACAATAATTTTTTGAAATATCATCTCAGGAGCAATCGAGAATCTGCATAAGAGAAGTAACTTTCTCATAACGATGACTGGGCCATTCAGCTTAAAGTCGTGTAATCTGTACTAATCTAAATTGAAGTAGATTAGTAAGAACAATAGTTAATAACAGTTAATTGAACCAAATAATTTATCAAAACGTTTATTCATACACTACCACAATATCCTGAGAAAATACCCATACAATGATATTAACTAAAGCATTAAATCGGATTAGCTCAAGACTTTCTTGTTGAAAGTTCTAGTTATTTATTTCGATCACGTGCTGGGAAAACGTCAACACTTGAGAGTGTTAGGCAATGATAAGTGAGGTTTATTGTTTGAATTCACTTTTAGAAATTACTGATACCAATACGTAATAATTGAAACAATCGGGAATTAACACGTTATGAAATGTAACAATTACTTTCATATCTTCAATAATTATACTGAATGGATACGAGACCGACTGACCACTCATCAAAATTATCACATTGAGTAGCTGCACCAAGTTGGTCTGTAAAAAGTTCTTTGGAATTGATTGCCAAATTGAAAGTTTTCAAACTTGAACCGGATGATACTCTCGTTTCATTTGATGTTGTTTCAATATTTACAAATACTCCAATCCCTGAGTCGATAAACATTCTAAAGGAATGGCTTTCAAATATTAATATCCCCAATATAAACTGCACAGGATACGTGATCATTACGGATCATAAACTTTTATAGCAGATGAGCGTTGGGCAATCCACTCTCTCCGTTTTTGGCCAATATTTTTCTAAGCGAAATTGAAACCTCCTTAAAATCAAAATTTAATCGGTTTTCAACAGTTTGGTATAGATATGTCTATGATATTTTCGCGAATATAAACAAAGCAAAAATCAACATGGCGTTTTGAAAACCCTTAACAGCCAATTTGATTCACTCAAATTCACTGTTGAAATAGAAACAGATGAGCCAGCTCCTTTTTTCCAATATTAACATTATAAAAGATGATAATCACTTGGAATTCAACATATACAGAAAACCCATTCGAACAAATAGGTGTTACGCGAATTATATATAAAATAGCTCCCCATTCAATGGTTTTGTTCCTTTGAGCCACCAAAATTACAAATGAAATTAAGAAATTTCAGGAAGTAGCTTGGGTAATGATTACAACAAATCTGTGATCAATAATTTAATTTATAAACAAAAAAGAAAATTGAAATGCAACCATTTAACCAAATTATAGCCACTACCTTCAAATAGTTGAATGAAATTCAATAGTTCCACTTATCTTTCTTCAGTAATTATAAATTCCATAACTTGTTTCCTAAACTTGCAACACACCTCGCTTATAGATGTGAGAACAAGCTAAAAAATCGTTCGGGCAACATCTTTCACAAAGTGGCCGACCCCCGACGAATCCGGTATTTACAAAATCGACTGTGAGTCATTTTCAAAATGCTATGTGAGTCAAACTAGAATGGATATTCTAAATTGGTATGAACATATTGGTGATATAAAAACAAATTATGGTGAAAAATCATCGCTAGCCGTTAATCGAGTTTTTCTCGGGAGCCAAATTTTTGTTAAAGCTTACTCTTTATCGAGGCTCCTCACCTCAAAGCTTGTCCCTAGGGTAGCTTCAGTGAAGTAATAACCAGGGCCCGTACCGGGGCAGAATGAATAGTATCAAATAGCAGGCTTCAATTACAACCAATACTTGGTTAGAATTTGATCATTCTGAAAACATGTAACAGAAATAGCTGAATAAAGCAATAATTGATTTATTTATCAAAATTCTTTCACGCTACCTGACAATGTACAATTACTTTATTCGTTCAAACTCATGTAAAGACCGGCTTTTTCTCATCGGTACGCCTACTGAACACAACCGAAACAATTAGTTATTTTTATTATTATTTGATACTGAACGAAATCAATCACGAGCAAATAACAGAACGGTATACACTCTACTATATCAAGGCAATTGTCAAAAGTTTGGTACCATGTTTTCGCGATTATAAGTAAAGATTACATGACTTTTTGAACACGCCTAATAGCCAATTTTATTCAATCAAATTCACTGTAGAAATAGAAACAGATAAGCAGCTTCTTTTCCTTGATATTAACTTTATAAAAAATGATGATCACTTGAAATTTAACATATATACAGAAAACTTACTCAAACAAATAGGTATACTCCTGCGGATTCAGTTACACCACTCAACAAAAAAATTGCTCTATGTAATAATCTTGTACTTGGATTATTAAACGTCCCTTTCAGCCATCAAAATTATAACAACGAAGTTGAGAAACTTCAGCAAATAGCCTTGGTCTATGGTTATGACAATTTTTTGATCAATTACTTAATTTCTAGCCGAAAAGGAAATTAAATTGAAACCAATTCACCAAATTAGAGCCACTACCTGCGAATAGTTCAATAAAATTTCAATTATCATCCTTCAGTAATTGATAAATCTCATAATTATATGCAAATTTTTGGGAAATAGGACACATTAACACATAATATATATATTTCCGCCTTTACGTCACTGAAGCTCAGACTTTCTTCAACTAATTGCTCTAAGCACTGATCATTTTCATCGCATTAATTTCAATAGAAAATTTCTACATTGCAATAATGAGCGAAACACTAATAATTGAAAAAGTAATATATTAATCGTGCGTAAAGACGGAAATATGGCTGTTAAATTATGTGTTAATTTGACCTGTTTCCCAAGAATTTGCATACAAATCTACTTGGATTCAGTATCATTATCATATAAATTCCCTAATAATTTGTTTTCTAAATTTGCAAACAACCCATTTAAAGAAGATATATGAACAAGCTAAAAACTGTTTAGGCAATAACCCCTCTGATAAAGTTTCGAATTTGGATAAATCTGGAATTGCAAAATCGAGTCGTGGTCAAACTAGAAAGAATATTCTAACTCGATATGAACATATTGACGATATGAAAAAAAATATCGTGCACAATCAGCATCAGCCGAACACATTTTAACTGCAGGTCCACTATTTTTAAAGAAAATGTATCACTTTTAAAACACAATAAGGACGATTATCGAGGTACATTAGAAGCGATGGAAATGCAAGCAAAAAAATCAGAATTATCCCCATCTGTATGTAAACAAACACATTTTGATTCCAAATTCAGTTAACGCTGATGATGGATACTTGGTAGCTGAAACGTCCTTGGTACTTAAACAGTATTTTCGGTGGATGAGGGTAATTGTTTCTTATTTATAGTGTTAGTGTATCCATAGAGTGAACTCTATTACAGTTTATTGGTGTTTTCAAGTTTGATTCCTCTAATGTGTAACTTATTAACAAATGGAAATTCAACAGAGAGTTATATTTCTATTAAAGTTTTCATACTCACTATTTTACAATCCATTCTGCGAAGAACTGTCGTCACGTTACACACACTAATCATATAAGATGATCACGTACGACCTTGCTCTTGTGAGCTTAGCATTGGCACTGAAGGAACTTTAGTGGATACAATACTTTCTATACCAGATCAGTTTGATTTAAGAATGTTAAAGTCTCTTCATTTCCAAATGACTTGTACATATCCTAACAGAGAGGTGTTGGGGAGAAGGATATTCCGCATGATGGTTATTTTCTCCAGTGAAGAGTGGGTCATCAAGTTACCAAGGATGGGTGTAATGTAGACGATAAGTACCAGACGGTAAGTGATGTAATGAGAAAATAACACCAATTCAAGAATTATACAGCTATCATCGTCGATAATCTAGCGAGTACTTCTTTCATACGAACTCTCTACGGTGGTATATTAGAAGATTGTAATGATCTTCTGAAAGGAATAATAGAAATGAGGTAAATGATACTACTGTGACTCACTAAGTAGTATTGGGGTATAAGTATGCGAGAAAACATAATTCTATTGAACTAAAACAATTAATTTGTCTCCTAAATCCTGCACGGATTTCTTACAATGTATAAATAGAGAGTTAGGACAATTTGAACATTTAAGTAGGAAATAAGAGAATTGTTACTTAAAAACATCCATTTTTGTTACTGTAAATATGCAATAGTCGGTAGAAAAATACATTATGACATAATTTAATATCGGGAAGAATTTGGTATCCATAGTTTTTGCGATTTTACAAAAATTGGTTGTCCATATTAACCCGTAACGTTAACACATATGGAGACTTCAGAAAGTATTGAAACTTCTGATTTCTACAATGACTGAAACTAAACAGAGATAGAAAGCAAATACCGAGGCACTGTTCTCACAATAAGTCGAGTTGGGCGAAGAAGATAAAAACACAAATACGGCGGAAACCATCCAAAAGTAGGCATACGACTTCAGTATATTGTTCTTTTGGGGGTTTGGTATAGTACCAGTGTTAATAATATTATTATTATTGAAAATTATTAGTTTGTGTGTGTGAGCGTAAAATCTATAGAGACAATTGCGCCGTTTACATTGGTGGTATCGATTTCCAGATCGCTTTAGAGCGCGATTTTGGGTGCGTTAGCCCCGTTCGAAGTCGTTTTTTTACATACGTTTTCAGTTTTTCAAATGGAATTATAGTATACTATCGAACCATAAGGACAACACTGTCTTTCCGGCTAATAGATATATCACTCGCATACATTTAACCGGCCGCAGTATCCGAAATACTCATTTCAAGATACGATGACGCTTTCGAAGAGTGAAGATACAGATTACTTTCTGTGGCTCTTTTGTATAAATGATGAATTATTTCATGTGAGAGCAACCGTAAGTAGTAGTCTCGAGTGATGTGAGATATTATATGGACGTTGTTAATTTTTAGTAAATAAATGTGTCTTCAGTAATCTTTGTTACGAAGATAAGTTGTACCTGGAAAAAAATCACATTCGACTAAAGCTCTGATTATTATAGGCAAAGCAAAACGTATATTCAACAATTAAAACATGATAGTCTTGGAGCTATGGAAAAACGAGTGGAAATATCATGCTTCTCAAGGATTTTATATTTTCAATGGAAGATCATTTGAATTCATTAAGTCGCAATATCCTTTTCATCATGGAGGTTGAATCGGAAGGTTTACTGCCGTTCCTAGATGTATTAGTTAGTCATCCAACTGACGGTACTTTGAGGCATTCTGTGTATCGAAAACCCACTCCCTAGAGCTGTCAACTTACCCCAACGCCAATCCTTAAATTCAGAATTGAAACACCTTTCATCTGCCTTGTTATCAAATAATTTTCAATTTCAATCAACCTGAGCCACAATCCCCCCCCTCCACGTTTATCCACTGGCTAATCTTCAATGAATTGAAAATATATGCATCGAATTTCATTTGGAAGGTGTTTATTGCATTCCCTGTTTTTCAGGTAGAGTCTACATTCGTGAAACAGGTCGTACTCTCCAAAACCTTTTCGAAACTACTAAAATCCTAGCCCAGCTCAATCTTTTATCGGAGAAAAATTCTTGAAGCGATAGAAATCCTAAAACATCCAAATAATTAAAACCATAGATATTACCTTCTCAACATTTGAAACCCATCCTTAAAATTCCACTTCGCACATGATCACACAACGGCAGGGTGCCAGAACGGTGTTAACCACCGCAATAAAGGCAGTGAACTATGTAGCATGGAGGTTTTTTTTCCACAATAAATACCGCTACAGAAAATAGGAGAATCAGTACCAGTACAAGCGAGTTCCATTTTGGAAACAATTCTCTAAATTACGATGATTTCGTTTTACACTTGTATCAATAGTTGTCACAACAATTCTTTTGTTTTCCAAAGGTACACTAAAATCCAATTATTGAAGCAGCTAGATTCTGTTTATTTTTTGCTACTAGCATGATTTCTTAAAATTATATAACAATCCCATACCTTATGGGATTAATAAGTGTAATCTTGATTTTAATTGTTTTAAAATGCTTTCATTACTGCTAATAACAACATTTTCCTTGTTTGAAGGGACTTTGAACTATACTTTTTGGAGCGCTACAACCTTTTCATAGGTTGCTTATCATAAAATGCATGAAATTGGACTTATTGCGATTCTTGCTTTGTTCACAAATCTCAAATAAATTATCCTGATTCAGTAGCGAGGCGTTTTCCTTCAATCTGAGAGTTCCGATCGTCAGCTGTTACATAAACTAGCCGGACCGTCTCATCTCAGGATTTACGTCTAGTCGCGTTGTTCATTGAACTGCATTGATGATCGACAAATGTTTTACTAAGTAGTTTGGAGATATAAAATGGGAATACAAGGCAGTCTATCGAATTTATTGATTGATTCCAAAGTTGTACATGGGCTTAGTACCACCTATAATAGTCGGCGAAACGTCTGGATCAAGTCGTGCTATTTTGACGTGGAACCCATCCGAAAGCCGATAATTTTCAAGGCGGTCTGGAGGACCACTGGTAGTTATGCTAAGTATTATATCATATGCATTGTTGTAAATATGAGTTGTGAGTAAAATAAAAACTCCAGACTTTGATATCTTCATTTTAATAATTATAAGCTACTACTATCTTGGCTGAAGTCATTAACTTCATTCCTTTTACTTTTTAATCAATATATTTTACTGGTTATAGTAGCTAGTTATTTATATATTTGAGTCAATACTTTCATTTTCTTTAGGATCAGATGTAACATGAAGCTGTTGTCGCATATAATTTCCATAAGCCAATCATAATGGTATCTAAGCTGCTATGTATATCCGGTTATAGATATTAGAAATCATTATAAATTCAAATTACTAGACATACACGAAAATGATTCCGATAATTTTATTCAAATTTCATTTGTGAGTGACAATCGATTATTAATAAGTGTGTAAAATAAAGAATGAATTTCTTCAAGCATGGATGTTTCGCAACTATCGAGAAATCATGAAGATTTTGAAGATAGTGTGGATAGGCAACTTGTAAAAGAATGTACGAATTCAATTAGGTTGTGCATGAAGTAAACAGCAATTAGATAAATTGAACAGTTTTATCTGATTATAACACAAATTTACAATATTTTAATATTTAATTTTCGTTGATTGTCTGAAAATTTCAAAAATTAGTGATGTAAATAATGCAACTTATATTCGATCTACATCTGTCCCAAATTCGACCCTCCCATTGGGATTTCAGTAAACATAAGAGCAAAGACATCGGTTGAATGGGAAAGCTATACTTCTTTTGTTCTGTTCAAGATACCGGTCCGGAATCAAAGCTTAGTAACTCGGATAGGATAGGACTTTGACATTATGTGGGCACATTTTTATTGCCATTCCAGTAGTGTTGTGAGATTTTTTCAAAGATGCTCAGTTATCGAGGTATGAGTTCCAGGTTCAGATTTTCTCACAGGCACCATATTTGATTTTTACAGATTTGGATTCTACGTAACATAAAATGTGACCTCACAATACTTCCCTTGCACTATATACTACATATAGTGAGGGAAGTAAAAATGTGGCAATGTATATAGTTGCATTTTTTAAAAATAGCTGGCAATCAAATTAACTACAATCAGGTATGGTATCACTTATACGACTACATCAGATATATTAAATAATATCCGATTGATTTGAAAGGAGGTTGTATTCTACCTTTACATCAACTGCTTTCCATTCTCAAATATCATGCTAGTGGAAACATGCATGATATGATATGAAATAAATGATTGTCGTTGCTGATTTTATTGGAGTTTCACCAACAGTGCATCATATGCTATAGCAGATTGGAAGCATCGTTTATGATAAATTGTGTTACAAACAAAATGGTTTTTTTTCTCATTATGTAATTCCTAAACAGTTGTATTATTTATCAAATGTTCGAAGACAAAAAGTAACTGTGTATAATCAGGTTTAATAAGAAAAACAGAATATTGGATATCCAGCTTCCTCGAGAGATAATCCCCGAAGCTTTTCTGAAGGGCAGTGTTATGTGAAGTGATTCATATTGCAACATGTGAAATATTAATTTATATTTCTAATTTGACAAAACAAGTAGCTCCTGATTTTCAATGTGGTTTTCAATATGACACCTTACGAAGTTGGATCTGAAGGGCAGCGTTATGTAGAGTCATGCACATTGTAACATTTATACTCATTTCCTATTTGACAAAATAAATAGCTCATGATCTAATTTTTTGAAAACAAAATTTTGAAGCAATATTAAGTTTCTTACATATCATTTGAAGGATACAAATGATACAATAATCATTTGAAGCTGAGAGCATGGCATAAATAATCATTATTTCTAAAGTCATAACTACAAAAATCATCACTAGTAGTTGGAATGAAGTTTTACCATCGCACGATTTACATCTATCTTTTCGTTGATGCAGTATTTCTGGAATAAATCCTAAAAATCAATAGAGTAATCGAAACTATTTTAACATTCATTTATCCTGACAATTCAACTCATAGTGAACATAACGGGGTACATCTACATTCTAAAATAAATACGTTCAGTAATTGTTTAATTGGACTTTCATCTTAAAATTGCTTCTTAAGGAAACGTATAGTAATGAAATTACATAGCAAATATGCTTCATAAGTGAAACACGTAACAACATCAAGAGGGTATCCCCATTTGTTACATCAATAATTGAAGAATTTGATGAAGTGGTTATAAAAATCAAAGATTTTTCTCCAACGATAGAAGACATTAAAAATATTCCAACAACCAGATTCAGCTCAATAAAGGACAGTGCACTATTCAGCAGTAAATATAGCGAAAACGGCTACTATGTAATTGGTAATATAATGGAAAGTGATAAATGAATAAGTGAGGATCAAATGGCAGAAAAACTGTCAGTACATCCGGTGTGCTTGCAAGAGGAACTCAAAGTGCATTTCAAAAGGATAAAGTCATACTCCCAATTATATTACAAAAAAGAACTTAGAACGCTCGTAATACAAGGGAAAGAAACCTTAATTTCTGAAGATAATGAAGGAGATTATGAATGCTTCAAAAAAAACTCAAAGCGGCATCTTCAGAAAAACTGATTGTGGCATGGTCTCATGACAAGATCTACTGGCAGTCATATTTCATAAAACCCATCTTGGGGTCAGCAGCTGAAGTGTCATGGCGACTCGCAAAAAAACGACCTGCTGATGCCATCTTCCTAAGCCATGTCAGGTTACGAGAAACGAATTAATGCACTTTTGTCCTATTGAACGTGGAACAGGTTGGCACATAATCATGGAATGCCAAAAGAGAAAGAACCTCTGGAACTTTGTGAAGGATTATTATCAAAAACGTGTAGCACATTTACGTGATGGATTTGTACTGTGGATTTAATGGAATGACGGCAGAGAATGATTCAGTCAATTATATTATAAGCCTGGCAAAAAATATAATTTACCGATCCTTAACAAATTCACTGAAAAAAAGGATGTCAGAATGAACACTACTTGACAACGTTTCTTAAAAGATTGAAAACAAGAATAATAAAAAACTTTCTATATTATTTAGGAAAAGCAATTTGAGAAGATATGGTGTACTAAAAACTTTTTATGTGAAATAAGTTGTTACTGATTGTTAGTTACGTGATCTAATACAAATCACAAATAGGTATGTATAAAAGTAGATATATAATCCTTTATTGTAAATAACGATGTCAATACCGTAAATAGTTCTCTGTAAAAATATCAATTGAGTTGATGAATAATAATAGTAATAATAATAATAATAACACACACACATATAGGCTAAAATCCGGAAAAAATATTTTTGGGTGGATTACAATACTTCCCTTACACTATATACTATTTATAGTGAGGTTTCACAAACCTATCAAAGATGGTATTTATGTCATACCCTGTTCTTGCGGTAAAGTCTACATTGGTGAAATAGGTCGTATAGTAGCTATTCGTGTGAAAGAACATGAACGCTTCGTGACACCAGTAAATCTGCACTTGACGAACACAAGTTTGACACTAATAATCAAATCCTGCTATTGTGACGCGGAATTCATACGGAAGCCTAGAATTATCAAGATTAGCTATCGCGGAAGTCTCCTATTCAAGATAAAAATTATAGACTAAAACGCTGGAATCATTTGTGCACTCATTACGTGATGAATGCTTTCTTTCTCCTTGTGTAAGAATGAGCATTGTTATTGTTTTGGTGAACATATGTCGTTTAATTATATATAAGTGCAACAAATTATTTTCTATGTGAAATATTCAATGTATTAGTTATGATAGAAGTTTTTGATCTTACATACTATGTATGGTTTGAATTGAATAGTTCAATATTTCGATGTTTTTCTCTTCAGTTTTGGTACCTGGTGGATGTCATAACACTCGTCACCGTTAAAACTTGAATGTACAGAATATAATGATTTTAATCAGTAAGGTGCTAAATTTTTACCAGAATAACATATAATCGTGAAATAGAAAGTATATCAATTGAAGTCCGTCAATGTTTCGGAAGACAGGTGGTTCGATGTTTATTTAGACCTTATTTGAGTTTAATATGAAAGTCATCATCGTTTTCTAATTAGCAATAAACACTGCCTTTACCCGATTTTTAACTCCGTTTCGGAGATTTAATATTATGCAATACTGTATAATTATCAGCTCGTGTTGTTGGACAGATAACTTTCAGTTTCTTGATTAGTTGACTATTTAAATATTAGTAATCAAGAATGAGGAACAAAAATTATGGACATGCCTTCCTCCGACGTATTGTTTTATCAAAAAGGAGAATTGACGTTACATTTAAGTCAAACATGGTGGTTCTCATTATCTTACAAATGTTTACCAAGATGCAACATTTTATTGTTGAACGCTCTCTCAAAGTTACAATCTATTCAATGTGTCGGTATCATCTTTATTGAAGTTAATTCAAGTGATACGGTATTTGGCACCAACAAAGCATGTTAGCTCTTTATAGCGGAGATAGTCTAGAAAGCACTATTTGATTCCTTTCTTTGCTGGCGAGCGTTCTGAAGGCGGGCGATTTGGACGAGGGAAGGAATAATAGGTTATGGAAGGTATCAAGTATGTGGAGTGAAGATACAAAGCAAAGAATTTGATAATTGGCGTAAAATCCTATGAAGAACTCATAAAATGTACAAGGACCTGGATTTGACCTTCCGAAATACTATGTAGGCTTAGGCGTATCTATGCGTAAAAACAAACCAATCCACACTACAAATGCTGAGAGTGTTGCGACTGGAAAAACGGCGAAGGAAGGCCCGATATATGAAGTGAAACATCGCCTCCTGACCCAGAATAATTTCATTTACTACATTCAGGTAGATAGGGTTGCAATGGTAAGTGTTCTTTCTCTAGCTGCGAGGAGCAACCAAATGAATATAGCCCACCATCTCAATATACATTCGATTTATGTAACCTTCTTCTTTTTCTATACTTCGACTACACGAGAGGCAAACCTATAATGTTCGAAGAACATCGTGTAAGCCAGGAGTGAAATGTTGGAGAGGAGATAGGTATTCAAATTTTTCTCAAACATTTGGAGGTTATAGGCATAGGACAATAAAATATCTACAGAAACGGGAGAGATCGCTCACTTTTTCACGTTGTTCTAGAGAAGTCAATGTCGAACCCCAAACATGTGAACAGAACTAAAGGACAAGGTGAATATGTGCTTTGTAGATTATGAGGAGCTGCTGGGATATAAAGTAGCTCTTGGCACGAAATAGAAGACCAAGTTCTTGTGAAGCGGCTTTCGCATTGAACCTTACATGATCATCTCATGAAAGGGTGCTGTTGGTGGTGATTCCGAGCTTGGATATGAAAGACTTCATAGGAATACCTGACATCATCTTATCAGGGATTGTGGTATCCGCCTTCCTGGAGAAGGCGCAAGTTTGAGTTTGGTTGCATCAAACTATATTATATTATCAGATTATCATTACAAAATCATTGCCAGATCTCCATTGATTGCGTCAAGCAGTCTCTGTTTCGCTCCGTTGGCTTCAATGGATGGTATAATGGCATTAAATGAGAAAGCGGTATCTAGTGTACCATCATCTGCAAAACTCTGGTCGGAACAGGTGGTCACCTCCAGCAGATCGTTGATATGGAGCAGAAACAAAGTTGGTGCCCATACAGATCCCTGTGGAACACCAGCATTGAAAACCATTGCATCGAAGGATACTGTGTCAACCACCAGAGTGATCTATCTGAGAGAAAACTCGATAGTAAGCGACAAAGTTGAGGCCCAAGACCATGTAACGAAAGTTTCTCAAGAAGGCTTTGGTGCCATACTCGGTCAAATGCTTTGGGGATATGCAATGCTTCAGCTAGATACGACAGGTGTAAATCCGTTTGACCCAAAGACTTTTTATATTGAGATCAAGCAGACTGAGCGCTGAAGAAAGACAATTTCAAGCATATGACTATCGAGCACGGCAAAATTAGGAGGATTCTTCCTTTGTAGAACCAAAGTGGAATTTGCAAACATTTCAGCAAATAGGTTGGCTTTTTCTCACAGTGTAGTAGCCAGTGTACCATCATCTTTTGTTAGGCGAGGGAATAAACTGGAATAAAATTATTACCAATTGCTTTGGCGAAAGTCCAAAAGGAACGAGAGTCACTTGGGCATTCGATAAGCTTTGTATTATTTTGGTATTATATTCCTCTTTCGAAACGTTTATTGTTTCATTACAGATATTTTTACTTCAACATATTCTGACTGGTCTCCAGACCAGTCGACTGAGCTTTAATGCCAAACTGAGCATGGAAGTGTTGAATTGGTCCATGAAGTAATATAGGAACATGTGGTAGTGTTGAGTAAATGGTCAGAGTTTCCTTCTGGATTGTTAGTGACGATTAATTCAAGATATTGGCGTAATAATAGTTGTTATAAGGGATCCGTGTTGGTTTATTGATTAACGGCTCGAGGCCTCAACGTATCGCCCTGCGTCATCCGTCTTATTTGAGGAAACAAGCAACATAGCAGTGCGATCAAGAATTTAATAAACAACCAAGATTCTGAATAATCAGAAAGGTGGAAACTTACGTATTTCATTTTCACTCATGCTAGAGGCATAACTATTCCAGTCACACAGGAGGAGTGAAAAATGAGAATAGGATATGGGTTAAAAAGAACGAAATAGCTACTTATTCGATCTTTTTGTTTGTTGGAAAAACAAATGATCAAGTTTAATATGAGATTTAAATTCAATGATTTAATTTATTCATAGTGACACAAACAAGAAATAAATATATCCTAAGGCTACAAGTATTGATTGTAAAATTCTCTAAATGCAATTACACTAATTTCTAATTTTATTTACATTGCACAAGCTGTAAATAAGACATCAATAACATGAGGAATTCAAGACAATTAGCTTTACTCTTCCAAGAATAGTGCTACTGAATCGAGAAACTGGGTTATCAGAGTAAAATTCATGTATTCTCAAAAACGTTCATTATCAATAGCGAAAGTCAATTTCATCAATCGAACGTCGATCGTCCAACAGATAATTTGCTACAAGAAATCAACAATGTTCTCGAAAAGGAATAATTCCATAAAATGTCACTTGGAAACGTGACCAATGAATTTAGACTTATTCATTTCGATTTCTCAAGATATTAACCTGATTTTCGAATACCTACCAGTGTAGGTCGAAAGCGAAATGATGAGACTTATTCTCAAGTTTATCCATCCTTCGTACATGGCTTACATTTTAGAGATGATCAGAATTGATGAAATTGACAAAATTCACTATTTTTCCATACTTACCCTTTACAAAATATGAGAAAATGCAAATATTTCCGAAGGTTCATGTAGCTGATGGAACTTGTTCTATCTGATCTCAGGGAAGGTTGTGGATACCAATTTATGGTGTATTGATCATGTCAAATTTGTTTTATGGTGTATTTGGTTAAGGGATAGCGGAAATTCAGGGTTTCAGAACGCTGCAAAATGTTTTCCCAGCGTCTGAGGTGAAAACTAATGATGGACTCGCATTTCTCATCCGTGAGAGTGTATTTTGACCCAGTTATATCAGAGTCGATGGAGATTGACAAAATTCACTAATTTTCCATACTAACCCCTTATGAAATTTCGGCAAATGCGAATATTCCCGAAGGTTCATGTAACTGATGGAACTTATTCTATCTGAGCTCAGAAGGTTGTGGATACCAATTTCTGATGTATTAATCATGTCAAATCTGATTTTATGGTGCATTTGTCTAAGAGATCGCGGAAATTCAGGGTTTCGGAACACTGCTAAATGTTTTCTCAGCGTCTGAGGTGAAAACACTGCTAAATGTTTTCTCAGCGTCTGAGGTGAAAACTAATGGTACAATCGAATTTCTCATCCGTGAGAGTGTGTTTTGACGCAGATGCGATGAGATCGACAAAATTCACTGTTTTTCCATACTTTCCCCTCATGAAATTTGGGAAGATGCGAATATTCCCGAAGGTTCATGTAACTGATGCAACTTGTTCTATCTGATCTCAGAAGGATACCAATTTCGGGTGTATGGAGCATGTTAAATCTTATTTCATGGTGTATGTATCTAAGGGATAGAGAAAATTCATAGTTTCAAGACGCTGCAACCTGCAACATGTTTCCAGAGCGTCTGAGGGTTAAAACAAATGGTAGAATCGAATGTCTCATTAATGAGAGTGTATTTATATATGTATTTAATATATACATAGAGATAAATATCTCTATGGTTATATATTACAGTATGTTTTCACGCCTCTCATCCTTTGATGGTTGACCAAATCCTTGTATAAAAATTATATTCATCTGGCAAAACGCAAGGCATGTCCAAGTAATGCTGGTTGCACATAACTGGACTGAAACTACTGTCTCATATAAATAGTAGTTCTTTGTAACAGCAACAGCATTGATTAAAAAGGTATTACTAATCAAGAAATCATTCGATATACTAGTAGGGGAATCTTTAGCTTCTTTCTTTATAAGTACCATAAAATGGTAATAAGTATTAATATTTACAAATGGACCAAAAAAAAACAAAGCTTGTTGGAATAATAGGATGTTAATCTTAAGGTGACATTTGAGTAATATAATAGTTATAGCTCCAGAATTAATGGCATCAATGAAATTCTTATCTAGCTTAACCATATTGCTAGTGAAAGATAATTGACCGTTAACAAGAACACTTAGAAGAAGATCGAAAGCTGATACCCTGATACCTATTAATTGCTTCCTTAATGTCTTTATCAGAGTCTGAAATCTCTGGAATACTTCACACAAATTCAAATTCATCTTTAATTGGAGTTAAACTTCTACCATGTTGTTCCCTATGCAAACAACCCCTCAAAAGCTTTCGTTTAGCATTAGTGTCACCGTCAGTAGATTGACCCCTAATAGCTAATTCATAAGATAACTCTTTCGTTTTCAAAAAATTAGGCTCCATAATTAGAAAATTTAACAAAATTGATAATAATCAGAAGATGAACGCCTATAAATTCAGTGCAAATTCAAGCAAATCAATCAAAGTGAGATAAAAAGAAATAATGAAATCACCAATTTTTCACTTTAGATATATATTTCTCTCAATAACCATCAACTGTGTTCTAGACCACGTTGGAGAAAATGGGCGCCAGTGAAACGGAACCCTTTCTTCGTTGGGCCCCACATTGGGTGCCAGTGAAAGAAGAAGATCGAAAGCTGACCATCAGGTTGATTAGTTTCTTCGTAAGTTATCAATAACATTAGAATATGTCTAGGTTCAAAAATTCAATTTGGTTGTCAAAATATAAAACACGATACATATAAAAAATATAATTTCCTAATTTTATTACAAATATAAGTACAAATAGTTAATCACAATAATTAATTGTTAAGTCTTTTCTTATTTTATGAGGTGAATGATGAAACAATATCCTAATTGTAGAAATAAATATACTAACTAATAAAACATAAACTATATTATGCTATGACACATGTTTTATTGGAATATAAATATAAATTATGAAAATCTGCTTGTCATTATATTGATGTTGTTTTGGAAGAAATTCTACTATACTACTATAAATGACGTTGGAATGATAATATCGATTTCAAAAATGATAGAGCCTGTTTCATAATGGATGAGAATTTCGTGTTACTTCTGATAAAACCAGGAGCAATATCCATATTGCGATTGCAGGCAATGAAAAGAGTAATATAAGACCTCAGAGTGACAACCCCTTTTGATTTAAGAAGATGTTGTTGAAATCCATGGACTGTTGGAATAAGTAAGATACAAACTCTAATATTCCAGTAGTATTTGTGTACACCACATATGGAAATCGCAATGCTCTTCCCAGAAATATCGATCTTTAATTTCATGAAATATTTTTATACATATGGTTGAGAGCTGTATAAAGATAATGTTTTGGAGAACAGCGTTAATAGTATACAACATGGACCAATTGAGGCTGAAAAAAATATCAAAAATATCTTTCGAAAGCGATCGACATATATCATTTTGCCATTATGATTCTTGTAATGATCAATAATCAAGCTCACTATAGCCCTAGCATTATCCGATTGATTTAAACTAATTGTGAACTGATATTCTCACCAATGTTTTTAGTATATCTCAAGTAGGTGATTAATGTATTGAGATTTGGAAATATAAGAAAGAATGAGGGAAGTTTTAGACAGTTACAGTGTATGCTTTGATGATACAACCGAAAGAATCTCCCTCTGAGAGCTAAATTTCGAATGTCTATCCAATCAAAATGGATACATAATTGGTCATAAAATTTGTGGGACTTGAAATATGAGAAATCCTGGATGACCGCCATGTACTCTATTCAATTCATGCGTCACAACATAGACAAGCTGCACCAATTCCTTTTTCAATCTGGAAAATTCAGTATGGCATTCATGAGAAAATATTCTCCAATTCACAATGGAGATTTTCACGAGAAATCATTGCGTCAATATTATTTCCGCAGGTCTCACAAACTATTCTAAAATGGAAAGTTACAGCATTTGATTTTCGAAAATCTCAGCTAGAACCGCTTCGCAAAACGTTCCAACTCCCGAAAGCCAAATAAATCCGTCACCAATTTAGACATCATTTATGTTCAAAGTAACATTATCACTGTCCATGTAGCTTAATCAATATGAATTATCTATGACTTTTTACAAATGACAATTATCCTTCAAATCAACAATTTATTCTCCTTTGTCTAACGGATGTCCATTTTCATCTATTTCTACAGATGGAATCAAAGGTGGCATAAATCCATACTCCATTCTCAAATTACCATTGAAATTCGAACGAGCGCTTCTGTATTTCCTGGAGTATTTCCCTATCTGGAAATGGGGTAGTTTTGGCGGTAACAATCCGATGTAATCATCTGGTTTTATTGTATAGTACAAATTCACCGCACTGGCACTCCGCACCGGTTCGCAATCTTTCGATGGTAAATATTCATTATTTGGTTTCGATTCCTTGGCAGGCAAATACGCTTTCAGAGAGTTCTCCTGTTTCGGAGTTAAATACTCTTTAACTTGATTTGAACCGTATCCATAAGGTTTGGTGTAAAAAGTACCATAATTATGTTGATGTTGCCCGATTTGATCCCTATTGACGACGCCTGGAGCTTTCACTTCAATGGGAACGTATTGGTTGACCGGATATGGCTGTGGATATCCATAGGGTTTGGGCACGTGCTTGGTAACGTGTACAGGATAAGGTTTGGAAACTTCAACGGGAAGAACGTATGCTTGTGGAACTGGAACGGGTATTTTAACTTCAACGGGATATGGACGATCGATGTAATGATGAATCGGTCTGTCCACTATTTTCTCTACCGGAATATGCCTGTCGATATATTGGGGAACTGGAACTTCTACGGGATACGGTTGCTTGACAATTTTTTCCACTGGATACGGTTGAGGTACATTAACTTGAACGGGATATGGCCTATCGATATATTTGGTCACTTCGTATGGTACGTGGATCGGCTTTTCTACAATCTTTTCGACCGGATAAGGTTTCGGTATGTATTTTTCTATGTAATGTGGAATGTGCACGGGCCTTTCGACAATTCTGTCAACTTGAACTGGGACGGGGACTGGTTTTTCTACTGCGTATGGAACGTGAACCGGAACTTCGACGGGATATGGTTGATTGATGATTTTTGTGTATTCAACCGGCTTTTCAACAACTTTAGTTTGGACAATTGGTTGAATCACTTGTTGAACGCTCACTTCTTGTTGTTGATGTTGGGCAATTTGTTGATCAATTTCTACATTGTTATTCACAAATTGCTGATGCACCTCTACCTCTGGTAATTTCTGCACAAGAGCTTCAGCATGGGGAGAGAACGTATTAGGTAGCTCAAGTAATGTTTTAGTTAACTCAATATTTTCCTGGTGAATTTGAACGTTTGGATTTCCCCTGTATTCATATTTTCCCAAATAGTAAGGCAAACTCTTTTGAACGTCCACCACTATATTATTTTGCTGATTTCTTATTACAGAATCGTGTTCTAAACTCTGAAGTTGAGCTCCTGAATTAAACGGTGCTGAAAAATCTGTGGTAACTATTTTTGGTGTAACCAGAATAGTTGATGGTTCAGTCACTGATACAGTTTCTATCGTACTTCCTGTAGTACTGTAGGATTTCTCGCGTGCCTCTTCCTTTACTTCATATCGTTCTGTTGTAGATTTGACTGAATTATCTTGAAACTCAGCAACGACGATAGGTTGTCTGAAGATATTAGTGCTAAGAGGTGTTGTCGCAATTATTGGTTGTTGTAGTTCATTATTTATTTCTACTTTAGTTACCAAGTTGTTATTCGATTGATGTATTGTAGAACTCCCATATTCCGAAACAATAGATTGTGCAATAGTATTTTGAGAAGTACTCTCTATATTCCGAGTGATTGCTTCGTTGATATTCAACACATCTTGACCTGATATCAGGTTTCTAGTTGATTCAATCAACTTAGCAGGCGTATGGCTCAAGGTATTCGTGACCAAATAAGATGGAGTACTGCTAGGTACGAGGCTTACATCCAATTTAGAGCCGTAACCTCCAACATGCTCTTGGTTCAATACAGTTTCTTCGTAATTATTCTGCTGGGATATTTCTGTGCCACCGATCGCGGCAGCAGTCTGCGTTACAACTGTTGATTCGTACTGCGGCGTCGCAGATATGCTACTTTGTTCTAGATTTTCACGACTTTCGATTAGGTTTTTCTCTACTGATACGTTTTCTTCTTGTGCGAAAGATTGGTGATTCACGGCGGCCTGTTGCTGGATCAGAAACTGCGGTTGCGGTTGAAGAATAATGTGGGGCTGTTGCTGCAGGATGTACTGTTGAGGGGGTTGCTGGAAAAAGATCTGCTGGTGTTGTTGATTCGGATTGGATTGAACTAAGACCTGAGCTTGAGGTGTTGGGAGCAGTTCATGGCGGAGAAGTTGCGAACTTTGCTGCAGGTTGGTTTTCTGAAAAATTATGTTCAATCAGTTAACAAAAAAATGATTCTAGGCATTAGTATGCAAAATTGATGAAGTTGGCTCCGACTTTATGTGAATTTATTATAATACAATCAATCAAAACGGGGACGTATACGTTCAGAGCACTAAGATCGCTTGATTGGGCCCATTGTGAGGCCCTTGATACAAGACTCAGTCCAGCAGGCCTAGGGCAATGCCGAAAGATATGATTATGCATGAACTGATGTCTCTTATGGCCTCGGCCGACGGCCGGCATGTATGCGCTGCCGAAAGAAGCCAGTACTGAATATTCTACAAGGATATGAGAGGCAGCTTCTCCGCATGTACTACAACCTGGTCCATTAAGTCTAGATGTTTATTCAGATGATAGTACTATTAACGAAACAAAAGCTTGATAAAAGGACCGAATTCCACATAAATTCAAAAAGTAAGTGAACTCTGACAAATTACGCCATTTCAATAAGACAGACAGCGTTTGAGTCCCTCTTCCTAGACACTAAATACACCAAACCTATTTTAGTGAATTCTAAGCAGTTAGCCTGGAATAATTACTGAACACAAAACTTTATGGTGACTATTCACTATGCACTATATGTATGCTTGAATAGAATGATTGAAGAGATTCATTTCGCAGGAGCAGTACCATCGAACCTACTCTTATTCTTCTCGTCCTCAACTTGAAACGAATGGTGAATAGCTTCTGCTCTACTACAAAGTATGGAGTTATCCTAATTTGAACTATGATCATATGAACTATTGCAACGAATACCTGTTACCGTTCTTATTGATGTTACCTCATTATGTTGGATGCTTTGCGAATACAAGGGATCTAATAGAGGTGAGGCTACTCTAGATCGACCAGTGACACAATCTGACATTTCAGAACAGCTGTTCTACCATCTCACTGCTCATCAGTAGCAGGAGCTGGTTATGTTACAACTGATCGCCTGTAGATTGTATCTTGTGAGCAGTCCTGTCTCTCAGTTTTAAGTCTCTCTTCTGCTCATAAATAGAAGGTTCTCGGAACGTTTGGGTGAGAGCTTCGCACTGCACTGAACCCAGGGCTACTGTTTATCTAGTAGCTCTCTGAGAGTACAGAGCCCGGTTGTCGATGAGATTCCGACAGGTGGATCGAGACCAGGGTGACTAGGAGACTACTTTTGGCCAATTAATAGGCCATTTCACTTCCTTTCACGCTAGATTGGGTGAATACTCATACTAGCTGAAGTTTCCTTCTCGCTGCACTCCAAAACTATCCTAGAAATCACCCTATGGACGCGGAGTGTGCCCAGAGCCTCCCGGCTGTCCAGATTGCACAGGCCTCGGCATAGAAAACGATTACGTGAGCACCTAGGGGAACTGAAACTTCTGGGTATGAGTAGAATCCGGCTCCACTAGACTTGGACCTATCCAAGAACCACTCGAGTTCTCCTACCGGAAGTGGTCCGGAGTCCTTGTTCTCCCAGTCCTTTCTTTGAGTTATGGGAAAGTTTGGTGTTTGGAACCTGACAACAAGTGCCATCGCATCCCGCTTCAGTCAAAGAATTAGGCAGCTCCCACCAGCCCAATCCCAAATTTCTATTATCACTTACGAAAGTTTAAAAAAAATATATATAAACAAGTTTACACTTACTAAAATTCGATATATTTACTCAATATGTTGCTGTGCATTAAACATGTTAATATACCAGAGTTTAATAGCAGTAGTTTCGTTTAAAAATGTCTTAAAAATCTTTCCTGATTGATACAATGCGGACCAGTCCTGATTCTGAACGTATCTTTTATTTCATGAATAATGATGCTATGTTATCTATACGGGGTAATCAATATGATAGGGACCTAGTGAACTTATATCACCTGAAGCATTGAGCTTCTCCATTTCTTGGAGTCATCCTACAAAAATAATAGAATAGGGACTAATGACTTAATGTCTTCCGATCTAGATGATTAAGAATGACATACTAGGCCACCTTCTGGTCTAAAAATTCGCCCGCTTCATAAATTCATGAACAAATTACAACAGGTCTGCTCCTATTGAAGGAAGATGCTCATCGAGATCGTATTGTTAAGTGAGAGATTCACCCATCACATAAAGTTAGTCTTACATCTAACAGTTTTTGTGGAAAGTTCTTAGATGCGATGTCATTATGGTTCCAATTGTGAAATTGCTTTAATTTATGTTGTTACATGTATGAATATACTTAGCTTCCTGTGAATGAATGTATGATGATAAAATAAACTACATATTATAGAAAAGATTTACCTCATTCCTAAATGCCTTGACTGCTTCTTCTCCTAATGCGAAATGAGTTTGAGCTCTGCTATGCGGTCCATTATTGCTATATTCTACTAGTGGATGATAACCCCAGTCATCAGTATAATACCTGACGTTCTGACTAGATTCAGTGCCTTGTACGTAATACCTGGAAATGAAGCGGAATCATTTTTTCTATCAAATTAACAATACTCAGTAAGAAAGTTTGACGTTCAGTTATGAAAACTAGAATAATGATTTTATCCTCCGCGATCTATCATTGCTTTTGTGATTTCGATACAAAGCTTGATTAGCTAAAGTTACACACCTGCCCTGTGAAAATATTCCGTCTCTACTTTCCGACTTTCCTTGTGATTGACCTTTTTCATCTGCTATATTATATCCATACTGATATTTTGGTGGATTCTGAAACATAAATGATTCCAATGAATTTGACTCATGATAAAAAGTGGATACGGATAACAAGGCTTGTGATTGAGGCGAGATCCCAGAAAGTCATGATGGGTCATGAACTTCTATTAGATTATTTGAAGTTATGAGAAACTATGGGGGCATGAAGTGAAGCTTGGGGCCTGAGCTGCTGATGCTAATCTACTTAGCTATTATTATCCTGAAACTCGGTCATGCAGTTCTCGTATGGTGAAAAAGAACCGAACTGGTTACGGCCCAGAAGCTTCTGGTCATAATACAGGGGATTTTTGTCAGATGCATCATATCCACGAGGAAGAATACAACAACTGCAGCATAGAGAGGTTTGCTAGACGTGCCACCCCTATCACTGACGATGAGGAACCTCGCAATTACGGCGCTCCACAGGCTTAGCTGCAGTGATCCTGAAAAGATGTAGTGCAGGTCTTTTTAGGGGGCAGCGTGAAAGGCTGTGACTAGGAGCAGAATTTCAGGGTTGTTATCCCGTCGGGAGAGGAATGAAAAAATGGCCCTAGGCCAGAACACGGCACGATTTGGTATACGGATGCACCTAGAACATACACAAGAGTCGGAGCAGGCTTTTGCAGCCCTAGATAAATTGGAGGGTATTCCGTGCAAATGGAGATCTCAGAACAGTCTTCCAAGCTTGCTATCTACAGATATGAGGAGAAGCTACTCGACTATGGTAAGATAAATGAGCTAAATCCAAATCTGTTCAGACAGTGAAGCGGCACTCAACAAACAGAAAAGCCTGACGACAAGCAAGCCGTTGGCAACAGGTTCAACCTGACGCGAGTCACTCAGGTTGCAAGGAAGATGAGAGAGCGGACAACTTGGCCAGAGTGTGGTCCAGTTCGGTCGGTCCTCAAGACTCCCTTGCTGGGATGCCCTAAAGTGGGGCTATACAGATCTTGCAGAATAATCTGAGAGGTCAACATTCCTCAGCATGGAGAAGCATTGAAGGCGGCCAAACTGCCAAAACCCTGCTTGGATATGAAGTAGGCCCAAGGGCTAGTGAGATACTCTCGCTGAATAAGCAAGGGAAGTAGGTTAATCGTCGAAATCTTCATTGATCACGGAAATCTGATGAAATTGGGTAGGGTAGAGTGACACTACATTTTGCAAGAGATGCGAGGGTCACGAAGTTAATCTGACTACGTTTGGGATCATAACGGCTTATGACATGAAGGACCTGGGTGTAAGGCCGAACTTCGGATTATGTCGAGCAGCGGGTTATCCAAATACCCCCTGAGGATCGTAGCAGGGGATGGTGTACAAGAGTCTTTGGCTATGTGCATTGTTCTTTTTTCATTAAGCTTGCTACCATCTCAACCAATACAAAAAAAATAGTGTACAATATGTTTCCTAATTTCTACTGATTTTGATATATTTCCTGTTACATATGCAGAAAATGTGGCCTGTAAGTGGAGTGATAATGATATTCTAACAAGTGTTCTGTATAATAGAATCAAGCTGCGGCAACTTATAACGCCTCAAACATTCTTAGGAACGAACATTGAAACTTTTTCTTATATAGTCCTATATGGTAAGGCTTCACAAATTTGCTTCACTTAGAGTTCTTGATTTCTCAAAGTATCCATTTTCCACATTCCAAATTTGTAACATATTGGAATATTAACAAATTCAGAATAAAAATAATAACATTCACCAGGAAGTCTTCAAAGCTTTGCGACGAGCAACCAGCAAAGTAGATCTAGATCTGCCTTCTTTCAGATAATAATAACATTAGAAATAAACTCTACAAATTGAAAAAAATACATCCATTACCTTACGACGTTTATTAATATAATCATCAAGCACCTATTTATAGTATGTACAATTGTTATTATTATCCGTTTATGGTAGAAAGTATGATGTAGTTCATTCAATTATTATCAGTTTTAATATGAATAATCTTAATTGAATTAGGTACAAGCCACATACTTACTTTGTCTGGCACTTCTGCTGGTTTTATATATCCGGGAGGTGCCTTACATTCAGCTTGTATGAATGTTAATATCACAAGAGCCGCTATCTGGAAAATAATAAAATATAAAATTCAATGTGACATGATTCTAATAGAGTGTATGATACTCGTACATTATGTCATGATGTGTTCAGACTTGAACATTTTAGCCCAAAAAGCAGAACAAACTGGGGAGAACGTACCAAATCAGCGTAGTGTAGTCATTTCTTCGAGTCGAATAGAACTCGTTGAATGTTTTCAGATACTTAGAATTCAACTCTAATGTTTTAACTGCCAGCTTTTTTCTGTCTGTAATTTGGATATAATTTGAGGTCGCCGCAACCATTGTTAATGGCTATAACCTTGATTATATTCAATTCTTCATTCAGGTTTTCAGGAGAAAGAGAAAGTGAAAAGGCTCTTTCTCCTCTCTCTTTCTCCTGAAAACCTGAATGAAAAATTGGATATAATCAAGGTTATAGCCATTAACAATGGGTTTCAACCTCAAACTATATCCGAATCAATTGACAGAAAAAAGCAGAAATTAACTTACTCAATAAGCTATCCTTTTACAAAAAAATCTGATTCTTCATCAAAATATTTTGGTACCTTAAGTGAACGAATTGCAGACATTTTATCGAAACATAATCTGAAAGTTAGCTTTGTCCTATTTTTCCTTAATGCTAAAGAGAGAAGAAATAAGTTTGATAAACCTGGAGTATAAAAATTAACCTGTTCAGAGTGTGATAACTTCTACATCGGTAGCTCTAGTCGTAATATAGAAATTAGATTGAGGAACATTTCCGATCTTTTACACTTAATAAAACAGATTCATCTTTCTCTAATCATATTTTAGAAACAGGGCACACGTTTCCAAATTTAGATGAAGTTAAAATTTTAAATAACCGTAGTAGAGATGTGAAATTAAACACATTAGAATCAATAGAAATTTTCGAAGGTATTACAAATAACGACAATAAAATTACAAACGACGTTAGACGCGTACTACAGCATTCTGTTTGATGTCTTGATAACGTGAAATTTCCCATAATCCTCTTGTGCCTCCTTAGTATAGCTTCGCATTCAAATTTCCTTATCACAATATCAACTCTACTTCATTATCCAATTTCAATTATACTATTCTCACAATGTATTTCGTCAACTGGAACCCCACATGTTACCTGTATCTTATATTGCACCATAAATAGCCAAAATTATTCATATTTTCATACATTAGTATCCTTTGAAGATGACACGCTGGTGTCGAAACTATAGTCAGGATTTATTTTTATAATATATGTGATAAAAAACAAAGTAAAAGTGTTTTATTATATTATATCAATTAAGGGATAAGTTTGATTCAATATTATGATTGAAGTTTGAAGCTCGATCTTGAGGCATTCTCGAGCCACAATAAAATACGTTGAGGTGGTCGGATAATATATTGTGAAATATAAAAATCATACTCTTATTCAGAAATAAAAAGGAAAATTATACACAATCAAAAATTATGTGTTTCGATTAGTAATATATCTGCTTAATCTAAAACGTAGTGCACTTACATTATTGTGCTCGTAAATCGTAGTTAACGGATAAACATGATTATTACGGGATTTAACTGATCGTATATTTAATTATTGTCGCTAACATAGATATTATTAGATAGATCATTAGACGTTTATCATAACTGTAGAAGTTATACTGCTAGGCAGTTTTCACGCTCTACTGAATTCATGGCAATGTGTCGTAGTTAATTTAATTAAAACCTAATCAATTATAACTGCGCGGACTCGCCCATATTATCATAAATCACAAAATATAGAACTTCTCTTGCTTTGCTTATAACCGAACCCGTGACAAATTCACACAAAACTTGTAGCATCTAATAGAATTAATACTAACATATTGTTTCTTCTCAAAGCTAAATCTAAAAGTAGGTCCTTAATTATTGGAAATGTGGTACAAATTAAGGGATGGGTAGACAATGGTTTGTAATTTTGAGAGTTTCTTCTGATTTGACAGATACAATGTCTTGTTGATTATTCCGTGGAATATGCTCACAATGGTGTGAAGCAGATTTTCCCCAGGCCATAGGTACATCAATTTCACTCATTATTCGCCTAATATACAGGATGGCCCAAGTTTTAGTGGCAGAACTTCAACAGTCGATAGAAAATTTGATTTTGAGAAAAAAAGTTCCTATTAACATATATCCACAGACGCTTAGTTTTTGAGATACAGGGTGTTAAAATTGAAAAAAAAATTTAGTTTTTTGCAAATATCTCCGGAATCGTTTGTCGTACAGAAAACAGCTTTTGCAAGCATCTTCTACTCATATCAAGCTTTGTTCTGTGATATAAAAAATTTTTTTTTAGTCATGATTGGTGAAGATTTTGAAGGGGTAGTGAGTGTTTTTCTCCCCAACTTCTACGTCACTGGTAAAAGTACGCTTTTGAGACAACCGTTTGAACCGCCAATGTTTTCTACACGAAAAAGGTAATCTTGGTCATAAGCTCTGAAGTTGACCGTTTTCGAGAAAAATCAACTTTTATGTTGAAAAACATGGTCAATTTTTTGGTTTTGTTACTTGTTCTAATGTTTGAATAAATTTTGTTTAATTAGTAAGAATTGACCATGTTTTTCAGCATAAAAGTTAATTTTTCTCGGAAACAGTCAACTTTAGAGCTTATGACCAGGGGTATCTTTTTTATGTAGAAAACATTGACGGTTCAAACGGTTGTCTCAAAACCGTACTTTTTTTAGTGGCGTAGAAGTTGGGGGGAAAAACACCCACTACCCCTTCTAAATCTTCACCAATCATGACTAAATAAAAAATATTTTTCACACAGAACATAGCTCATTATGAGTAAAAAATGTCTGCGGAAGTTGTCCTCTGTACAATAAACGGTTCCGGAGAAATTTGCAAAAAACGAATTTCTTTTTTCAATTTCAACACAGGGTCTAAGCGTCTGTGCATATATGTTAATGGGATTTTTTTTTCTCAAAATCAAATTTTCTATCGACTGTTGAAGTTCTGCTACTAAAACCTGGGATACCCTGTATATCATCGTTCTTCACAACGAGATCATTGAGATAAACTAGCAAGAGTATAGGACCTAGTACAGTACCTTGTGGTACCTCGTATGTACCCCTATATACAAGGCATTACATTCGTCATACCTCAATCTGTAAACTCCAGGTTCCTTCATTTTACCTCTTTCAGATTTTAAATATTAATATATGAGTATAGATTATTTGTTGTTTTAAGGGTGAGATCTTTATTCTGGTTTTTAAAAATTGATGTATTTTTTGTGAGACATGCGAAATTTGATTTGGTATCATTATTAATCAACGGATAAATTAGGCTCAGGGCTTTTTACTTACGTTTAATTATTATCTTGACATCATAACCGTTATTTTTAGCAATACGTATGATGCTGTTAGATTCTGAATGGAAGTTCATTTAATGGGATATTAACTAATCTATGTATCATAAAGTTATATGCTGCTAACTTATGTGATTGTGGGTGTAAAGAAGTGTTGTTTATGGTAGTATCCATGTGAGCGGTTTGTGATAAATAACGAAGGAATGGCAATTATTTGTACGTGGAATAGTCAGATAAAACTAAAAAGTTTAAGGAGTTGTAGTTTTCTATCTCTATGGTGAGCTCTTTATTTGAATGGAAGTTGTTAATGTAGATAAGACATGAATTTATTTTCTGGGTACTACCTATAAAGCAAGCGATTACGTCGTCAACACAACGATACCAATATACAACATTTGCTGGTATTTTGAATTTAGTATTTGATTCTACAAGTACTTCATAAGTAGTGTTTGAAAGCTACCTTCATCCTATTGATTGTGTGGTACCATAACACAGTATAAATGAAACATAGTTCTGGGACTTGGAGGAATCGAAGGCAATGAATCTGTGGACGCAGTAGTCAATAGTAGACTGTTTCTTGTGTGAATGTTTCATAAGAAACTTTGACGAAGAATTCATCCAAAAGATCTTAATCCATTGAAGCGACAAACAGAAATCAAACTGGGATCATACCATAATACCATTTAAAACGATATAAAAGGTGAAAAAACTCCCATCAAATTAGCAACTGAGAGTACAATTTTTACATCTTGGAGTACTAAATTGTATTAAGAAGAGTAAACCGAAGATGGGTTTATAGCAATGTTTGAGGATTGCCCAACCTATCGTTGTAGCTTGAAGTACATCATTGTTCTCAGCCTTTATATCTTAGACGTTCTCCGATTATTATCAGCTTGAAATTCACTGTGAAATGAGTATGCTGACATTTTATCGATACACATAGTTTTTGTGAGAAACCATGGTTTCGACTAATAAAGAGAAATTCTCCTCAGCATCACCCGATCCTTGATAAGTCACCAAAAACTCAAATGTGAATTCAATGTCGTATTTTCATCGGAATCAAACTTCGAATTATTGCATTTTCTTATGATTTGTTGCTGCAGAATCTGATTAGTTAAAAAGTGTGAAAGTGATTATATTTCGCTTAAACAATACGTACGTATCTCATCACACGATTTGCATGAATTAATTTAACGTTATTTATGACTTGGGTTCGCATTGTTGAACTTGTAATGTAGGTTGATTCAGATGAAACGTATATTTTCGTGCTCTCCAGTAAGAGAAGTACAATGAGGAAAAGTTAATAGCCACCTTGTTCCTACTGTTTTGAAAACATGATGCTGAATTACTTGAAATATAGATGAGCAAATATTATTTCTACCACTGGTACCTACTTTCCGACAAATTTCTTGTTTATTTTTTTCAATTCGTCAACTGGAAATGGCAACTCAAATATTTATTCAAGAAGATCTTAGAATAAATGCAAATTGTAACTCAGTTCGCATGAAGATAAAGTTACCCATTCGCGTATAGTTCGTTTGTAGACTAGTACTGCCGATCTGCATATCGTTAGTTCAAGTTTCTCAGTATACATAAGTACCTACAGGCCGGCGAATTTTGGGTTATCAACTTTAAACCTGTTGGAATCATTTTGAATAGTAGAATTTAGCGGATAGCTAATCTTGAAAATTCTTGGCTTCCGAGAGGATTCCGACGTTTTGCCAACCATCAGAGGTGGCATCTTCAGAACAGGCTTGAAGCTTGAACTAAAACTGATTCCTCTGGTTTCTGTAGCGGTATTTATTGTGGGGAAAACCTTCACGCTATATATATAGTTCACTGCCTTCATTCCGATGGTTAACTCCGTTCCGGCAGCTGATCCTGCCGTTGTGTGATTATGTGCGAAGTGGAATTATCGAGGAATCACAGCTTAGATTATCTGGATATTTAGGATTTGTATCGCTTCAAGACATTTTTGCTGATAGATGTTTCAGACTCGGACTAGAAATTTAGTATCAAAAAGGATTTGATGCAGATCTACTGATGTCACGAAGCCTTGTACAGCGCTCATGTTCTTTCACACGAGTGGCTACTGTACGACCTGCTTCACCAATGTAGACTTCACCGCAAGAACAGAGAATGCTATAAACACCTTCTGAATGAAGAGGAGGAATGGAACCTTTGATAGGTTTGTCAAACTTTTGAAAGTGTGAAAACACGAGTAGAAATATTAGGCTTCTTAAGGATTTTGAAAATTACTTCTGTTATATTTCCAATATATATATAAAAGGGGGTTTGTGGCTCAGATTGATTCGAAATTTTAGGTAAAGTGTATTTCTTTATGACTTTTTGAATGTTATAATGGGAGACATTATTTGATAATAAGACAGATCAAAAATGTTTTAATTCTGATTTTGAAGATTGGGGTTGGGGTAAGTTGACAGCCTTCTGAACTAAGGAGCTTATGATAGATTGCTTTTGGTCAGGGTGGTGGTGCAAATGCCATTGAGGTATCTACGTTGCCCAAAACCAATCTGTCATAAACTCCTTAGTCCACAGAGCTGTCACATACCAAAATTCCGAATCTTTGATTTGATACTACTACGATAAATTAACGTAAAAATGGATTCAGAGGTGGGCTCCAAACCCACATCTCTCAAAGTCTTTTCTTGAGTTTTAATCAATCAAGCCACTTGGTTAATTTTTACGGCTATCCGTTCTACGTTGAATTATTTGAGTTGCCTTTATGATTATGATAAGTATCATAATTCACACTGAATTTCAGATCAATAGAGCCATCATACTTATTTATATACTTCAAAACAGTAGCGGAACTAGGATTTGGTCAAGGGAGGGATGATTTTAAGTAATTGATGAAAATTAGTATTCATTTTCCAGTGTTGTTCGTCTCCATAATACCTTGGAATAGATTGTAAGAGTCTGTATGTGGAGTAGGGGATCAAACCCAGAAAAACGTACCCACTACTTAGAAAATTTGAAACATAAACCAACCAGACACGAGAATTATACCACTGCTAAAACTTAACATGTATTCAAGTAAATAATTGATCTATAATGGGTCTTAGAATTACACAAATTTATGAATGATCAACTATCCATTATATTCCAACATTTCTGTACATTATAGAACTACCCTAAGTGGCCAGTGGCGTAATGAGTATCCATATTTTCTCTAGCACTGTCCTCTATGATACGTAATTCATGAAACAAACTGTATAGTCTACAATCTTAACAAACCGCTCATAAAGCTTTTCTTAAGCCTACGGCAGTTATAATGAAGGGTGTGAACAAACTGCAAGGAACCGAAGCCTATTAGAGTGATAGATAAATTTGTTAATAAAAATGAATGTGAACCAAAACAGATTCTTGTAATTAACTTGGCAAAAATTGATTGTATTCTGAAACAGGTCACTATTTCATAGACTTTATCGTATTCTCTATGAGAATAACCGTTTTAAGATAGTAGTAGATAATTAATAATGATACAGCTTCGTTATAAACGAATTATATCAAGTTTTATAGCAACTGCAACGCCAGAATCGAACAACTTTCCTATCATTATTGTTTTGAAACTTTGAAATGGAGAACAGGAATTGAATTCCGGTAAAATTGGTATAATAGGTGTCTGATTTGATGTTTTGGCGCCACTTCAGCTCGGAATAATTGACTGACATATTTTTAGATTGATTAGTAGGTCTTTGAGTTATTCCATCTTGAAGGAAAACAAATTGCACTCGTCAATTAATTTTATTAATTCCAATTTTCTTGATTACGCTTGTGATCAATATCCAGCATTTCTCTAGAAGCAATGTTTTTCTTGTACTTCTTACAATAC
Organism: Endomychus coccineus; assembly: GCA_958510875.1. NCBI lineage: Eukaryota > Metazoa > Arthropoda > Insecta > Coleoptera > Endomychidae > Endomychus > Endomychus coccineus. The sequence continues at coordinate 292,821,675 of OY294067.1, forward strand.
TCTCTCATAAAAATTATTAATTACTTATTTTTACTGTAAGTTTGTTTTTTACCTTTCAACCAAACAACAACATTTTAGAAATTTACATTATCACCCATATCATAAGCAGGCACAAATACGAAATCATTACAGTCATGCGTGTGCACAAACTAATCAATGATGATTCAGAAACAGCTAAAGAAAGACCTCAAACTATATTCTAGGTAACATTGAAATTTTATTCAAATGGCCTCCATAATATATTTTACATTTCTATGTTTCATACCGACACTGCTATCACATAAAGTATCAAAATTATTGGCACTAGATAACCTTACTTCCATGATACCACAGAGCATAGCATAACTATACTGTATGAGGTATAGTTAAATGCTACAGAGTGATCACATAATAAAACTGTGGGGTTACATCGATAAGTTGAATCTTTAAATGAAAATTTCGGACACTCCAGCAGGTTAAAAATATTCGTCTGACATACGTTCACGTTAAGGACTTACCACCTTTGTAACTTTTATATTTTTTGACATAATTTGATAAAATGTTTTTGTTAGGTTGGTATTCAATATTTGCATTGAACTAGTTGATAACTTTAGTTTTGGGCTGTAATCACGGCCACCTACGATCACTTTTATTGGCTTAAATTTCAGAAAGTATTGTTAGGGATTATTTCAGAGAATAACAGATGACGGATTCTTATTTAGGATAACGTTAAATTTAGCTGTACCAATTTTCAGTATTCTAAAATACAGGGTGTTCAAGAACAATAAATTTAATAATTATCAAGCAAATTCAAAATCAAAGGCATGCCTAACCTCATTCAATAAAATCACTTTTTGTCGAAATTCTCATCCAATTTATACATGCGAGGCATTACTTAACTTAGAAGTTAATGCCCGTATATCGGCAATAAAACGTTTCAACCTATGTTTAAATTGACTAAAGGCGAATCATGTTATAAAGGATTGCACGATTTTTTGACTAAGCTCACAATCAAAATGTTATGGCAAATACATTATCAACTGATGGGGTATCATGGCATTTCATTTCCCCTCGTTCTCCACACTTCGGTGAACTTTCGTGATCCAAATTTGTAAAGGCGCATTTGTTACGAGTTATTGGCAACCGAATTTTCAATTATGAGGAATTTTACACTTTCCTCACAAATTGTGGCAGTTCGAAATTACCGTCTTTCAAGTCCTGTTTCTCTGATCCCTTGGATTTTTACCCGTTAACTCCTGCGCACTTTCTAATTGGACGAAAACTAACTGCGGCACCCGATCAAGACCTGATGGAGGTCAGAAATAATAGGCTCTCCAAATATCAGCACATCCAAAGACTTGTTCAACATTTCTGGTGGTCCAAGAAATACGTTAGCGAATTACAAGTGAGAACCAATTGGAAGCAGCACCATGACAACATGCTCCAAGTGGGGGTACTCGTATTGATGAGGGAAGACAATTTACCTCCTTTGGAGTGGAAATTAGGGAGAGTGCCTGAATTGCATCCAGGTCCTGACGATGTAGTGAGAGTAGAGACAGTGAAATTACCGAATGGAAATTTTTTAAAGTGTGCTGTTGCGAAAATTTGTGTACTACCAATATAACATCTGAACTATAATAATTATTATATGATGTGAAGCATTTTTTGATGCTCTTGAAAAAAATGCAACCTTTGCAACACCAACGTTCCTAAAAAACATTGATCATTCAACAAAATTTTGGAAAAATTATAAAACTAACAAAATTTTTCACAATCACCCTAGTGAACAAAATTCAGAGAACAGTTTTGTTCATTCTAATAACTATTATACCGGTATATTTTTTTCGCTTATACAATTCATATAAAGTTATATTTTTTTGCATCCCCAATACGACATGTCTTTGAATTCCACTGATTTGCATACTGCGACCTAATATATCTATCGTGTCCCCTTCTGTTGCTGGGCCATTCAGATGATTTAACTACTATCATAATATCTTGAATAGAGCTAATCTTGAAAATTCTTGACTTCCGGATGAATTCCGCATCACAATAGCACGACTTGATGCCGACGTTTCGCCAACCATTACAGGTGGTATAGTAAACACCTGTACAACTTTGGAAATAATCAATAAATTCGATAGATTGCCTTGTATTCCCATTTAATATCTCCAAACTAGATATTAAAACATTTGACGATCAACGTTCGGTAGCGTTAAGCGAAGTTGAATGCATTTCAATAAACAACGAGGCTAAACGTAAATCCTGAGATATGATAGTCCGGCTAGTTTATGTAACAGCTGACGATCGCAACTCTCAGATTGAAGGAAAACGTCTCGCTACTGAATCAGGATGATTTATTCGAGTATTGTAAATAAAGCAAAAATCGCAAAGAGTCGAATTTCATGCTTTTTATGATGAGCAACCAATGAAAAGGTTGTAGCGCTCCAAAAAGTATAGTTGAAACACCTTCAAACAAGGAAAATGTATAATTTGCAGGAGCGGTTTTACCTTTCACGATTTGTACTGCATTTAGAAATTTTAGTGTAATGGTTATTATCAGTAATGAGAGGTTTTTAGAACAATTAAAAACGAGATTACACTTATTAATCCCATAAAGTATGGAGTTATCATAAAGTTAGGGGTCTATTTTGAATTGTTATATAGTTTTAAGAAATTACGCCAGTAGCAAAAAATAAACAGAATCTAGTTGCTTCAATAATTGGATTTTAGTGTATCTATGGAAAACTAAGGAATTGTTGCGACAACTATTGATACAAGTGTCAAACGGAATAATCGTAATTTAGCTAATTGTAAATAAAACTAACGTGCAATGTTATTATGAAGGCGGTAGAAATTACACTACTGGATTACGAAGATTTCGTAATAAAATGGGTTTGAGTGCAGGGCCGTGTCAAATGAAGGTGTATCGTGATTTGAGCAAATTTGAGAGGACAGGGTCTGTAAAAGACCTTCCGAGATCAGGAAGACCTAGGACTAGTGATGTTCAAGTTGCGCAAGTTCTTCAGGAAAATCAAAACGTAGCCAATACTAGTCCGCTAGCAATCAGTAGTGTGAATGCCATAGCAAAACGAATACAAATGCCATACAGTTGAGCAAATTGCATTGCATATGATTTAGTTGTATTTAGCTTGAGTCCGTTCAAATCGCACCATATGGACATTAACGGATTTACTCTTTTCAATGAGTTCTTCACTATTATCGGCTGTGACGATAACATTACTATCATCGGCGTACTGTACTGGTCCCGCTGGTTGGACGTATTCTGGTAGATCGTTAATGTATACATTGAAAAGAGTAAGAGATAAGCAGGAGCCCTGTGGAGTGCCCACCTTAACATCTCGCGTATCTGATCTAACTCCGTTTATTTCAACTCTTTGGGTTCTCTCCTCGACATACGAGCATACCCAATTTAGGGCTGGGCCTCGTATCCCCACTGTTTCCAATTTGTGTGCTAGCAGATGGTGGTTAACGGTATCAAATGCTTTGGACATGTCAAAAGCAGTCCCATAACTTGTTTTTTTATTATTAAGGGCTTCGTGTATGTGATCAATAGCCATATTCAAAGTCGTTTGAGTTGAGTGTCCGGCCCGAAAACCATTTTGAGATTTTGAAAAAGCTCATACCTTTCTAAATATTTGGTTCAGATGTTGATTGAAAACGTATTCAAATAATTATTTGTCCGATTTTTTTCGCCTTTGCCCTTGTATATAAGAATTACCAGGGATTCTTTCAGTCTTTTTGGGTATACTCCCTGGGCAATCTATGGTTTATCAAGGTAGTACATCGACTACCTCTATCACGATGGTTTCGGGTACATCTTCCACACCGTATGACCATTTGTTACATATCTTTTTTATTACTTTAAATATTTCCTGAGGACTTGTTGGGAATAAAAAGAATGACTGGTGAGTATCGTGTTTGGGGGTGATGTTACTTACATTTATCTTATTTGTTCTGCCGTTTTGATGAAGTAGGTTTTGAATGTGTTACATATCTTTTCTTTGTTATTTATAATTTGCCCGTCTTCCGAAAATGCTTGATAAAATAATTGTCAGGTATCTAGTATTTTACTGTCTTTGTAAAGAGATTCCGTGCTGTGTCTGAATTTTTTATTGAATATTATTTTCAGGATAAATTTTTGAGCAACGTTGACTATTTAAATAGTGGTTTGTTATTCCTCCTCAAGTTAGAATTCCATAATTCAGGATGGACTGTATTAAGGGAAATTATACGGTTCTTAATTGATTCTGATCACAGAACATCTTTAGATATTTTAATTTTGGAATAACACGTCTCATTCTTGTTACCAGATCATCGTAGATGACTATCTATTTTTATCCCAAGATATCTAATGTTACTTGCCTTTTGTATTCTCATTACTTTATCATGTATAAGTGTTTCCAACATTTCGTGTTTTGGTACTTGACTTGTTTGAATTGAAACTTTGTTTTATCGACATTTATTGAAAGTAATCTACTGTTGAGGAATTGAAATATTTCAATAAGATCATTCTGGACACATGTTTTAAGCTCTATCGAGTTCTTCCTCTATAGATAATGGCTGTATCATCTGCGAAACTCACGATTTTTCCATGGACAGACAGTTGGAATATGTCATTGATATAAATTAAAAAGAGAATAAGCTCAAATATGGATCCTTGTGGAATACCACATTGAATTGACTTTTCAGAGCTAGTGTTATTATTGCATACAACAACTGGTTTTCTGTTTTCTAAATAGCTACGGATAATAATAATAAACACAGATATTACAAACATCTGTGTTTTCCTATTTAATCTATATTGAGCCAATTCAAAGCCCTTTAAAAAGCAACCAAAGAAATATTATATTGTAATATAGGTCATATTTATATAAAACTACAAATTTTGATCCAAAATTTAACGAATCCGTATCTACCAAAGTGATAATAACATTCAAAAGTTGAAATAAACACAAAACCATAATGTTTAATTGAAGATAGACACCAACCGAGCTTACACCGGCTTAAACTCAGATCGTGCAAGGACAAGGTGAAGGTTGTTAGAAATTACTCACCCGTAACGAAAGCACCATTTCGTTGAATCCACCTTGCACTATGAAAGAACTATCACTAATGACTTACTCGTGTATGTACTCAACGTGTGATATAGCGAACCACTCTGGACCCAGCTGCCGTGTTGAGAGATGTTGTACTGCAGAGTCAACTGCTCTCTTTTAGAAATGTATCAGAATTTCATTTGATTCCTTGCACAAGTAAGTCCTTTCACCTGCCCTGCCCTGTTCTTGTATTGCTGTTATATACATGCAGCGTAATTTAGCGAACGACGAAAATGTCTATTGAACAATTTGGGAAAGAGGCATTTGCGCGCCTACATGAACCAGTTATTGTATAATAATATTTATAGAAAATAGGCATAATTTATGAGCGAATTATCCCGTTGCTATTATGTGATTACGACCAGTAACATCTATCGTGTATTCGAATCTTCATATCATCAGTTTTGCATTAATTTGCTGTTACGTAAGTGATAAACGTGGGAAGTTTAGAATATATCTTATTTTCAAAATGCGAGAGCAGTGCCAAAAATTCCCAGACTGAATATGGAAGAGAGTTTAAGTATCTTTTATAGAGGATCGTTCAGTAACATTGCAAACTCTCTCGTTCTGCTGATGAGCTTCATGAGAGAGCGAAACAGTTTTCCAAAACTATTGTTTGTAGTGTTACTGATCGTTCCACACCAGATAGGAGACATATATTCATTTGTTTCTCAATTGTTACAAAATACAAGATGTGTTTAATATTTTTTTAAATTAAATTCCTCTCTATCTCTCCCTATCTCTCTGCCTCTGTATATCGCTGTCTATCTTTTCCCTCTTGGTGAGCTGTCTCAATATCAATCAATATATTTATTATATGTTCAATCACACAAAGGTAAACCTGAAAAGGTTGTTGAACGTGTCGACGTAAAATGCAATATAAAATCCAGAATCTCAATGATAGTAAAAATACTTGAAATAGTAGAATAGTTAAGTTGAAATTATATAAAATATACAAAGATGACGCCATATAATTTATCACATATTCGCGTAGCTTGTATATATATAAGTTGGTTTAAAACGTCTTCCGACGTCTTCCGATTTCCAGTCTCCATTTTCCTCTGTCTTCTCCCTTGTGGTGTCCATTCCCACACTTTTTTTTGGAAGTCTTTCATCCGGCATTCCTTGAACATGACCGTACCATCTCAGTTGGTTTACTTCAATGTCCTCGACTATAGCGTAGCTTGTAATATGCCTATTCAACAGGGATGTTTTAGAGTTCAAGTTTAAGAGAGCTTGTATGTGAACTTTATACTCATATATTATTAATGGACGAAACTGTACATTGTTTAGTTTAGAATACATGAAAATTCACTACGTTCACATAGTAAGTATTTCTTAGATCTGGTTACTCTGAACCACCGAACCACCGGAGGGCCGGAGGCATTGGATCACCCATTTATTTCACATGATGATCTATGCTCTGAAACTCTATGCTTCTAGGGGGACAAACCTCCATCAATCTCTCAATGTGGTTCAAGAATATGCACGGGCCGTAGGCATGGAGTTGAGATTGGACAATTGCGTGGTGTTTCCCTTGAGGAGAGGACGACCTCTTAAAGTTCACGAGAATATGCAGCTTGCATATTTGAGCATCTTGTTGCTGGAGACACCTTCCGATACCTGGTAATTGAACAACGTCCTAATTATGACGCTTCCAAGGTGAAGGTGGCTCTCCGCGGTAAGTACAGAAACCTTGTTCGAAAGATTTGGTCTCCCGAACTTTCAAGTGAGAACAAGGCATCTGCAACAAATATGCCTGCCGTTCCAGTAGAACTTCACTCTTTTGGAATGGTGAAATGGGAAGGTAGGTAACTTCTTTGTCTGGAAGGTCTGCATCGAAGTTCCGTTCTGAGTATACCTTGTAAATTTCTTAGGAGTTTGGACCCCTCCCGTGCATCGTAAAAAGTCACGGACTGACCGAATTGGGGGCATCAATCGAGAAGTAGAGGGCAACCTCGAGTTTCAACCTTATAGCCTGAAAGTCCAGATAAATGCCGCGGAGCAAGATCTTATGCTCAGGCGGCATGTAGACAAGGCTGACCATCGGCTATCTAAAGCCAGCCGAGCTTACATCGCAGATCGAGGGATTTACCGTAGCTTGCTAAGAGAGCGTAATCAACACCTTGGTCTATCGCCATAACGTGATAGGTGTGTAGGTTCTGATTTCAGCTGCAGGGCCTGTCGAAAGGCGCCTGAGAAGCTTTCCACCTGCTGTTGGCATGGCCGGCAAAAGCGATCTCGGCGTACACCCATCGCCGTATTGCGGCCTTACGGGTGATATATTACCATCTAAGGCACTCGTGGTGGAAAATTGTTTCTTTTAGATCATCTTCATTCTCTTCAGATATATTATATGATACCCAAGACATCCGATAAGTCATTTATATGAAGGACATATAGCAGTAGTCCCTGGGGCACCCCCCTTTCAACTAGATAGTACCTAATTTGATTTGACTAGATCCGCTTGTTCATTTGTCTGTACTATGAATTATTTCCTATTGGTAAAGCATGTTGAAAGAAGCTTCAGCATAATGCCTCTTACACCGTAGATTCGAATTCTTGAAGAAGTACCTACTCGTATATCATAATTAACATAGTCGATAGCTCTAGCCAATATTTTTTAATTTAATTCATTATGTTAGTGATTGAGTGGCCTAAAGCAAAAAATTGAGATAAAATGAGGGTGAGGGAAGTTGGTGATCTACGGATCAGTGCATTTCCTCGTTTGTATCCTCATTATATATTCTTGAACCATAGAGCATGAAATTCATATGAATCGGATATTTGGTCTTTTTAAACACACATAAAGATTTCTTTCTAACCCTTAGCCTGCAGCATTGAGAATGATGAGGAATCTCATAATGATGGTGATCTACAGGCTCAAACTGCAATGGCTCCATAAAGAGATGGAGTGCAGATCAAACCCGTATATTTTATTAAGCCCGCTATCATCACAACCAATACCAATACCAAAGTCATATCCTCCCCATCCTTCACTCTTCTCATGTGCTTGAACGAGTTCCCTGAAAGCATGAAGCAGCTCACTACCATAGGGTAGGATGAGGAACGATGAAAAACCTTTCCAAGTTCATTTTTGTTTGAACCTATATCTAACAATACTTATCTAGTAACTCTTCCAAAAGTTCTTGAGACGATATGAATGTATTCACTTGGTTGGTCCTCACAGCTAGGGAAAGAACACTCACCATTGTTACCCTCTGTACTGGAATATGTAATAGCAATTATGCTAGCTCGGGCAAGGCGTTGCTCTTCATGCAGGTTGACTTTAAGAGTCGGCTTCATACATAATTCCTACTTAAGTATATTCAGTAACGGCGACTGATAATAATTGCATCGTATCGGCAGACAAGTTTCGAAGCTTTCCTCAAAACTGTATTCTTGACAAGTATGACGTATTCGTGAACTTGTTTTCTCACATTTAAGTGAGAATGTAAATTCTGTAAAAGCTTATAATTATTTAACATGCAGCTTGTCAGACACACAGACCAGGTCGTGCCATTTATTATTGTACCAGTTATCACAAATCAATTACACAATTGATTTTACTTTTTACCCAATCTGAATTAGCCCGGTTCGCTCATGCACCTGCAACTTGTCTTGTATGTCCCAGCTTCCGCGATACGTGGTATTATTACCACGTCAATTGCAATTGCATTAATGCGAAGGAAGAAGCTGACGACATTTTTAACTCATGTTTTCTAGATATAACATAAGATAACAGAAACGTATTAGTCATATCGATAAGTGTAACAATGAAACTAGTGTTTACTTCGGTAACTATCACTGAATTTATTTATTAAATGCTGATTGCAATAAGTTCATTTTCAAACATGATATGATATAAAATTTAAACTGGAATATTATAATAATATTTAATAATGAGTTTAACAATTTGAAAGTTTGAAGTGGTTTCTCCAAATCCATAATCAAATATATTTCAAGCCCTATTTTTAAGTATTCATAATGACTTCAATAAAAATAATATTTCTAAATTGTTAGCTATTACACTATATATAAGAAACAATCACCCTTATTCACTAAAAATACTGTTGAAGTACTGAGGACTTTTCAGCTACCAGGTAGCCATCGTCAAAGTAAACTAAATTAGAAAACAAAATCTATCTGTTAAATAGATTAAATAGATAGGGAGCGAAGGAGAGGCACACATATATAGATATAGAGACGCGCTGCGCCGGGCTTCAAATTTTTGCATTGTAATATTTTAACAATGACGCAAGCTATCTTATCTCCCCCCACTACTCGAGCGTTTCCGCGCGATCCGCCGTTTCGAACCGACTTTCCCAGCGTTTTTAAGGCACTTCCCATCATTTGAATTGATAACGAGAATATACGTTTTGTTTTACGGATCTTATATTTTTCAAAACCGTTTTAAAATTTAAAATCGAATTATCTCAGACGCATCCAGCGATTTTGCAAAATATCGCTTAAAAAACTTTGAATTACAATTACACCCAAACTGATTCACAGCGACAGTTTTTTGCACACGTGAAGTGCATAAGTACTTGAAAATTTTTGGGAAGATACGTTTTTACAAAATAATAAACAACGAAGATATGAATTTTTAAAAAAACCTCGAATTTCTCGCTTTTCCGTAGTTTTCTCGGCTTCTAATTATCCGATCTAGTTGCTCGAAAGCTTGTTTTGTTTGTTATTCAATTACCTACATTTTGTCTACCTATACCATTTCGATTACTTCATTATTTGTTGAGTTATTAACAAAAAACTGAAAAAAGTGCCTTTTTTTTGTTTAAAATGCTTATAATAAATAGGGTGACCACATTTGAGAGTCGAAAACATGATACAATTAATGTCTCCACTTACCTGAACATAATGGCACAGTCGGTTTTCAGGTAGAATTAATGTCAAAAAAGCACTCATTTCATGCCGTATTGCTTGGACTATGATCAGTTTTCACCTTGTTTATACATTTCCTTTAAACGGGTTGTGTTGCAAATTCAGAAAACAAATTATCATGGAATTTATATAATAATGATTCTGGACTGCCATATTTTCGTCTTTACGCACGATTAATGTATAACATCTCCAGTTATTCATGTTTCGTTCGTTATTGCAACCTGGAAATTTTTCATCGAAATTAATGCTATAAAAATGTCTTCTAATGACGATAATGAGACCGGAACCTACGTAAAGGTGAAAATCTAGTTGTCCTATTTCCCTAAAATTTGCATATAATTATGAAATTTATTAATTACTGAATGATGATATTTGAAATTGCATTGAACTATTCGAAGGTAGTGGCTCTAATTTGGTCAACTGGTTCCGATCTGATTTCCTTTTTTCGTTAGAAATTAAGCTATTGATCAAAGATTTGTCGTAACCATAGTCCAAAGCTATTTGCTGAAGTTTCTCAACGATAAGAAAAAGCCGGTGTCGTTACATGAGTTTGAAGAGATAAAGTAATTGTATCTTGTCATAGAGCGTGAAATAATTTTGGTAAGTAAATCCATTATTGGGAATTTTCTCGTTTTATTCAGTTATTTCTGCTCCATCTTTTTAAAATAATTAAATTCTAACCAAGTATCGGTTATAATTGAAGCCTGGAATTTTGATAGTATTCATTTTACCTCGTTACGGGCCTTGGTTATCACTCCACTGAAGCTACCTTAGAGACAAGGATTTCTATAAGATGGCACTGCGACAAGCTCTGTGGTGAAGACCCTTACAGAAGTCCTTGTGATGAGGAGTAAACCTTAACAAAAGTCTAGCGGCAGAGAAAAAGTCGATTAGATTCTGATCTGGTAGACTTAAAGGAACATTGACACCGTAGTAAGTTTTCAACGCCAAATTTGACCATGCACATTACAAAGTTCATGGAATAAGTACATCAAAAAGCAGGTCTGTTTGATCATTAAGGAGTAAACTATTGTTTTTATGTTTGTAAATTGAGTTTCAAATTTCGACTGAGAAATTTTTTGTGTTATCAGGAGAATAGAAATAATAAATTATTCTATGATGATCAAATACAACTGATTTATTCACCATTATGTGAAGCTCTTTGAGTTGTCGAACTCTTTGCTTAGTGCAATAATTCCACGAGTTGTTTTCCTTGGTCTAAGCTCTGGTGATACCTTGAAAAACATTATTAAGGTAAATCCACTAAGATAATGAACAACCACCGCAATCTCTTGTTCACCGATAAGTATTTTTGTATCTTTGATTATATTTGAATAAGTTTTAAAGATAGCATAAAACGCCAAAAATCTTAACGAAAGAAGTTACAAATTGAAGTGATATCAACGTACCAATTAATTTATTGATGTTAATAAAGTAAATCTTAGTTATATTTTCATAGTAGAATAATTATCACAAAGCAACGGAACACTCGATTCAATATTTTGATATAAGTTCATTCTTCGGTTTCAATTGCTTAGTTCTCGATGGTAGTAGCTTGGCGACCTTCAAAAGTGAAATTGGATAAAAGAGTGGAGAAATTATAGTATAGCCGACCATCCACGTGTGTAGTAGATACTGTTGATAAATGAATGAACGTGGAAGAGGCTGTACTGAATGTAAATAAAAAATGTGTGATGGTATAATTTGTAGTTTTACCTTCCTGAACGGAATGTATTCATTTTAATAGCACCTTCTATGAAAATAGCCTTGAATAATTCAGTGTTAACAATCATTGCTGGTCTGGTAATTTGTCACAGTTTACTTTTTAGCGAATTTACCTTAATCTTAATGAACAATCGGTACGAGTGATTGTAACAAGAGCCTGATATTAATACAGGATGTTCTGGTAGAATAGGTAACTTTGTTATTTGAGATTATTTAAGTTATTCATAACGTTATTGAATCTTGACTACTCCGAAAATGAGTCACTATTTCACTTATAATTTATGTTCATCTAGACCTTCCTCAGACTGTTCGCTGGCTGTTCATTATTTTCGTTTATGAAAGATCTTAACCCTTCATTGTGTGATGTTCATTAAGTGTTGATATAACTCCAACTTTGCACAACGTTCTGAAAAGATAGTCGTCCTTTTCTTCTTGATCTACTACACCAGATTCAACTGGCACAAATTATTTAACAAGTTAGCTGAATAATGGGCAGAGTGAATTTGTTACTTAGATATTCTGCAAACGTTTGAGTGAGATATGTTCAAAATTCATTAGCCTCAATGGTTCCATTATTCCCTTGAAGAAGAGCACTTCGCACTAATTACTTTCTCTATTAATAGCAGTAAAAAGTTATTGCTTGAAGGAATAATACAATGGACGTCAAAATCAGTCGACGCAATGTCCTAGTTATGAATCTGTTACTACATGCTGATGAAGTTCTTGCGAAAAAGCGTCAATCAGAATTTTGAAATCTGATTTTCAGAATTGGACGTAGGACACATCAATATAAGGTATGGCGTTCACATCCATGTCGTGGGTTCAAATTCACGTTATGCCAACCATTTTTTTTCTCCCATTTTACTTTGCCCTTCAATAAGGCGATCATTGTAATTTTCGGATTTTGATGTTCCAATTGATAGCTTACCACAACCTGGACATTTCGCCTTCAGAAAGAATGTGAGAAAAGAGAGAGGAGAGAGAGAGAGAGAGAGAGAGAGAGAGAGAGAGAGAGAGAGAGAGAGAGAGAGAGAGAGAGAGAGAGAGAGAGAGAGAGATCTACATCGTTCAACAAACAGGACCTGCTGTTTTACTTCCCATCCAAAGAAAGGTATGATTCGATATTACCTTGCCCAATGAATATGAGAGCGTACAATAGCTTTCACAGCCCGAATCGTGTATTGTCAGGCGTGTTACAGCCACCTCAAATTTTGGACTTTTTTATTACATGAACCCTTTTTCGGAGTTGTATATTGAAAAGCATCTAATTCGTATACATTTGCACCTAGAGCCAACCTTTTTTTATCTAGGCAATTTCTTCGACCTAGCCAGTTAATTTAGTTGGCTGAATGGAATGCACTAATTAAGTTTCTAACCTGGAGGAAAATGTTTGTTATTGTTGCCAATTGTTGAAAAAACACATGCCCAGGCTTTTTATCTGAGCATTTCCGAGTAATTGGCCATTATTTGGACCAAAAATAGACTGTTTGACCACTTTACGGCTGAAACGGATGCATTGCAATAAAATACCTTGCCATCATGTCAAATAATTTGGTTTCAAAGAATAACCAATATGAGTGCCAATGTTTTCCCCCCAACACAACCCCTCCCTCAACAACGGAAACCTCCCCGACAAAAAAATCAGTAATTTTCATATTTAACCGCTGTCCGACTCTAAATAGTTGCGTTATTTATCATAATATTCATGTAATTATATACATTTTTCATATGTATGCCTTATTTCTACCCTCTAGCCCCCTTTCAATTATTTCCACCCCTACCTGTACCTCAACATGGTCAATATAATATACAACAGCGTTTGGTAAATATTTATCTCTAACTCTAACAGGTTAATTTATATACTCCAGGTTTATTAAACTTATTTCGTTTATCTTTAGCATTGAACATTGAGTAAGTAAATTTTCTGCTTTTTTGTCAATTAATTTGGATATGATTTGAGGTTGAAAACTATTGTTAATGGCTATAACCTTGATTATATTCAATTATTCATTCAGGTTTTCAGGAGAAAGGGGTAGTGAATAGGCTCTATGTATCATAGAGTTGTATGCTGCTAATTTTTGACTACTACTACTAAAAGATCAATTGGCATTAGGTTTTTTATAAATTTTGGAAGTAATGATATTATATCAATATGATAAATTATCACAAAGTAATCGCTTCCACCATTGAATCATTGAAATGATATTCAAACCGACATATTTTGTATTCTGATATAGTTTAGTATGATGATGGCTACTCGGTAGCCGAAAAATCCTCAGTACTTCAACACTATTTGAGTGAATAAGGGTGTTCGTTTCTCATTTGTAGTGTTATAGTGTATGAACTCTTTTATAATTTATTGAATTTTAAAACACAAGTCGGTCGCATAAGCATTTCATTAATCATAATCTGTTATTTTATAGCTTGCATGAAAATTCCAATAAACAGAACAATTATTGAAAAATGCAAAAAGTTTAATACAAAAAAAGTGTCATCACGTTTGTAAATATTTCTTAAGCGATGATAATTCTCATTTAAATCTAGTGAAGTTTCTCTACGTATGTTCAACTGAAGTTATGCATGGAAACCGTTATAGAAACAAGAGACAAGAGTTAATTATGGCTTACATAATTTGCCAAACAAGACATCACTATGCTAACAAGTTTATTGATATTGAGCAAAGCTGCAACTGCAAAAAACTTAGGCAGTATTTGCATTTCGACGAAACCTGCTGTATATTAGTGCTACTTGTTGAATAATTGTGAACTTATCCAGATACTCGTATATCCAATATTTCCATTGTAGCTGGAAAATTGTAAAATAAGAATTATTATTATTAATTGAATCACATCTCTATCTGGAAAGTGTCATAATTCAAAATATGGAAATAGAAAACTTTCGACAATCCTTTTTTCCTCAGAAGTTTGGAATTCATTGAGAGTTCGATTGATTCATATTTTGCCCGAAAATCACAACATACACTCATAGCTTCTTGTTGATATCATAAATAATTTGCATTTAATCAAACATCTCGTCATATGATTACTTGAGCTAATTCTGCCAAAAAGTTCTTACAAATTTGCCACCAATTTTGCACGTCGTCTACACCATTAGTGGTGGAAAAAATCTTAATCTTACAATTAGCAAACCAATTGCTCTGATTATGGAAACGTCATTTAAAACAGCCACGCTACCTACGGATTAGATGTCTGCAGATCTGTACGAAAAACAGGGGATAAGTTACTAGCTGAAAACTATAGTGCAAAAGCCTCACTCCCATCAAAGTTAACATAATGGAACGTATCATGATTGACACCATGTTAGCGTTTGCGTTTGAGCACAATATTATTCCGAAAAACCAGCACGGGTTCCTACCTGGAAGGTCTATATCTACGAACCTACTATTATGTGTGAATAATTGGTCACTGGCTACAGATAATAACATTCCAATAAACGTGATCTATCTGGATTTCAGTAAAGCTTTAATTAAGGTCCCCAAATTTCGCCTCCTAACTAAATTGGAACACTACGGGTTCCGGAATGAGTTATAGGGGTGAATATCAGTTTTTCAGAGTGAAAATCAGTTCAAGTTTTTCACAATATGTAGATGTAGTAAGCGGCATACCTCAGGAACCTGTGATTGGCCCATTATTATTCTTAATTTATACTTCCGATATTCCAGGACTAGTTTCCTCTACATGTTTGCAATATGCAGACGATATCGAGTTATATACGAATCCTCTTTTACACCATCATTCGCTTCAACGTGACTTAGAAATCATTTTGGATGGCTAATATCAGAAAGACTTAGGTATCACCATCTCTGATAATCTGACATGGCCACGCCACATTGAAGATATGTGCAAGAGGGTGAATACTTCTATATTTTTGTTTAACGAAGTTTTTTCCAATCTGTCAGTGCAAACATCATGATTTCTTCAAAAAACCACTGTGCGACCTATAATTGAATTTGGTTCCTTGGTGTGGTGCCCAATGCTAGCGCGCGACAGAATTTAATCGAATCAGTGCAGAGAAAGCTACGAGAATGCCGTTTGAGATTATTCTTCCGGATTACCAGCAACGTTTGGAATTGTTCAAAATTCCTAAAGCAGAAGATAGGCGTAGGCGTGGTGATCTGATCACTAAGTGTAGAATCATTCAAAACGCTTTTTCTGATAATTTCGGTGATATATTTAACATTAATGCGGACCTCACGTGGTCACTCTTTCAAATTGAGGCATGAAAATTATAAAACATCAAGTAGGCAATATTTTACTTGCAATAGAGTATTTAGTGTATGGAATGCATTGGACTCTGCCACTGTTGAATCACCTTCCGTAAACACATTTAAAAATCATATTGATTCTCTGCTATTCAGCAATTGATGTAGTCCAATGTAGGTCTTATCATAAATTAATTTTTCTATTTGTTGTTGTACTTTGTAATATTGATATTATCTAGTATTTTTCTCAAATAGGTGTTATTTAGCTTCTGCAAATGTTAGTATGTATAATTGAGTCACATAGGATTTTATCCTCGGTTTTAATCCTAATGAATAATAATAATAAATTCTTTGAAGTATCTAGAGCTTACCGGCTTACTGTAGAAAAATACCGACAAATATATACATTTGGATGCCATGATGATTATTTTGTTTTTCACACGTGAATTACTCTAGGCTATAAGAACATGTGATAATGTTCCATAACCATTAATTGGTACATATAATAAGAAACGTCATTGAGCGGAAACTCTAACAAATTGATGCCACACCAAACTTCAACATAACAAAAACCAACTAGATATATCTCCGACTTAACAGTGAAAGCAAAAATTTCTGGTACGTCAAGATTTAATTGTCTCGACCGACAATAATAATTATCGAGAAACAGACAGCGTACACTCTAGGTATACTACGTACGATTCAACAATACGACTTCTATCTACTTTCTTGTTAAAATCGATGAACACACCCATTTCATTTTTTTCGGGCTGTTCGAAAATATTTAACATGACATGATACATTTCCTTTATGCAATGAATTGACAACGCTGAAGGGTATCTATTTCAAACAGCTAGAGAAAGTATTATTAATATCCTTTAGACACCTATATTAGCGAAATTTCAAACTTCAAGCTTCCTAATCGGATGAAATCAAATGATTGCATAACAACTGGATCAACTTGACTAGGGCAGGATTTCAAACTGTCGAGTATCTCAACAGGAAGTTACTGAGCAAACCAGCAAACTTTTCATTAGTAGACAAATTAACGTACATTTACATCCAATCCAAAGTTTATGTTAACGTAGCAGATTGAAACAAAAAGTATACATTAATGACATATTGTAGCTACGCAGATATTGATATTATGCCCAATTAAGGTCCTGAAATTTGGACTTTTCAAAATTTGTGACTCTCTCTCTCTCTCTCTCTCTCTCTCTCTCTCTCTCTCTCTCTCTCTCTCTCTCTCTCTCTCTCTCTCTCTCTCGCTCTCTGTAGTTATTTCTCATAAATTCTTAAATTCAGAGAAATATAGTAACAGTATGCAGTTGGGCATCAGTTTTAAGAGTCTTCTCACATGTGCGATCCGAACAATGCTTTGAACTGTCTCGGTGGTGTAGCTTCAAATTTGGCAAGGGACAAAATCTGGAGAATATGGTGGATGACGAACCATTTCGTAGTGCAGTTCATGCAATTTTGCCATTGGGACTGCGGACCTGTGCGCCGATGCGTTGTCCTGGTGGAAGAGCACTTTTTTCTTTGTCAAATGCCACCGCTTTCGCTTCAAATCGGAGTCGAATCGATCCAACAGCTCTGTATAATATAGCTGGTGGTCGTTTCGCCCTTTTCAATGTAATCGATATGGACAATACCGTGTGCATCCCAAAAAATGCTCTTACCTATCCATGGCTGCTAGTTCCTTCGTCGATGAACTAAACTTCACCGTTGGGTGGTAGAACTGATTGGCTATAGTTACTAATCAAATCAAAATTCTTTGGAGGATATACTAGTACGATATTTTTTAAACGTATGCATCGTGGTGACATCCGTTCTCATTGAATAATGGGATGTTTTTCCGTTAATTGGTGCGGCTACCTTTTGCCTTCGACAGACCTATTGACATAAGTCTGTGGACATCTTTTGTAGTCATTTTTTGTATGTTCATTTGTTCATGTAGAATAGTTCCAGTTAGTCGAGTCAAATAGGTATTAAAACAGGCCGACTTACGAAAATCGAAAGATATGACCCGATTTTGATGAAACAAAGTGCATTCGATTCGGGATGACGTCTAGAAAAAAGCTTACCAGTTAGTTTCTTGTGCAAATTTGTAATTTTTTTTTTCAACGAAAAATTGACCAATTTTTGCCTAATTATTGAGAAAATTTAGTCGGGGGTTTTCTGGGTCGCTGATTACGATTCTGAACTCAGATTGGCCAAAATCGAACTACCCAGCTGGTAATTGGCCACTTTAATTGGACAAAATGACCATTTTTTTCAACTTAATCAAAAATAGCCAGGAAAAATCACTCGGGGGTTTTTGGGGTCGCTGATTACGATTCTGAACTCAGATTGTCTAGAATCGATCTTCCCAGCTGGTAATTGGCCAGTTTAATTGGACAAAATTGATCATTTTTTCTTAATTTCATCGCAAATAGACAGGAAAAATTACTCGGCGGTTTTCGGAGTCGCTGAGTACGATTCTGAAGTCAAATTGTTAGTTTTGATGAAATTTTGCAAAATTGGTCAATTTTTGCCTAATTATTGAGAAAATTTAGTCGGGGGTTTTCTGGGTCGCTGATTACGATTCTGAACTCAGATTGGCCAAAATCGAACTACCCAGCTGGTAATTGGCCACTTTAATTGGACAAAGTGACCATTTTTTTCAACTTAATCAAAAATAGCCAGGAAAAATCACTCGGGGGTTTTTGGGGTCGCTGATTACGATTCTGAACTCAGATTG
This sequence comes from Endomychus coccineus, assembly GCA_958510875.1. Classification (NCBI taxonomy): domain Eukaryota; kingdom Metazoa; phylum Arthropoda; class Insecta; order Coleoptera; family Endomychidae; genus Endomychus; species Endomychus coccineus. The sequence continues at coordinate 292,840,360 of OY294067.1, forward strand.
TCTAGAATCGATCTTCCCAGCTGGTAATTGGCCAGTTTAGTTGGACAAAATTGATCATTATTTCTTAATTTCATCGCAAGTGGACAGGAAAAATTACTCGGGGGTTTTCGGAGCCGCTGAGTACGATTCTGAAGTCAAATTGTTAGTTTTGATGAAATTTTGGAAATTGGTCAATTTTGTCCAATTAAACCTGCCAATTACCAGCTGAGGGGTTCCATTTTGTACAATTTGACTTCAGGATCGACAGCGACTCCGAAAACCCCCGAGTAATGTTTCCTGTCTATTTGCGATGAAATTAGGAAAAAATGATCAATTTTGTCCAATTAAACTGGCCAATTACCAGCTGGGAAGATCGATTTTGCTCAATCTGAGTTCAGAATCGTAATCAGCGACCCCAAGAACCCCCGAGTGATTTTTCCTGGCTATTTTTGATGAAATTTAAAAAAATGGTCACTTTGTCCAATTAAAGTGGCCAATTACCAGCTGGGGAGTTCGAGTTTAGAATCGTAAACCCCCGACTAAATTTCCCCAATAATTAGCCAAAAATTGGACAATTTTTCGTTTAAAAAAAAAACAAATTTGCACAAAAAACAAACCGGTAAGCTTTTTTCTAGACATCATCCCGAATCGAATGCACTTTGTTTCATCAAAATCGGTCCATACCATCCGATTTTCGTAATGAAATACCTATTTGACTCGACTAAGTCTCATTAGGGCTCCAAGTCCAACCATGAAAGTAGCCTAGACTAAGTAGCAGTAGACCTAACTCGGTCATTTTGCGATCTGGTCTTTCTCATCACACCACCGAGACGTATCTCAGTCTGAGTATAATCATGACTTTATGATGGTATCTAAGCTAAGGCCCTAGTTGTGTCCAAAACTCATTCCCACAATAAGAAGACCGCAGATTCCATGAGACATTTCATAGAATTGGAATTTATGTTTCATCACCAATGAAAATTCTACTCAATATTTTAACGCACAACCTGTACAAAAATGTATTTCGGAAGTAATAGTCTGATATTACTTTTCATTTTGAAGATCTATTGATACATCTTATTTTACTTATCTTATGACCGTAGAACCAGATTTTAATTTTATATGCCTAGTTAATGTTCTCATTCTCCATGCGAACGTATTTATTGCATACGAGTATGTGTCACATTAATTGTAGCAATGACAAAGTGAAAATAGTCGATCATCATATATTAATTACAGTAAAATAAGTACAGTGAAAGACAACATTCGTTATGTGTTATGTACATATTTCCAATGTTGAGAATACATCATTCCTTTTCACTCTACTAAAAAGCACCTTTATAATTTCATTCATTTCATTAAAGTTGAAAAACATAATTTGTTACTTTAACAAAACCTTATTCCAATTAGATAAAAAATAAACATAAATTAGTATTAATTATATTAGAGAACTACTCAATTAAACTATTTAAATAATATTAATGAATAATTTATATTTAACAATAAAAATATAAAATCAAATGATAATTAGTAAATGAGTAAAAATATTTATGAATATTTCAAAGCGTTTGTGCTTTCTTTATTACAATTTTCATCTCAAATTTTTGTTTTCAACTACAAAAATATTTAAGGAATAATTAAATAAAATGAAGTACCCACAAACTAAATATTTTAATAATAAGTAATTAATTTATTCAATTAATAAAATAAATATTTGTAGCAAAAATATAAGGAAGTGCTAGGGGGTAACTAGGAGGTCGGTGAGTTCACTGCGCCGAAGGGTTAATATGGAGGGAGTAAGTAAGCCGGAAGGGGGAAAAACTTCACTACACCCACTCCGTCTTTCTTATACGCAGATCAAGAGCGCGAGCCACAGTATGTCTAATTGCGTGAGCTCGATTCTTCAGCACTGCCAAAGATATGGATGGGCGTTTTGAAACTGTATCTCGAAACGACTTAAGGTACAGTAGATCGGAGTCAGCGTTCCACCGCTGTGTAGAAACCAACAACGTACCGTATGAGCCGAAAGATGGAAAGACTTCCCTACGCTCACTCCGTCTTAGCTATGCTGCTTAAATGGAGGCAACTGCTTGTGCTGCTTGGAAACATGCCGAAGTCACCTTTTCAATGCGGGTTGCTAGGCGACAGTGTACTGGTTACACGTTACCGCGGTATATTTCACTCTACAATCGGCCAGATAGTTTGCGGACCGAACAGTGCGCAAAACAAAGCGAATAGCGTCGACTATTTCGACGGACCATTTCAAGTGGATAAAGTGGATTGCAATTACCATTTGGCCGCTGCACCAGGACAAAGCTTGTGCCATATAACTCGATTCACGAGATAGAATAATTTTATCATCAGTTATGAATCTTCCTCACCCAAGTGATGTCTTCATATATTTTCTTATTTCCGCATTAGATGCGATTACATTATATTTTTTTTCTCTGCATAGTTAAAGAATTAGACTTTTTATTCCACGTAACTATAATATGACGAAAGTATTAACTAAAATCGTTCGGTTTTTACATTTGAACAGATATGAGCAACGAGATATCATTGTATGTTATTCATAAAATGCACGGTCTCCTTTCACTGATCAGATACAGATGATAGAATTGATAACTCTATGTGCTAATTATATCATTGCATGATGCGTTTTATTCAATATGAGATCACTTTGGAAGATATTTGTTTGTAAAAGTTTGAATAGAAATTGCCATAGGCAAAATAAATGTAACAATACTGATACGCGTGAAATCCTTTCTAAAAAGTGAATTCGAATTTGAAAACCGACGGTGTTTGTCTGAATGTAAATGATTTTAAATCGGTAAAGGAAAACATGTATTATGTTAGACGATTATTATTGCCAGTACAACCGAGATGCATTGGCGAAGTGCATTGGGCACTTAGAAAATAATGTACATTTCAACATTGTAATTTTCCGTAAAGAAACGAACTTAAAATGATTGTCTAAGTCAGACATTGTGTACATAGATGAAACGTCTGATTATTGTATGAAATATTCCAAACAATTATTTACTCTGCACGGTTACTGTAATGGACATTACGTGCCGTTAGTGTCTGTTTGTTAACAAATAAAACCGAACTTTCGTAGAAGGCATGCTTCCATATTGTTGTTCGAATTGCAGGAAAGTGTAGAGCTAGTTTAAATTCAAAGAATATTGTAGTTGACTTTGTTCATAGTTGATATTTTTAGAGCATCATTACGTAAGTAATGTATGTGTGTTTGAGTTATGTTCGTTCCAACCACAGAATGAGAAGTTGCAAATGTTTGCAGACTACTTTGTGGAAAACACATAATGTGATAGAATCAGCTTTTTGGAGTTTTTAATTCTAGTTCGAGGAAAAAAATTGCTTTAAGCAGATAACTATGATACAAATTGAAGGAACTAAAATCGAACACTTTTTGATCGTCGCAAATGGTTCAAAAAAAAAATGCTAAAAATGACCAAAACCGGTTTTTCGCGTCGGACATCGTCGGATTGAGTTAAAAAGAAAAAAGTTTCCAATAAGCTTATGCCCCGTGAAAAGACGGATAAAATTAGCTGCGGATGAACCCGATTGGTCAAACACAAGAAACCATCGATTTTGCTCAAAAATTCAAAAATTCATAACTCTTGTTCTTTCGAAGCTTAAAAGCTGAAATTTTGAAAGATTGTAGCTTTTGTGCCCACCAAATACCGCACAAAATTTCAAGTAGATCGGATGTACACTTTTTGCAAACCGCAGCTTAATGCAGAAAAAACACTTTTGTAAAATGTCCCTAAAAGAGTTGTGGTGCTGTAACGCGCTATTCTTTTTACAGAATCATCTTCTTCAATAGTTAGTGAAGAACTTACCAAATTTTCAACTTCTCATCTTCCGTAAAAGTTGCTAAAACAATTATTTTAAATAATGGTATTTCGTGCGCTTGGCTGTGCGGCGGGCGTGTAATGGAGAGCTAGGCTCGTGAAAAACAACAATTTCTCGGGACCCTTGCTCGAAAATCGATGTTTTTTCTTCAATCCGTACTACCATTCAAAAATAATATTCTGTCTCTTGATAATTACTCCCATCCTATTGTAATGAGTATTAATGATTTAATTGTATAATAAAAAAATATAAAATTACCATTACTCAACAACAATATTATAATTACATTGCCTAGTATTACAACATTTTGGAACTGAAGTGAATAACAAGATATTTTGTAATATTTTACATGTTATAAGTAACACAATTTCGTATATTACTACGTACATTCAATTTTTTAGTACAATATGTACTAAATAAGTTTTATCAATGTCACTTTTCAAATTTTTGTATTATATTTTATCGTTATTTGATATATTACAATAAAAAATATGTTAAAATACCATACACATTCGAAAATAGCGAATAAATAGTAATTCACTATTAATTCTATACCGCTTCTCTTGTGAAAAATTGAATAATCAATGGCGACTAACGCGTAATACTCTCATATCGTCTATCCAGTTCAATACAATTCTATTCTAGTTATGTTGTTTATTTACTACGAACGACTAAACAAGATTAGAAACTTGAGGATAACTGATCTGGTATAACTATCGACAATATTTCATATGTGATTCAAAAGTGTAGCATTAGTGAAAGTTTTACTGCTACTTAATACAACTGAACTGATTGATTTATATGAGCGCTTTTTAATTTGTTAGTATATAACATTTGTTGAAAGTGACAGTGATAATAATGCCAATGTGCTAACTAAAATTAGTATGATCTCTCTCTGTAACTAAAATTGTTGATAACATAACCGAATAGCACAAAATTATGGTGATGGAAAGGCGCTCAGTCAGCTGCTCTTAACAGTGGTGAATGGGGGCGTCGAACAAATGAAGAACACATAATTTTTATGCATTTTTATTTTTATTTCATATAAATTGGAAACATATCACATTGGAGGCATAACTAACATTAAAATGAAATATTTCTAAGGCTTAGATCTTGTGACTAATATGTGTCTGCTTTAAAGTAAACAGCGGAAAATGCGATTTTGCAAACGTGAGAAGTAAAAAAAAAGCTAGCAGAATCGGAAACGCATTTGCTCCAATAAGGGAATAGTTAAAAAAAGTTCACTTCAATTTTTCGATAACCCAATAACAATATTTCATTTTTCAGCAGAATAGAATAATAAGCTACTCATCATATGGCGCCCAATGGTTCCAACCCAACGGCGTAAATGCATCTAGGGGGTTGAACTAAACCATTGCTCTCTACTGATGATCATGATAACAAATAAGAAAAAAGAGCCGATAACATTTGTAGGCTATCCTGATCTCTAATTTGTTATTAGTAGTTATAGAAAGAAGATGTGTCAGAAAATATAAACCATTAGGAAAAGTTTAGGAACATCACTTTTTCATTCAATATTTACTTGTATTATTATCCACACAGAATCTATTTAAATCCAGGGATTCGTTAAGTAGATTTTCACAAACATGAAGTTCGCACGACATTTATATTATAATTAATATGTAAATTCTAAGGGATCACTTCAAATTAGAGAAATCTCAGTTTCCGTCAGACTAGCAAGTTAACATGATTAGTTATTGCTTTCCCACGGACCCATTATATCATTAATGAGATTATTTAGTAGACACTGTAAAACGTTAGTGCAACTAATCCAATTAACATTATCTTTTGTTCAGAGTGCGAAATACCTGATAATAAAACTCTACAGAATGCTCTTTCATAACAATATATCAAACTCCGAGTTGTAGATATAATTTTTTATGGACCAATGAAAGTTAGATCCTAGTAGGTACACGAGGAAACGTCGAGTAGTTTAAAAAGTGAAAATTCTTTGCGTTAAAAACTGAACCAGTTATACGTGCAGATTGCACTGGGGGGCATTCAAGATCACTTCGTACATCGAGGTGAGGCTGAGGGAAGTGTGCCATGCCACTAATCGGTTCGCATTGGCTATGTACTTTACATTTTAAACGCTTAATCGCTATTCACAACAAACACCTCACTCCGAGGTAGGTACCAACCATAATCGTTACTTTATCGTCTCTAAAAACGTTAGAAGGAGGTACATCGTCTGCCTTGAATATTCCAACAGGGAATTATCTGCTGAATATTGTGTTTATGCATTTATTCTGGGCTGGCAAATAGTATAATTTCCATATTGATGCCTCGACATAGATAGAATCGCATTTGTTCAGTCGACCATCTTTTGAGAGGTCTTATTTATAATGAAATGTGATCAGTTGATCACGTGACTTCCCTCACTTTTGTGAGAAAAATAGGTTTCGGCCACTTCTGCGGTTCAAATGTATAATTGTAGGTACATAATAGTTTTACATACCAAATACATAATTACATTACTTCATAACCTGTTACTGGATTTTGACTGGTCTGTATTTCACCATACAAGCAATGTTATTGTCGCAGTACATTTGTTCTATAAAAATCAATTTGCTAACAATATGCGTTCCATACACTTCTCCCAAGAAAAACAACAAGTTTCCACCTTGGATCACGTCTAACATAATAAGGAAATTATTGGCATAAATACAAAAAAGATGCTAAGCTGAATGATTATAATGCATACTCTAAGATTGGCAATCAAAACCGATATTGCCTGTTCATTTAGGCTTAATATATCAAAAATAGAAAATAACATAAAATATAATTCCAAATCTTTTTGGTAATTTTTTCGTACCAAAAATAAAAGCAGTTCTATTCTTGAACACGTTCAATTTAATAATCTTAGCTACTCTAGTCCTCATGATATTGTTAATGCCTTTGCAAAGTACTCCCAAAGTGTCTATATTAACTCTAATTCAACTAATAATAAACCTTCGGATATCTTTTAATAACTTCAATTATAATATTCTATCTCTTTCAATTGTTAGTCCCTCTGAAATGATTCGAGTTACTAAGAGACTTAAAGAAAGTCACACGAAGGGTCTAGATCAAATTCTTGCTTTTTCGTGAAAGATTGCATCAATATATTCGCAGCTTTAAAGTCGCATAATTTGCCGGATCTGTGGTAAGTCTCAAAATTAGTTCCGGTTTTTGAAAACGGTAATAGACTGATTATCGCCGAATTGCCATCATCAATAACTTCTGAAAAGTATTTGAATATATCTTATATGATGATACTTTCAATCAATGTAAAACTGCAGATATCCCCAGAGCAGCAGCGGTTAATGCCTGGCAAATAAACTGTTACTAACTTAGGTTGCTACACTCAATACTCATCTGATGTTAATAATGAGTAAAGGGCGGAATATATGCAAAGTGCATATATTTGCATATTTTGCATATTTTTACAAATTACATACAAAATTGCATATTTCGGCAAAAATAAAATTTGTGTGCATATTTTTATGTTTTTCATTTTATCAAAAGATTAAGTGCGACCCTTGCAGATAATTGAAATAATTTAAAAGGTGGGTAGGTTTTATTATTATATGATTTATGGACCCATTTTATTATTACCTATATGGTTTATTGCCGGCATTTATTGGATGTTTAGGAATTCCAAGTAATCAGCTTGCCTAATTCACCGAACAGAAACAAGACAAGAAGGTTCACTTGAAACTGGTGGTGCCAAGTCGTGTTCGGTGGTAGTAAGTATTGTCACCGAACAGAAACTTATGTTCGGTGCGCGAATGAATTCATAACAAAACTTTATTTTTTCGGAGTCTTGTTGAAACATCTTTTTCTTTGTACAAATATATTTTTACAGACAGAAGGCAAACACTTTTATTGGAAAATTTTGAAAAATATATCGTTATAAATGCATTTTATACTATTTCGGGTTATAAATTTTACCTATTATATTTTTCTTTTAATTTTATTTAAAATAAATAATTTTTGTAAGAGTCGGCGTTTCTTTATTTCCATTTTTCCATGTTATATTCAAGGCATATAATTGCATATTTTGACAAATAAATGCATATTGTTGCATATTTCAAAGAAAAACTATGCATATATATGCGCATATTTTAACTGAATTGACGTGCATATATTCCGCCCTTTAATAATGAGGAAGGCCGGATTGATTGTATCTACCTCTATTTTGCTAAGGCATTTGATGAAATGGATCACAGTATTTTATTAAATAAAATGTCTACCTTTGGACTTACAAATCATTTGATTGAATTTTGGAATTCTTACTCAAGTGGTAGATATCAAAATGTAGAGAATGGAGCTCTTAAATCGTATTCATTTCATGCCACCCCAGGTGTACCTCAAGGGTCAGTACTTGAACCACGCCTATTCAATTTATTTATCAATGATATTTCCTCTATATTTGTCTGCTATTTTCTCCTTTACGCAGACGATTTAAAATTTTACTCGGCAGTAAAGCATTCTTTATGTTGTATCTCACTGCAGCATGACTTGGATGCACTCGATACTTGGTGTGTAATCAATCATCTGGCGCTTAGTATTAGTAAGTGCACTGTAATGATTTTCACCAAGAAAATTACGCATAATATTTACAATCACAAACTTGTTGACACAGCCCGTCCTCGTTCCTATAGTTTCAGAGACTGGGAGTTTTGTTTGACGTGAAATTGTCATTTGCGTCTCACATTGAATCAATTGTTCCTAGCGCCTACAGAATGATGGGCTTTATCATCCGAAATTGTCGCCTATTTAACAAAAGTGATTCAATAATTATATTATACAATTCATTTGTTCGTTCTAAGCTCAAATATGCTTGAATCGTGTGGAACCCCCATTATAAAATGTATATAAACAAAATAAAGCGCGAATCGGCGTTTTTCAAGATATTCAGCCTTCAAAGCTGATGGTTATTATCCATATATTGGATTTTCTCACCAGGCTCTATTAGATAGATTCTCATGCCTAGAGTTATATAAACCTAGGGAAAATCATAGTATTTTATTGCTCGCACCCGTTCCACACAAAAATTGTATATGTATTTGTTCTGCAGAGACAAAAATGTTTCTTTTTTTCATTTTGTAGCTAAAACTTGCGGGTTACAAGATAACATGATGGCACCATGTTAAATAACTTTATTGGAGTTCAAATAAAGATTAAACAGATTTCTTGCCTATTCGAACCCCCAAAAAACCTTAAAACCACCCCCCAAAACAAAACAAAAACAAAAGCCGGGGAAACTTCGGTCTGTGAGATGAATTGGTGATTGAAACGTCCTCTAACGATAAACCGTAGTGCCATCGGGTTAATGTTCAGACCATCAATATCGGTCTAGCTCCTAAACTATAATGACATTTGTAAAGGTGTGTATATTAGTTAATTTTAATTCTTACTCTGTAATTATATTATATGCACTAAGCTCTCCAAGGGATTTCTCCCGTTGAGCTAGTGTAATTAGATGAATAAATGAATGAATGAATAAATAAATAATTTTTCTTATTACCTTTTATGCCCATTTTCAAGAATGATCTTTGAATTTTGTTCCTGTTATTATACATCACAAAGACTAGCGTTTCAAAGGCGTTGTTTACAATATATTTTGTATATATAACGTATTCCGACGGATTTTCTTTATTTCAATCATAAAAAAATTATCAATTAATAATGGAATGTGAAGCTGAAGATAGTATTCCCCAAGACATTCTAGAATCTGTCAACTTGGTATCGCTAAATCTTCTGCCAATTGAATATAATGAAAGATACGAGAAAGGGTACGAGCCTTTCAAAAAATGGGTGGAAGAAACTCTAAACTTAATAACTTGTTAGAAAATTTTTTGAAAATTACTTAGAAACTGCCAATGAAAGCCGTTAAGATATATTCTACGTTACATTGAATTTTTATTCAAATATTCTACATAACGTATTTTACTACTTTACGTTTTATAGTGACACCTACTGTCACATGAACTATCAGAAATTGCCACAGGGTGAACGCATAAAATAGACTGGGCCTTCACATTTTTTCAGGCCCGGTAACAATACTTCTTCATTATTCCTATGCCAATTGAATATAGTAGAAGATACAAGAAATAGTACAAAAGCTCGTACTCTGTGAATGGCTGGAAGAACGTCTGTGATGTTTTCAACCCTAATTCAGGCGTCGTAAACGTAATTTTCTTAGAAAAATGTATTGGAAATCATTTAGTACTCATGTTATACATTAAATTGTTATTTTACTACTCAAAAATTCCCACATCGTTTTTTTACGGCCGATTACGTTACGTCCCCATTGTTTCATTGTTTACCGAAGCTCAGAAAACAAACGGAATGACCTTGATCAATGTAATCAGGTCAATATTTCCATAGATATTATTATCGATACAATAGTTAACTTCAAACTGTCAACATTTTCCAAGAAGAAATATACGATTTCGATCGTTGATTATATTTAAATAGCTCGATGATTGTGTAGTATGAGGACACTAGAAAAACAAGCATATAATAACGATAGTTAACATGATCGAGATATAGAATACCTATGCAAATAAGCAAATTACAATCATCTACATAACATTATAAATGCAGGATGTAAATGCAGTTCAAATCTGGGCTTGTTCTACTTAATACGCGAAAAAATTATATAACTGTTATTCGAACACGGAACTTGATAAGCGTTCAAATGAAATTTGAACAATAGAAGAGCTAGTCTAAAGGCCTGATTGTCGGTGTTAAATATACATAATAGATGAACTATTGATTAAATATTTCAGAAATCAATGAAAGTTGTATATTCATCATGTCAAACATTTTCTTGATCCAGTGACTGAACAATTGCTAAATTTTTATTAAAACTCATGATTTTCCATTTTTCAAGCTAATAACAGTACAACAAAGTAATAATTGTGAAGATTGGAAACTCAATCGATAATTAAGATAATGATTCTATGAAGAACTAATTCCTTTGCTCCATTTTTATTATGAAAGAATGAGAAATTTCTAGACGGATTACCAAATGCACATTTGTGAGTTTTTTTTATAGAATACATTATAAGTACGCTTCCATATACTATATCTTATACGTAGTTTATTATCATTCACAGATAAAACAAGGAATTGTACTTTATTAAATATCACTTTGACGGCTATTCTGTATCGCTAATAAATAATTTAATAATATAAAGATTCTTGACCCAGTATGAATTTATATAAAAATTTTCGGGAAATAGGTCACAATAACACTCTGTTTTAAATTTTCGTCTTTACGTACATTTCGGTCTCATGACCTTCATCAGAAGACTTATTATGTAAAAAGGGGTTAATTAAAACTAATTAGCACAAGCGTCCATATCGCACAATTTTCAATCAAAAAGCCCACGCCGTCGAAACGAACAAGTTGCTTCGAGACCATAGCAATATGCGTTTGTATATTATGAGAATTTTACTGAACAGTGGATTCTTGTTACAAAAAATTATACTTTAATATTAACGATACAATTTTCGATTATTCGTGGTTCTGTTCGTTTCGACGGCGTGAGCTTTTTGATTGAAAATTGTGCGATATGGACGCTTGTGCTCATTAGTTTTAATTAACCCCTTTTTACATAATAAGTCTTCTGATGAAGGTCGTGAGACCGAAACGTACGTAAAGACGAAAATTTAAAACAGAGTGTTATAAATTTCGGGAGTCAGGAGTTAATTTGTGAGGAATGTAATGCCCTATACATTTATCAAACGAGTAGATCGTTTGAAGTTAGATATTTATATTTAAATACAATATTTCTTCAAGCAATATATTGGATTAATAACAATCATTGGCGTAACTACGTAGGGGCCAGCGGGTCAGGTTCCCTCACAAGCGGTACTGGCCCACCTGAGAGAAATAAAATTGAATGTTATTGGTTATTTTTTAATGTTTATAAGCAGAAAAATAAAATTATCATTCGAGTTCACTAGAACATGAAGTATAATAGTTTAGTAGAATATAATTATTATTATTTTACCTGAAATAGTCTATTGTCTATTTCCTGTTCAAACTTTGGCCTATACACAGAGCTATATTTTTTCAATAGACTCTACTTTAGGGTAATGATATAAAGCTTCCTGAAAACACAAAAGCGCCTGATGATTAAAAGATACAAATTTACAACCATATTTCAGACAATATAATAAAACATTTGAAATGTAGATTTGCTATCTTACTTTAGCAAAATCTATTAATTCTTTCTTTAATTTTGAAACAGAAGAAACAGTACAGTGTATAGATAATTATAAAGAAGTAATTAAATTGATACGACTGTTCTACATGCTGAAGTGATTATAACGAAAAACATTTCCAAAAATAAAAATCTTCGGAATCAAATGAAAAACAGTTTACCCCTAATTTGTACATTTTGTTACAAATAACTGTTGTCTTACCACAGTAAGTTCAGCTGTTTGTGAAAGAAGTTTTTCTGCTATGTGACCTTTTAAAACTTGGCTAAGAAGTACAATGAACCTAGATAGCTTTTCCTGTACTGCAAAATTAAATATAGAAAATCTTCTTATAAATCCCGTGCTGGCTTCCATAGAATCTTCTGGGAGCAGTTTTGACTCTCTGAAGTGTCGGTGTCTGAGGGATGCTAGTGCTGAGCATTCCAACAGGATGTGAGAGGCAGTTTCTTCCGCCTCTCAGCATGTCCTACATATTGGGTCATCAGCGATGCCCGTAGTGTAAAGGGGTTTGTTAAGACGACAGTGACTGGTTAGGATTCCAGTCATCTCTCTGATGTCCCTTCCGTTCAGAGAAAGCAGCTTCCTTGACAATCTAGGCACAGACTCTTTGATAAAGAATTTCTCAAAGCATGTTAAATAAGAATTTATTGTTCGTTTCAGCCCTGAAATTGTTTCACAATTGAATTTATCTGTAGCCTTGGTTATAAATTGGTCAATTAGAATAAGCCGACTTTTCGGATTTATGTATCTTCTATATGTTACCTTCGAACTCTTATTAACATTTAACGTGATTGATTCCAGTAAACATTAAGACTAACTAACAATCCAGATCCTCATGAAGAAATATTTCTTGCATCTTGTAAAGGTCACCCAGTTCGATGGCATTAACCGGTCAGGATCATCATCATCATCGTTTTAGGGGGGAGGGCTTATCCCCCAAAAGCACTTGGGCCACTTAGTTAATCCCATTGTGCGCCCCGTTGTCAGAAGCCTATTCTATTCTAGCAGGTTTGTGGCCCGCCAGAAGCCCAGAATATTGCCAGTGCTGGCTTCCATGAGTTATTCTGGGAGCAGTTTTAATTCTGCGAAGTGTCGGTACCTGAGGGATGCTAATGCTGGGCATTCCAACAGGATGTGAGAGGCAGTTTCTTCCATCTCTCTGCATTCCCTACATATTGGGTCATCTGTGATGCCCATAGTGTGAAGGGGTTTGTTAAGACAACAATGACCAGTTAGGATTCCAGTCATCTTTCTGATGTCCCTTCCGAGAAAGGAGTTTCTTCGAGAGCCTAGACACAGGCTATTTGATAAAGAGCTTGGACTGCCTTATGCGTGGTGATTCTCGCCACAGTTCGGACCAATCTTTATTCAGTTGGAGCAGAAGGGCGAGACCCTCCACGCAATTTGATGAAGCCACCATTGGCTCCGGCCCGACAGGGGGGCTAAACGACCCTCGCCGGGCTAGGGAGTGCGCCATTTCGTTTCCTTTAACTCGACTTAAAGATAAGTACTTCATCATACTTGAAAATCCAAAGTCGACAGCCACCCCTCAAAATAGGGGGGGGGGTAAATATTAAAAATATGTTTGAATATGTTCCCACGTCTCTCTATTATTTCATCGAAATGTCGCAAAACAATTTGAAACCGTTTCCGAGATATCCCTTGTAACACTTAAATAAAAAAAGATACGTGTGGCACTCGGGGACTGCCGCGGTAAAGCTATTGCATAGCATTTTTTCTCAACTTATGCAATTATAATTATTTATTTATTTATAATTTATGCAGTATTTTAAGCTATTGCATATAGCTTTCATCGCGGGCTTTGAGCGCGGCGACCGAATCAAGAAATTCCGTAACGAAAAATAATGTAAGACCTAAACACCTAACATGTGTCAAATTAATTAATTAATTTGAAGTTCCTAAAAGCGAGAAATTTCGCTATTTTATACGAATGTTATAACACTCTAGCGCTTCAGACTCCGGGATTTTCACGTGGCCTATCGAAATTAGAAGGTTCGAATTATCTAAAAACATAATTGCATGAACTCCAGACGTCCTATGTAATTAGCTACGAACGAAATCATTTTGACATATGCCTCTAAGAGCTCGCTACGCGTCAGTTACAGTTTATATGTTAGACGTGCGTAGCTGAGACATGAGAGTACCTGTTTCTATTAAGCTATTGCATATATTGCATATAGCTTTTATCGCGGGCTTTTAGCGCGGCGACCGAATCAAGAAATTCCGTAACGAAAAATAACAGGAACTCGTTTATGTTGCGCTCTCTCGGGTGACTAATATTGAAAAATTGTATATCACGACAAAAAACGATAATTCTACATTCAAGTTTTATAATAATCGAAGGCAAGCTGCATCGACTGCATCTTTGTTGCAAAAATTCAAAAGACTGCCTTTAAATAGTGTTCAGACGACAGCTCAAAGTGTCTTAGAGTTCATTAGATTCAGTTACGAGACAAACAAATGTGTTACTACTCACCAAAACTTGCATGGCGCATGATAATCCGATTGAAATACCTAATTTCAATTGTATTGTTCAATTCAAACGAGATACTGTTCCAAAAGGTGGGGTAGCTATTTACCAAAATAATACTAATGTTACTAATATTATGACTCCGAATATTGAAATGAATATTGCACACGTTAACGATGTTAATGTTAGGCGCTCATTTATTGGAGATATTTGTGCGTGCTATGCAAACTTAGAAATGGCCTACACATAGTCATGGTAGCAATTTACATTTCTCCGAATCCAAAATTGGACAAGGTAGAGCATTTTATTCATCGCACTTTACTGGAGTACACTGAAGAAGGGACGAAAATACTTGGTACAAATGGTAATAAATTTCCACTTATCTTGGCTGGCGATTTCAACATCAACTTCGCTGATAGGAAATCAGAGCGGTTGACAACTTTTCTTTCGGAAAAATTGAATTTGAAAATGAATAATGATCCACAAGAATCCACAACAAAATATGGGACCACCATTGACGCGGTATTTTCCAGATATTTAGAGGATATCAAGTCTCAAACTTATGTCTCTTATTTCAGTTATTCAGTTACCATAAACCTATAGTTTCAATGATAACAAATTCCTGAATAACCTACATGTATTGTAAGATAATAAAAATATTTTAAACGATATTAACTTTTCATTTATTCAATAAAAGAAAAAAATTTGTTTTCTTATCGGTCACCACGCTCGAAAGTAACTTGAATTAATATCAAAGAAAAAAAAAATACTGCATAAATTTTAAAAAATAAATAATTATAATTGTATAAGTTGAGAAAAAATGCTATGCAATAGCTTTACCGCGGCAGTCCGCGAATGCCACACGTATCTTTTTTTTTTCTTTGACGTTCAGCATTTGATTTTGGTACTGTTTCTTTTTTTTTCATAAGCAAAGTGCATTTATTAATGAAGAAAGTGATGACAAAATAGTGAAATAGTGAGTGAGTACTCTATACTGTACTCTACATTGTATTTGTATCTCTGAATGTAAGATTATCATTTGTAAACAACCATTAATATTGAGTAGTTTTGAGGTTAAACATAGAGGATTTAAAAATTACAAAGAACAATTTGTAAACATAGAAATTTCAGAACATAAATTTAAATTGAACAATTTAGTAACCATAAAATGTTTGGTGTGTAATTACACTATTTATACCCAATTATTTATACCTAGCTATTTTCGTGCGAGCTTCGTACAGTCGTACCACGGTCGTAAACACAGGTCTGGAAACTCGAGGTTGTTTCCTATGTGAGCAGTGAGCCGCTTACGCGTCGAATTTCGCGTAGTTTCAAAAGACGCCACGTAGGGGAAACATAAAAGGCGTCACGTAAGAGAATCATCTTGATCTCTATGAAGAGTATTCTGTGACAAATGTCAGTTGACTTGTAAACACAATCTTATACGAAAGTTTTAACGTTCAGATCTCGATAGCGCTTCCGGCTTCGGGATTTTCACGTGGCCTATCGAAATTAGAAGATTCGAATTGTATAAAAACACAATTGCATGAACGCCAGACGTCCTATGTAAGTACTATTTAAGTAGCTAGAAATTTTCCTTTCGTACGTCGCACGTCAGTACGTATAACCCCTATTCATATAATACCTCACCTTCGCTAAAGCGTTACTTTTTGTATGCAACCAACGAGGCATCCTGCGAACTGGAATCTACAATGAACGACTGAACCTACAAGTTGCATACTTATTATCATGGTAGATAATTTGGATGCTGCTCGGGAACATTGAATACTACTGAATAGACACGGATAAACTGATTACAGATTATTCAGCAACCAAATATACTATACAGTGAGCTAAGAGTTGCGGATACATAAGAGAATGCAAACGGCTGGCAAGAACACAAACCATACATATTTTTTGTACCCACAACAACAGCATAATAGATTATTTGAAGATCTTCGGAATGAACCGAAAGGCGCAGCCGAGGCTGATAATACGGCGTGTACCATAATAATCGTTTATAATCGGAATTACAAACAAAATTCTATTTTCTGGCTTGAATTCTAAATCAATTTCGATTTAATTTAGAATGTTTTTCATAATAATTACTTTCAACTGATATTCAAGTGGGCACCACTGCTAAGACGCCTGCAAGTTACTGAGATACTGTTTATGTTTATTTTTCTCTCGTAATTTGAAGATCCTCAGAATGAACCAAAATCTCTGTTATTAATTATTATACTTAATCACCAAACAGATCTTGCGGAACCATCTGAGAGATCAACATACCACACCATGAAGAAGCATTGACGGCTGCCGAGCTGCCAAAGCGCTGCTTGGCAATGAAATAGGCTAAAGCATCAGAGTGTTTTGTATTGTATTACTCGTATTTTTGGATGTTTGCACACTATAACCTAGAAGATCTATTGTGTCCCCTTCTGCTGCTTCGCCCTTCGGGATATCTCTGCGGCAATAGCAGTTCCTAAAAACCCTGTGGTTGTACGAAAGTTCAATATGTCGGATGGCTTCGCGTTAGGTATGTCTCCTTCTTCTATTTGGTATTCCCCAAGTTTTTGCAAGGTAGTCCATTCTGCGAGGATGTGGATGAAAAATTCGTCCTTCTCCTCACACAACCTGTACTGTACTTCTTCTACAAATTCGAGCCTTTCAAGATGTCCTTACAACTGGCAACGCCCTGTTAGCATTTCCGTTACTATTCTGAATTTATTTTTACTTAAGTTGATGAAGTCATTATATTGCTTTTTGTTGTAGTATCTTTGCTTGCCTCAGTCCATGCAGACCTATCCAGTGATGGGAACTTTTGTTGTTCACTTCTTTTTGTTTCATCTTCACAGGTTATTCCGTGATTCGAAAAGGTGACACTACCTTGTGTATAAGATGCAAGGGAAACAAAGTGGAGTCGTCAACAAGCTTTCTTTGTGAATGCCCTGCGCTCATTCGAACCAGGTTTATCTGGCTATGTCTGGGGATCATCACGGCCGATGGTATAAAGGATCTAAGCGTAAAACAGATCATAGGATTCTGTCGTGCAGAATGCCCTTTAGTCTAGGGGATTTTTTTCTTCTACCTTTTATGCCCATTTTCAAGAATGATCTTTGCAATTTTTTTCTTGTAAAATATAACATTTGAAATCACAGAGATTGGTGTTGTCTAGGCGTTGTTTACAACATAGTGACTTACGTATTTCAACGGATTTTTATTATCAGTGTGTATTTCCAATTTGGCGTAGTATTCGAAACGTGAAATCACGTCGCAGATACTTGCAATTATATTGCCAAATGATGAGAAATGACAAGTTGAAGGCGTTCTTCGTCTGGACCAATAGTGAAAGGGTATCATGAGTATTAGCCACAGCTTAAAATTATACTCCCTGTCAGTTCATTCTTGTACGGTAGGAAATGTAGTACAGGCAACGCTTGAGGAGAAAAGATAGAAGCGGTGAAGTAATTCCACACAACGCATCCATCATCTCAGAATCCACATCGCTTAATTTAAATACTGCTAACGTCCTTTTATAAGGGCAAGTCTTGGACCGTTCAAATCTATATTATAGGTTTATCTAAGATGTTTTTCAGATGCAATTTTAAAGTTATTCCTATTCAATCTTTTGAATGCTTTTCCAAAAGAAGAGCCTATTGTGACGAGTTCTATGACAAATTCATTCCATTTTTTAACTATTTTGATGACATCTAAAAATTTGAAAATCTGAAAATTACAAGAAAATACACTGTTTTATGTATATATTATTGTATTATATTAACAAATATTATAAGCTAGATCATTTACAACTTTTGGCTTATAACTTACATTCAAAATTAGCTTTTGAAACAACATCGTACGGATTCGACTACTTTAATTCTAAATTAATAACACAATTTCGGCAAAAACCAGCAGAAAAGATGGTAAATTTCAACAATTGTTACCAAAAATTTCACAGAATACGTGATCCTTACATCTTAAAAAAAATTTTTTAACAAAATAATGTTAAATTAATAATTAATCTCTAACAAAAATTACTATAAACAAACAAGCGGATGTGCAATGTGCAACCCACTCTCTCCTTTTTTGGTCAATATTTTTCTAAGTGAATTTGAAACCTCCTCAAAATAAAAATAGAATCAGTTTCCTAAAGTTTGGTATAGATATGGTGACGACATTTTCGCTATTACAAGTAAAGATTTTGATTTACATGGCTTTTTGAACACGCTTAATAGCCACAGAGATTCACTGTCGAAATAGAAACAGATAATCAGCTTCCTTTCCTTGATATTAACAGTATAAAAGATGGTTATCACTTGGATTTCGACATATATAAAAATCAGGAAACCCAATAAAACAAGTATAACCCGACGGATTCAGCTACACCATTTAGATATTAAATAGGTCCGCTTAATAGTCTAGTTCATAGATTATTGAACGTCCCTTTGGGCCAGCAAAATTATAACAATGAAACTTAGAAACTTCAACAAATCACGTTGGACAATGGTTACCACAAATCTTTGATCAATAATTTAATTTCTAAACAAAAAAGGAAATTGGAACGAGCCAACTAATCAAAATTAGAGCCATTACCTTCAAATACTTCAATAAAAATCAAAAGTTTCCCTTATCATTCTTCAGTAATTAATAAATTCCATAGTTTGTTTTCTACATTTGTAATACAACCAGCTTATAGATATCTTGGACAGTAGACTTCCGCGGACAGACAATCTTGAAAAATCTTGTCTTATCTTAACCAACATTGCAGCTTGAGAACAGATGAGTCAATGGCATCTTGTTCAAAAGCTTCCATGAAGATATAAGCTATGATCGGGGAAAGTGGGGAACCCATGGCAGCTCCCGAGGACTGCTCGTAGAACTTTCCCCGATCATAGCTAATATCTTCATGGAAGCTTTTGAACAAGATGCCATTGACTCATCTGTTCTCAAGCCGAAATGTTGGTTTAGATATGTCGACGATACTTTCGTTATTTGGCAACATGGTCGCGAAAAGCTTGTTCCCTTCCTCAATCATTTAAATTCATTACATCCCAATATCCGTTTCACCATGGGAGTCGAATCGCTAGGTTCACTCCCGTTCCTGGATGTATTGGTTAGTCGACAGACTGACGGTACTTTAGGATATTCTGTGTATCGGAAACCCACCCATACCGATAGACACCTCAATGGTCTTTCCCACCACCACCCTGCCCAAAAGCAATCTGTCATAAACTCCCTGGTCCACAGAGCTGTCAACCTATCTCAGCCTCAATCTTTAAAATCAGAATTAAAACATCTATCATCTTGCCTTATTATCAAACAATTTCTTCCATTACAACATTCAAAAAGCCATGAAGAAATACACTTCACCTAAAATTCCAAATCGACCTGAGCCAGAAACCCTCCCACCTGCTTTATCCACGGCCTATCTTCCATATATTCAAAATATAACAGATCGAATTTCCAAAATCCTCAAAAAACATAATATGTTTACCCGTTTTTCCACACTTCCAAAATTATCCCAGTTTTACAAACCTATCAAAGATCCCCTTCCTCCTCTCCACTTAGAAGGTGTTTATAGTATTCCCTGTTCTTGCGGTAAAGTCTACATTGGTGAAACAGGTCGTACAGTAGCTACTCGTGTGAAAGAACGTGAGCGCTGTACAAAACTTCGTGACACCAGTAGATCTGCACTTGCGGAACACAAGTTTACCACAAATCATCAAATCCTTTTTGAAGATACTAAAATCCTAGTCCGAGCCCCAAACTTCTATCAGCGAAAAATCCTTGAAGCTATAGAAATCCTAAAACATCCGAATAATCTGAACCCGGACTCAAAATATTACCTCCCCAACATTTGGAAACTCGTCCTCGAAAATTCCACTTCGCACATGATCGCACAACGGCAGGGTCAGGTGCCGGAACGAAGTTAACCACCGGAACAAAGGCAGTGAACTATGTAGCGTGAAGGATTTTTCCTACAATAAATACGGCTACAGAAACCAGTAGAACCAGTTTCAGTTCAAGCCTCAAGCCTGTCCTGAAGATGCCATCTGTAATGGTCGGCGAAACGTCGAGCTATTGTGACGCGGAATCCATCCGGAAGACAAGATTGTTCAGCTTATAGATGTAAAAACAAGCTAAAACACCGTTTAGGCAACACCTTTGATAAATCAGGGGTTTACAAAATCTATTGTGAGGCGTGCTAAAATGCTATGTGAGTTAAACTAGAGGGAACATTTTAGCATGTTATAAGGAAGATTTTGTCCATATGAAGAAAAATTATGGTGAAAAATCAGCGGTAGCCGAACATATTTCGAAAACAGGTCACACCATTTCTCAAGAAAGCTCACTTTTAAACCACATTACAGACAAATATCTAGGCAATTTAGAAGGGATGAAAATATATAAAAGAAAGAGCAATTTATGAAATTCCAATTTATCTCCATCTGAGTGTAACCTATTTATTATTATCATCCCCAAATAGTATTTAAACAGGCACATTTTGATTTATAATTTACTCTGATGATGGCTACTTGGTAGCCGAAAGGTCGTCAGTACTTTAATAGTATTTTTAGTGGAAAATGGTGATTATTTCTTATCAATAGTGATATATTACACTGGTCTACAGTGATTTTGTTGCCCTAGATATAAGATCGATTTTGGATATATTTATGCTCACAATTCATGAAACTATCAATGATTTTGTAAGATTTGCTCTCGTTTATTTTAAAATTTTCATTTTCATTTTGCATTACAAAAATTGGAAAACATGAAACAAAATAACAGATATATTTATAAAGTCAGTTTTGTTTTGAAAAATAAGGATACATCGAAGTAAACAGAGAGAAAAATGTCGAAAACGTATGTTATATTTCAATAAAACGCCTTTTATGAGCTTTTCTTTTATAATTTTCCAGTGGACAATCTCTTTTTAAGGACCAGCAGTAATCTGCCATCATGTGACGATCCCACCGACCCTGATATATTTCTTACATCACTTTTAGATTCTGGTGGAACCGCTCTCCCTGTCCCTCACCATTATTTCCTAAATTATCCGGAAATTTATCCAGATGATTGCGGAGATCGTGTAACTTGATACTCATATTTGCTCCTAGAGTCTGAAAGTTTGTCAGCATATTTTGCACAATTTCTTCATAATTTGGCGCTTTATGGTTACTTAGGAAATTTTCGACTACCAACACAAAACTTTTCCAAGCTTCACTTTCCGGAACAGTCATAACTGTGATAAAATCTGTATCTTTCATTAATTGCCATATTTGAGGACCATCAAATATTCCACCTTCCAACTTTTCCATACTAAGCTTCGGAATTTTCTACAAATGTAATTAAAACAATCTCTTTCCTTGTCCAACGCTTTGACGAATTGCTTCATCACTCCTTACTTGATATGTAATGGTGGAACTATGATTTTGTCTCTGCTTACCAACGGCTCCTTTATTACATTGGCTTTACCGACCGTTATAAAATTTCTTACAGGCCAAACATCTTGTTTCCAATGAAGTTGCTTAGCTCTACTGTCCTACATACAAATGAAGCAAGGGTATTTCGTGTATCCACTTTGTTGACCGAGTAAAAAATTAACCATTTTAAAATCCACACAGATCGGCCATTGATGCACCGAGTAATTAATTTTTTCTAAAACTAATTTCATATTTTCGTATTTTGTTGACTGGGCAATTGGAATTGATGCATATTTATTTCCATTTCCTCAATGTCCATTGAACTACATTGTGAAATAGCGGCTGTTAAATTAAATATTCCTGATGTAACTGTGATATCCTTGTATCGTTCGCCAAATGGTGACTTTAAATGTTTTTTAGAAACTTTAGAGAATATTTTAACGTGTGTGTCAGTATCGTCAAAAACTATTATTTGTGGAGATTTTAATGTGGATTTTTTAGTTGTAGATAAGAATGTTGGAGCCCTTTGTGACCTGCTTAGCACATATGGTTTTCAGCAAAAAATATTTGAGCCGACTAGAAGATCAAATTGACAATATTTTCATTAATTTTACATCTGCTAATGATCAAGTCGCAGTATTGGAGTGTGACTTTTCTGATCACTCTGCGCAGCAGGTAAGTCTGGAACTTCCAGGTAAGGAAAATATAAGAAAACCAAAAAAATACAGACCTTTAACTGAGAAAGGTTTTAACTTTCATTCAATTATAGAAAAGTTAAATTGGGACTTTACAAAGGATAAAAACAGAGATGTCAATGATGCATTCAACATCTTTCACCAGACTTTCATAGATTCATATCATGTCGCGTTCCCCGAAAAGGAGTTTAGGGAGGGTAAATACAACCCCAATAACCAATGGTACACGAACGAATTGAAACAGTTAAGAAACCAAGTTGAACTTTTTAATGAATTATATATCAATTATAAATCAGATAATCTAAAATATATTAGAAATAGACTCCGTTTAAAATACAAACATGAAATAAATACAGCTAAAATAAATTCAAATGATAAAAAAATTTTAAGCTCTTCAAATATGAATAAAAGTATGTGGGACATAATGAAAAGTAAAAATTTCGTTGACAAAGTTTCCCAAAGTAATATTAGCCCTAATGACTTTGCCAAACATTTTTCCTCTCTACCACATATGGTAATTGATGATATTGATAATAAAAATCAGAGTAGCCACACACTCTTCTTAAAAAATATACCAGCAAATCTAAGTTTTTCTTTTTCTGAAGTGAGCTATAATCAAGTAAGGGACATAGTCAGGGGTTTGAAAAATAGTTCATCTAAGGATTTTTATGGCCTCTGTGTATCTCTCTTGAAAAAGAACATTCATAGTATCATTTATCCTCTAACACACTTAATAAATGGGTGTCTTAGGAAAAGCATTTTTCCCGATTGTTTGAAGGTTTCTAAAACAATACCCTTGTTTAAAAAGGGTGATATTAATGATGTTTCGAATTATCGCCCGATTTCTTTAGTACCCATTTTCTCAAAAATACTTGAAAAAGTTATGTGTACACAGATTATTGATTATTTTGAAAAAAATGGGCTGTTTACTAAACATCAGTATGGTTTCAGGAAAAAACGGAACACAACAGATGCAATCGTTGAACTCATTAACAACGTAATTCGTTGCTTTGAATCCGGGTTGTACTGTCTCTCCCTATTCTTGGACCTAACCAAAGCCTTCGATTGTGTGTCTCATTCGCTTCTTCTGGGCAAGCTAGAGAAGTACAATTTCGATGAAACTGGTAGAGCTCTTATTTTATCGTATCTGACAAACCGCAAGCAAACTGTATATGTGAATGGTGGTTGGTCAGAGGAGGTAGCAGTAAATATTGGTGTGCCGCAGGGCTCTATTATGGGGCCCTTGCTGTTCCTAATATTTATAAATGATTTTCCTGAATATTTGGCTGACTGCCTCACTATACTTTTTGCAGATGACTCGACGGTTTCTGATGATTGTGCTGACCTGGCTTGTGCAGAGGTGGCGTTTGACTGCATGCAAGAGATGGCAGCGGAGTGGTTCTCGGGATGCGGGTTAGGTATGAATGAAGAAAAAACAAAGAAGATGATATTTAGTCTGAGACACTCTGATATCTCTAGCGTAAAGTTCCTTGGTGTCTACCTCGATTCTAGACTTACCTGAAATGTCCAAATAAACTTTGTTGCAAAGCAGATCAGTAGAAATATATTTTTATTACGCAGATTGTCGTGCTC
This sequence comes from Endomychus coccineus, assembly GCA_958510875.1. NCBI lineage: Eukaryota > Metazoa > Arthropoda > Insecta > Coleoptera > Endomychidae > Endomychus > Endomychus coccineus. The sequence continues at coordinate 292,864,659 of OY294067.1, forward strand.
GGTTTCTCCAAAGGTATTAAAAACTGCATATTTTTCTTTGTGTGAGTCAGTCATACGATATGGCATTTTAGTGTGGGGGAATTGCAGTGAATTTGATAGAATCTTTGGACTGCAGAGGAGGGCAATTCGTATTCTTGGTGGTGTCAGGTACCGTGACTGCTGCAAACATGTTTTTAGTAATTTAGGAATTCTCACGTTACCTGCTATTTTTATTCTTGAGTGCTTATTATATGCACATAAAAATCAGAGTGCGGCGGAACTAAATAGTAATGTCCATTCCTATAACACCCGAACCAAGGATAATATCCATCTAGAATTTTTTAGATTGAGTAGGTCACAAAAGGCACCAAATTTCATTTGTTTTAAATATTTTAATAAACTTTCGCCTTCTCTAAGAAATTTACCTGGTAAAAAATTTAAAAATGTGATAAAATCATTTTTACTAAAAAACTGTATTTATAATTCTGAAGACTTCTTGAATCTTGAATTTAATTGTTTTTAGTCTAATTTTATATATATTATGTTATTTAAAAAGTAATTTTGTTCTCTGACGTATGTATATACTATGTATAAGACATCAATAAACACTACTACTACATTGTGCAGTAAGACGCATTTTATTCTTATTTTACAACTGTCAATAAATAGGCGCCACTCAGTAGGTTTGTATTCTTTTAAGCCCATGTCTAGAAGCAGCTTCGCGATATCATTACAGTACACCAGTTCCTCATTCCCACTAAAAAATTGTAATAACTCAGTTTCTCGCGTTCTGTATGTGGTAATTGTTACCGTTGGTGCTAGTAAATTTCTTTCTTTCAATCGTGAAGCTAGCAGTTCTGATCCTTTTTTTGATAAATTGAGATCACATACTAAATCACTGAGTTCATTTTGAGAGAATAACTTTGGCGTAGATGTTTCACCCTCCCATTCACTTCCACTGGTAGACTGTACTGATTTCTGTGAATTTGGCAACATCATTGTTTCTGAGGGCATGCGAATTACTTTTGAAACGTAAATAGGCCGAGGAAGATTTTCATTATGTAAAACAGAACATTTTATAGACTGTAAGTCTGGATATCTCAACGTTTGATTACAATTAAAACCTTCCGCATCTACTACGCAAAAGTAACAATCAACAAAATGATTTTTAGGCTCCATCCAGATCATAGGAATACCAAAATCTAATCCAGCACGTTCTCCTTTTTTCCAAAACAGTAAAGATTCAACACAAGACTTACAAAAGTTATGAGGAACCCATGGTTTATCTAGTTTATCCATTTTAAAACCGAAATATTCATCATAAGTCTCCTTAACAAAGTCTGTGATATTTCTCTTTTGTTTTTTTGTTATATAAACACCACAAATATAAAAAATAAATCAGTAATATATTTACACTTCTTGTTCGTGACGAACTCATGTTTTGAAAGACAAGACAAATATGTTAGAATGAACACTCAGTAAATGAAACAAAGTATTAACACATGACAACTTATACAGATTCACGTGTAAGTACTTTAATATTGTCAAATAACTGAGATCTCAACTGTTCTGCTGGGTAAGGGGCCTGAGAGTGCGGATCACGTGATGTCTGTATACGCGAAAAAGGTGCGCAGAACCCTAATCATGACTGGAAAAATAAGTTTTATTACTAACAAGCCGATAATAGATCGAAATATAAGATATGCAATAATCATAAAAACAAAAGCACATTCAATACTTTTATGAATAAATTCGTAGTCTGGGCACTTGAAAACATCAAAATTTGCTAAGATATCCAGGGCAACAAAAAAGATTTTTTTTTTGTAGAGCTGTGTTATGTATTTAGTGCTTTCTAACAATATTTTAGTGAGCCTATTACATTATTATACTATAATACTGACGAAAAAATTAATGTGCTTCAACAAGAGAATTTATTGCTATGAGTATTATATAATTCTTGAAATTTATTAAGATTAGATATTATCACAGCTGGAAACTATTTCCTCATCTCATTTAGTTATGACATTGAAGTGTCTTCAATCTTGTTCATTCTAGAGTGGCGTTAATCATCTGTAATGTAATATATCGGTTAGCGTTATGCCTACATCAAAATTGAAAAATGAGTTACCTAAATAATAACACTTTAGTGCGGATCTTTCTTAACATCATCTAATGAATATCATCACTCTTTTCATTATTAAAGAAACTGGGTTAAACGTATTAACTAACCTTGTATATGATTACGAGAAATCGGAGCATATTACAATAGTTTATAGAGATCATTTGCAGAATAACACATCTATGTAACATTGATGGAAGCAATAGCACATTGTTATAATATTCACACTTGATTGACTGGCGCATAATTGATTCTATGCAAAGTGGATGGTGTTTCCAGAACAATTGCAAATCGCATAAAAGCACACGAATCTGGATCTGCGTCGTGTTTGATATCAAGGTTTTTCTCATCGTTTAGATTTCGACACTCTACCTACGTCGATAAGTTTCGGCAATATCTTCGCCTAATGTTCTGTATTTATTAATTCAATAGCATCGAGCCTACACTTATGAATATAAAGCAATAGAAAAATTACATACAATTTACAATCCTTGATATTAAAGATTAACGAATCACAAACGGTTTGTGTTACAATTATTCTTGGCAAATAATATTGTGCCTACAAAAAAATGAATAATTGTATACAATAAGCTTGAGCTGATTGATGAAGTAGGTTAATGTTTGAATTGAATTTCAATCTCATTGGCATGTTTGAGCCCTTGAAGCGTATTGAAACGTCTTTTATCTGTTAAAACATCGTTGCTTTCAGTTAGAGTTCAAGCCGAATGATGCAATTGTTATTCAGAATTCGTCGATTCAAGGCATTTCTGAAGATTAAGCTCCTAGATATCAAAGTATAACATTCATTTCAGCGAATGTATCATATAGTCCAGTTAATACATATCATATCATATAGTCCAGTTAATACATATCATATCATATCATATCAATACAAACATTAGGAAATATTCGGCCTAGGCTTCATACAAACCTGTAACCACATTTATCAAATATTAATTTAAAGATTCTTGACCCAGTATGAATTTATATAAAAATTCTCGGGAAATAGGTGACAATAACAGTCTGTTTTAAATTTTCGTCTTTACGTACGTTTCGGTCTCACGACCTTCATCAGAAGACTTATTATGTAAAAAGGGGTTAATTAAAACTAATCAGCACAAGCGTCCATATCGCACAATTTTCAATCAAAAAACCCACGCCGTCGAAACGAACAGAACCACGAATAATCGAAAATTGTATCGTTAATATTAAAGTATAATTTTTTTGTAACAAGAATCCACTGTTCAGTAAAATTCTCATAATATACAAACGCATATTGCTATGGTCTCAAAGCAACTGAAGTTCGAAGCTATTTGTTGATATTTACTCGAACCAGATGTAGATTTATGACGTACTTGAAAAGGTTTTAGACCTGCATTGGAATTTTCTTTAAGCGTTCTTCCTAAAATATACTTTTAACATTATAAAGACGCATGTAGGAATTTGCAAGAGTTTTAATTAATCAAGTTAGTATAAATCTGACTCAATCCCTGAATATCATTCCTATGGTTCACAGAATTGCAATCCCGTTTTATGTGAATCATCTCCAGGATAGATCTTTTATAATAATTGGTTTCTTTAGTTAAAATATTAACATTTTTGTAATCAAACTGATGGTTATAATCAAAGCAGTGTTTAGCAAGGGCGGTGGAATTTGACACTTTTTTTATAAGAAGCTGGTGCAACGGAATTGAAATGAAGATAACGTTGAGACCAAACTTCTTTAATAAACCAAGAAGTTTTTATTTTTCCATCTGCATCATGCCTAATGTTCATATCTAGGAAATTTATGTTTTTGTTTATTTCTATTTCACAAGTGAATTGAAGTTTACAGTGGAAATTGTTGAATTTATTAATCACATATTTTTTAGGAAGAACGCTTAAAGTAAATTCCAATGCAGGTCTAAAACCTTTTCAAGTACGTCATAAATCTACATCTGATTCGAGTAAATATCTACAAATAGCTTCGAACTTCAGTTGCTTTGAGACCATAGCAATATGCGTTTGTATATTATGAGAATTTTACTGAACAGTGGATTCTTGTTACAAAAAAAAATACTTTAATAGTAACCATACAATTTTCGATTATTCGTGGTTCTGTTCGTTTCGACGGCGTGGGCTTTTTGAATGAAAATTGTGCGATATGGACGCTTGTGCTAATTAATTTTAATTAACCCCTTTTTACATAATAAGTGTTCTGATGAAGGTCGTGAGACCGAAACGTGCGTAAAGACGAAAATTTAAAACAGAGTGTTATTGTGACCTATTTCCCGAGAATTTTTATATTTATCAAATATAAAATTATGTCTTTCCACAGTATATACATATACCACTGTATTTTGTATGTGAGAAAAACATTGATAAATTTCAATAAACTCTACAAATCACAATTATAGTTCCAAAAATTCTCATCATCTATGTGCTCCCAGACACAAAACTACAAAGCTAGAATATTTACAGTAAGCTTCCACTAACCCTCAGAAGTATAGATTCCCTCAGTAATTTTGAAAAGACAATGGAATTTCTGAAGACGAGTAAATGCTACTATAGTGTAAAAGAATACCTCCATGTTAGCTTGAGCAACTTCACTTTTCTTATGTGTGCCGTCTATATTCTGTTATATGTAATTTTTTGGTGGCATAATTTTAAGATTATCTGAAACACACTTCATACAATGAATAATTTATGTCATATACATTTTTTAATGTCACAAAGGCTTGATAAATATTTCTATTTCTATTTCTATTTCTAATAAGGTGGAAAAATTTTCAACTATCTAAAAATTTTGTATACTGTCGTATCGGTAAAATTTCTCTTGTATGATATTCTATGGACCATGAAAGTCATTCGCAACTACTGAGCGATATACCAATCGCCCCCAATTCACCTCTATACTCTAAATTAACCCCATTCTCGACGCTCCTTCATAAGATCATTTTTAATTTATCAGAAAAATAACAATTGAGCTTCCAAAATAGGTTCTAGAAGGTTTTTGGTTCGCTGATCACGAATCCAAGGTCATTTTCCAGTAAAATTCATTCAATGGAAAGAAAATCGGTGAAATTTGATCATTTTCATGTGATCTTCTCTGACTCTGTGATATATCTGTCTTGAAGACACAGATGGTTTTATTTATCTTGCCATAGCCGTGTAGCTTCTCCATACACCTGTAGAATGGAATAGAATAAAATAATTTATTCATGCTAAATACCGACTATTGGTTTACATTAGTCAAGATAAAAGAAAAAAAAACAATTTCAAATTATGATCCTAATTGCTTTATTTTGAATCTTCAGAACATCAGACATATTCGCTGAGTGATCCCAGACTAAAATGCCATAACTGATTTTCGAGTGTATTACACCAAAATAAGTTGTGAGCATTACATTAACAGATACAATTTTGTTTAAGTTTCTTAGCACTTAAATTCCTTTAGTAGCTGACAAAGCAACTTGATCACAATGTTTCCTCCAAGTTAATCCTTTATCTAATAGTAATCCAAGGAATGATATACATTCACAATTATAAGAGTTCGATATTTGTCCTAAGGAAAAATAGAAGGTCACAGCTTTTTCATTATTAATATTCAATTTATTATGTGTAAACCTTTTGAGAAAATCAGTTCAAATCTCCATGAGTGAATTTTTTGAGTCAACTATATTAACCCTTCATGCGGGTCCAAATATGGAGCCTTGAGGTACCCCTAAGTTAACCGGCAACATAGACAAGTTGTCTATATGCATTCTACCAGATGAATAAGACCTAATGCTTTTGTGAGATCACAGGACATTGAGCCGAAATGCTCCCCGTTATCAAATGCTTCACACATTACTTCCGTCAGTTTTTAAAGAGTAGATGTTGTGGACTTGTTTTTTCGAAAGACAAATTGTGCTTCCGTGAAAATATTGTTATTCTAGAAGTGATTTATAATTTGACAGGATAGAGTTTTCTCAAATATCTTTCCAATTATTGGTATGATAGATATAGGTCTAAAGTTATTCGACTCGGTTGTGCTTTGTGAGTTTTGTAATGCAATAATATAACATGTACTTAACAGAAAAACAAAACTGGAAGTGAAATGTCCAATCAAACGTTTTTTTGAAATTTTATTTTAGGTTCAATTTGAACCATTAAAATTTGATCAAGGACTGCTATATGGAAAGATTCCCCTCTTGCTCATTGCTATGCCTACTAAATTTGATGTCCAAAATGCCCCAAAATTGATTGACGCTACCAGAAAAAGTGTTTACAAGATAAGTGTTTGATGAAAGAAATGTGCATACTTAATAATTGGTCATTTTCGGGGATCTGAAACACAGATACAAGATGTAAAGTATTTAATAAAATATACATACATATCGTTACTCATTGTTTATTTTGCACGAAGTTTTATATGAATAAATGATTATATTGCAAATGGTTGTTTATATGCTGCTCCTGTAATAGTAGTTTACGTAACAAGTCCCGAAAGTGGTTTTTTACTGGACGAGTGGGCAAATTGCAAGCCTGCGAGTCCAGTAAAAGCATTTTTGGGATGTATTACGTACAACATTTTTTTCAAAACGGGCATTGTTGTACCATAAACTTCATATTATTCAGTTTACATTTTTATAACCTCACAAATGCTTATTACCTTCTTTTCCAGGCACCACTTTTCAAAAATTTGGTATGTTTGTTCATATCGTGTCCGGGACTTCGACGGTAATAAGTCAAACGTTGCTTGGGTGGCCGCCTTAACAATTTCATCTGGTATAATTTCATCTTCCATTAATTCACAATCAAATGCATCATTTTGAATATCCATTTTATAATAAATGTCACGTTTTCAACTAAACGTCAAAATATGTCAAGTTATTTTATAGTTTTAAATAATACAAATTCGGTTACTACAGAAACCAATTGACCGCTATCTTAGACTTATTATTTTTTTCATTAAAGATAGGCCGGAAACTAAATAATAATGAGTCCGGTAAAAGCTTTTACCGGACTATCACAATAATTTTCTGGCTCGGTCCGACAAAATGAGATTTTCTGACCTAAAAATAAACCGGAAAGTACTAATTTCTGGCCGGTTTAAAAAAAAAATTAGTACCTACCCAATTTCTTTTCAAAACAGTTTATATTTATATTTCTTCAATCAATAATTGAATCAGTTCGATTTTCTTTAAAGTTATATAAAAACAAATATTTTTGCCATTCCAGTCCTGCTTCACTCTTTTGAAGAGGTGAAATAGACTCGACAAAGACACCCGGAAAATGATGTATATCTATCACAGTTTGCATCCTAGGTCGTCCGCTCCCCGCATTTATCTTCCACGTCAACGGGGAGGTAGGAGACTCCTCAGTCTGAAGGGTCTGTGTGGAATTGTGGCTCTAAGTATAGCTTGTAATGTTCTCTGGAGTTTGAACCCCCTCCTGTGCCTAGTCAAAAATTACCAATTGGCCGGATTGGGGGCATTTATCATTGAGGCAGCACAAAAAGCTCGAGTTTCAACTTTCTTGTATGAAAGCCCGGGTAAATGCCGCGGAGCAAGATCTCATGCGTTGGCGGCATGTTGACAAGCCGAAACAACGAAACGCTCTGCTTGTCAACCAGGCTGACCTTCGGCTACCTGAGATCAGCCGGCCTTACATCCGCGAACGAGGAATTTACCGCAAGCTTGCCAAGATGGCGTAATCAACACCTTACTCTATTGCCGCAACATGATGGGTATGCAGGTTCCTGATGTCAGCTGCAGGGCCTATCGAAAGGTGCCTGAGACGCTTTTCCAGCTGCTGTCGGCATGTCGGGCGAAAGCGGCATCGGCGTACACTCATCACCATAATGCGCCCCTACGGGTGCTGTATTACCATCTAAGCCACTCGTACGGCATAGACCAAGAGCCGGTGCTACATACCAGGAGATATTTAATCCGTTGTCGGGATCGAAACATGCCAGATCTACTGGAATTACTCGTTTCCGACCGTCAGGTCCATACAAGCAAATAGGCCTGGCATTGTCCTCTAAAAACAAACACTTTGTATGTCATCGAATTCTCTGCTCCGGCAGAGAAGAACATAGTCTTGGAAGAGGAGGAAAAATTGACAAAGTATTAAAATCTCCTGTTCGAGCTCCGCACGCTATACCCAGGCCAAAACGTCGTATTAGTGGTTCTGATCATCGGCGTTTTGGGCAGAATTCGGTCTTCGCTGCGTTCGAACTTGATGATGATTCCGGCTTGTACGAATTCGGAGATCTTGATAGACTGGATGCAGAAGGCAGTCATTCTGGGTTCAATAAGACTACTGGTTTGATGGAATACTGAAATTTCATTTGTTAAGTTGAAGATTGATGTCAAAAATACCACTTGAAACAAGGCTACCGTGTTCAAGAACAATACAGCTCCTATTTAGTTCACTCAAAGGCTATCTGCAAAATTCCAAATCCGTACGACCAGTAAAAATGAGGCATTCGTCTCCTAAGTTTTTGAGCACACACGTAGACATAACCTAGACAGTGACGTCATATCGATGACGTCACTTGAATATTAAAATAAGAATTTTGGTCTTTTCTGCGGGTTGATACATATTCAAAACCAAAAAAACACGGTTGTCTTTATGGTTCGATAAAATACTATAATTCCATATAAAAAAGTGTAGATGGACGGCGAAAATACCACTCGAAATGGAGCAAAAGCGCCCAAAAATAATGCAGTTCCTATTTCCATCATTGTAAAGTGATCTGCAAATTTTTTAATCAATACGTCCAATAGGAACCGCCCAGTCGTCTGCACAGTGAATTACGCACATACGCACAAACACATACAGACAAACATCATGTCGAAAATGGTCTAAGCCGATTCAGAAATGCTCAAAATGGATATATACGCGAAAATCCTAAAAAATATTTTGCCCGGATTACTTACATTCTATACAAATTATAATAAGGGAAGTAACAACTAACAACTACTACCCAATATTTCATGTATTTTGGATGTCCTGTATATTCTGATATAGTGAATAAAATTACGTCACATGTGTTTTCAATTTGCAAATCAGTTCAGATAAAAACAAGTTATACGAGGGGACATTCATGGTGAACCATACAGTACAAACTCTGAGAAACTTTCTTTTCAAATTGTAGCATCTTATAATGAAACTTTTGCTTAAATTTGTTTCGCTAAATATGGTCTCACTTTAGTTAGGATATTCACAATTAGGATATGGGCGTTCCTCCAAATAAAAAAATAATTATTTTCACACTTGAAAAATCAGAATTGCAGAACACGTATTCGTGAAAGGATTATATTAGAGCTGTAATTATTCTTGTAATTAAAACTGAAATAATCAAATCCTTATTAATTTTGGTCTACACAATCAGAAAGGTTATGTATATGAGGTGAAATTGATTTTCTTTCCATAAAAAAATAACTAACATCGGTATATACTTAAAAGTAAACCATATAATCTCAACACATTCCGTACAGTAATTATAATTTTTTACAAATTGTTATGCAAAGCTGATTCTCACTTCACCGCGTAAGAACGCAGAAACTCCGAATAATAGTAACCTGTAATCTCTCTAATTACCATGTATACGTACGAGTATGTATTCTCCAAACATCGAATTCATTTTCATTACCTAATTATAAGATAAACTCACAATGCTTTCCTAAGCATTTCTCTAAGGAGATCGCAATTAAAACTTTTAATTAGGTACATCATTTGGAAATAATCGCAAGATTCAATAGTACAATTTGTAACAAGATTATGAAATATACGTTATGTGTAGTTGAGAATATTTCAAAACGGACGTAATTGTTAATTTCAATAGGCTGGTTGTTGGCTTGCTTGTGATCGAATTCGTTCTAACTTAGTAATTATATGTAGAGCAATATAATATTCAGTTGATTTATGTGGGTTTGCGAAAGGACGAATCTGCTAAAATCGTGTTCGTTGTAATATCCAATAATTTATTTATTAGATTCATCGCTTTTACGCGAATCTTTCTCCGACTCTCTGACGTCCTATATTAGACTAATTATGGTCAAAACGTTCTAAAACTCTCAACACGAAACAATTTATTTTAAAATCGCGTATTGGTGTTGTAAGCGTATATCTTACAGCATTACAAAGAAATCTCATAACAATTTTTTTTTATCGAAATTATAAATAGTGACTGCTATGAATTATGTTGACACCCTTCTCGTTATTATTTCATTATTAATATGCAGATTGATGCGATTCATCTAACCAAACCCTCAATATTCCGCAAAAACAATGATCCTTCACGCTTAGATCGTGCTGAATCCAAAATCACCAGTTTCGAAACGGGACTACTGCACCGAAAAAATAAACAGCTACCATTTTCACCACTTTAGAGGGATTTCCAAAACTTGTATTTCATACGACCAATAAGAATGGTCCAATCCATCCCTATACTGGAATACATACGCAGGCAAGCACGCACGTACACCCAGACATCATATCAAAAAAATCTATTTCGATTCAAAAGTGATCAAAACGGAAATATACGCGAGAATAAAAACATTTTTCCCCCGATAACAATACATTATTATCCAAAGACTCAGTCAAGCAGTTCTCTAATGGTGGAAAAGAACCGAACTGATCATAGCTCTGAAACTTGTTGACGGAATTCAGAGACTCTTCCTCAAAGGCATCACATCCACAAGAAACAGTACACCCCTATCAATGACGATGACGAATCTCGCAATGATGGTGATCTACAGGCTTAGATGTAATAGCTCCCAAAAAGATGGAGTGCAGACCAATTATTGGTCTTCAATACAATTTTATAATTCCATTTGAACAACTGAAGAAGGATGTCAAAAATTCCTCTTGAAACGGTGCTACAGCCCTCAAAAACAATACAGTTTCTATTTTCACCACTTTAGAGTGATTTACAAATTTTCAAATCCATTCGTCCAATAGGAACGGCGCAATCGTGTCCACAGTATTTACACACAGACACGCACTCGAGCACATACAGATATCATCTGAAAAATAGTCTAGGTCGATGGAAGAGACTCAAAACCGACATATCCGCGAAAATTCGGAAAAAAATTTCACACCCCTTATACTACGTAGGTATAGAGAGGAAGTAAAAAGAGGAGACAGATACAGATAAAGTGAAGCTAAGACTAAAAACGCCTCACTGAAAAGCCTAGGGCTGATATAACTTCAACGGTAAAACAACAAAAATACGAACTAGAAGGAAAAGTCAAAACGACAACTGTCGAAGAAAATGGGAATGAGAGACAAAGATCCAGCTCTTCTTCAGAATGTGTATTCTGTGAGTACCTCTACTATCAATCATCTAAGGGATTGATGCGATGCTGGAAATGCCATTATTGGGCAGTAGAGAAGGATGAAGCTCATGGAGACATTTATGTGATACAAAAAATACCAATCTATCCGATTTTACCCTGTCAAGTGGGACAAGACGATGTGTTCGTCACAGTTCTTGGAATATTTTTTCATGTTGAATAAACTGAAAATTTTACATTCTTCATATCTTATTTTTCATTAAATAATGTGAGAATAAATGTAATTTTTATAATATGGTTTCAGCACATTTGAAATTCCTTGAATTGCATTATTTAATTTTGCATTATTTCGTCAATATTCCTGCACATTTAAATAAATTTTGTGTTTGAGATGACCGCACAGAAAATAGTTATTTCTATTAAAAATACCAGCTCTACTTATGTATGCTTCATCAGTCTATATTATGTTCTGCAAAAAATTTGTGTCCATCTGTAGCTGCTGCAAATACCAATTGTAAAAATCTACTCGTTTTACATTGTCTCCCAGATGCAAGGATTGCACTTTTCGATATTTGTGGGGTTTAATTTTGTTTTTTTCAAGATACGAACGTAGAAAAGTTAAGTCCCACCCAGCATATTAAATATTGTTGAAAACAAAAAAATCCTCTTTTCAACGAAACCACAGCCTACTATGGTTTCTATTCTATTAAAAAACACAAGTTTGTGTCATAATTGAAAATAGAAAACGCTAAAAAATTCCGCCTACGACAATGGATTGCACGCAGAAAAGTGTCCGTATAAAGTTTTACTTGAATAGCGATAGCTCCAACGTTAAACAAGTTTCGAGGCTTTCTTGAAATCCTGAAAAATCAAGTATTCGACAACATCGCCTAAACAAATGACAAGAGTCAAAATTCATAGGCATCCCCAAATTTGTCTCAAAAAAGAGCTGGAGGATGCGCGGTCGGTTTCTTCTATCGCGAATATCAATGGATACATCTAATAAGGACATCCAATTTGGTTCACCCTGTACAAAATATGATAAGTTAAAACATAGCATTTCTTCAGAATGATTCATTGCTTTAGTATCATTAAACAACTATTCAGTACCAATTTGAAAGCTAATTAAGGATCGTGTGCTATTATTTTCTTTTATTTGATTTAAGCTTTAACATGGCGCAATGGAAAGATCTCACGTCAAAACGCAATGCAGTGAAGCCGAATAAAATAAATCTTGTTACGAGTACATGTATTTTATATCAGGAGAGAGAAAGAAATGATTTCCCACATCTTACTCTTCAAACATTATAATATGTATTTTGCAATTCCAGGAAACGGTCCGCGTTTAGATCGGAGCAGGCAGTTATGTTGTCTGCAAAATGATACCATCTAGTTCGGCGGTACTCAAGCACAAACAATGAAACTAAATGATCTTGCATCTATTCAAAACAATATTTATCATTCTAACTAGGCAAATTATTTTTAGTATTTGTTTTCTTCCTGCCAAGTTGATTCGTAACAATTTAATGTGGAACTTATGTAATTTGCTTACGCTCATAATGTAATAAACTAACTGTGATCCATAAAACGCTATCTTCCCTCACTTGTAGAACCGAAGATGTATTACAAACAGATGAAGACATGCATACATCTCAAACTATATTCTATGTCATTATATTTTATAATAATGATTCTTGACATACGTTTTGCTCTCACGATCATCATCAGAAGACGTTTGAAAACAAATTCATCAACAAACTAAAATGTGGAATTTCTTAAGCTAATTGTATCAAACAATAAACTTCTTTATTGTGTTATATATGAAATTCCCGGGAAATAGGTCACACTAACACATATACTTATTATTTTCGTCATTTTATTGAAAAAATAGATTTCCATGTGAACAATGGAATTATAGTATTTCATTGAATCATAATGACAGTGTTTTTCTGGTTATATATCACACACGCATATGTTTTATGTTTAACCTGCAGAATACATTTTAAGATCAAAGTGACACAATGTATTCTGTGTTCAGTCTGTGGCATTTAACTAGATTTTATTCAGTAGGTATAGTTCTCAGTTAAAAACATATTACATACAAAATTCTCAGGAGATACGTCACACTAACACATGTACTTATTATTTTCGTCTTTATGTATGTTTCGGTCTCACAACCATCATCAGAATACGTATACCTGTATAAACGTGAATTCTTAAAACTAATTGTATCACCAAAATTCGTCTTTATCGCACTAATTTCAATTAAAAATGCCCTCGTCGTCGAAACGAACAGAAACACGAACAATCGAAATTATAACACATTAACACTCTTAGTATATAAATAAGGAATCCGCTGTTAAGCAATATTCTTATAAGCTCTATAAACATATCGAAACACAGTCTGTAATACAACTAACGGGCTGAACTAAAAATTTAACGTTCGAGGATTCACTTTCGAACCAGATGTTGAAGATTCATGAGGTAATTTGTAACGTGTAAATTCCACTTAACGGCTTATAAATGGCCGCTGTACTACAATCGGTTAACTCCTGTGACGTCAGCTATGCTAGACCGTATATTCTCCGAGTCATGGTTATTCAGTGTCAGATTCTGTAGTTACCGCTTCTATTTCGAGGTCGTTCTGTGAGACATCGAAGCACCGGAAAAGACCGAGAAAATGGCGTACTTCTTGTCAAATCGTCCAAGTGGAAGGTCGTGTTTCTAAGCTATTTCAACAGGGAGGTGATACCAAACTTATGTTTGGAACCAAATTCTGGGAATATTCTTCCGTTGAAAGCAAAGGCATCAATTACCAATTTGGAGTGGAATAATTGGAAAGATTTGTGTAATAAATGCACCTTAGGGGATTAAAACTTAGTTTCAACGTGACTGGTTTTGGACGGAAGTAATGATTGTTTCATTGAAAGGAAAAACCCTATCGTGATAGAGGTAATATCTTTGTAATTCCATTGATTTCTTCACTAACTTCAAGAATTAATTTGCCTTCCCAGGTGATATCTGACAGGACATAGGTTAGTCCTAATTCGTTCAACAATCGTTATGTATTCTGTTCATGTCTATCTTCTGAAGACAATAGAGCGATAGAGGTTTGAACATTTCGTGATTTCACGTTTTTTTCTTTATGTTGTGAAAAATTCAACAAGGCTTGAATCGGCTGTGGAAAATCTGATTTAGAAGTTGCTGATTGACTTGTGATGTACAATCGTGGAAACTGTATTAGAATTGTGGCAGGAATCCATACATCAAGTAGGAAGTACTAATCCATAATCGAGCAAGTATATTATCTTACCCAGCAGTCACCAGGTCAGGCTACCCAACTTTTGGTTTATGTAACATTTGAAATAATCATTTGAGTATTTGTAAATGTGTAAATTTAACTGTTCACTTTGATTTAAGCAATTTAACTTCATTCATATTTCAATTCATTCACTTCATAATTCATTTAATATTAGGTTCTGTGATAAATTGTAACAACAATATTATTTTAATAATAAGTAAATTTCAATCATTCTTGGTACAGGTCTTTTATTTTTTGCATACTTTCAGGGTAATTTAGCCTGGGGACATTGAGTGTTTGAATCCCCTAGTTAAGTAACATAATTTTATTGGTTGGATAAAATACTCTGGTCCCCAAATTTTAACATCCAAAATATAACTCACGACCGTTTTCACTGTAGCTGTCCGCAACCAAGCGATAAAATAGAATTTATAGTTTATCCACAAGTAAGAGTAATTTGTACTCTTACAAATAGAAAAAGGTTGCCAGACCTTATCAGAACTATTGCTTTTGAGCATTCTACCTAGAATATACTTTCAACTTTATAAAGAAGCATTTAAAAATTTGCGAGTGTTCCATTTAATTAAATTAGTATGAATCTGACTTAATGATAGAATATCTGTTTTATGATTCACAAACTTGGAGTCACGTCTTATGTGAATCATCTCCAGAATAGATCTTCCATAATAATTGGTTTCCTTAGTTGAAATATTAACATTTTTGTAATCGGATTGATGGTTATAATCAAAGCAGTGTTTAGTAAGGGCGGTGGAATTTTCAAAATTTTTGTTTCTTGTACTATACTTATGGTCATACATTCTTTTTTGTAAATATGATTTATAGAGTCCTGTATAAGTCCCATCGCAATCTAAACAATTGAATTTGTATACTGTGTGGGTTTGTTTATCTTTAGGTATTGAAGGTTAAAGATTTGAAAAATATTTCCCAACACAGTAGGCTTATGCGCAACATTTATATCATATCTTTTAAACATTTCTTAATTTTCTCTGAGGTCTCCGAAATGTATGGTGAAGTTATAGAATTATCTGTTATTTATATATGACGTTACATTATAGATTTTGTTTTTTTCCAACGTATTTTATTCAAATTAACAATGTCTACGTCGCAACAACAACAGAACACGAGTAATAGAAATTGTAACAGATTAACGTCCAAATATATGAATATGTATTAGAAAACTGCTAAACAGTGATTTTCTGTAATTAAAACATATATCAGCGAGGAGATCGTTAAATTTATTAATTACATACTGAATGTTATCCTTGGGTACATACACCAGGCAATAATCTACATGCCGTTTGAAGAATCTGTAATAAACTCACTGGATTTTCAACCAGTATTCCATAACTAGGTTAGCGATAATTGCTGAAATAAGAGATCCCATTGCTGTGCCGAATATTTGTCCAAAATATTGTTGAACGTATTGAAAATATGAGTGCTTCATAAACAAAACGATACTGCATTTATAAATTCAGACTGATCTAAAGATGTGTGGTCTCTAATTTCTGTACAACTTTTTTTTATGCTAATTGATGATAATTCGATCGGTATATTTTTAAATAAACAAATTTGATCTATGGGTACATATTGATTTTTTATGAAATCATTAAGATGCCATGGGTCCCTTACATGAAATAATTTTTTTCCTGTCATTTTATTAGTCTAGGAGCTAGAGCGATATGGTGCGCCTGAATGAATCCACCTTGGCCCAACTGTATATTGGTGGAGAAAGGTTAAATGTAGCTGTCACAGACGGAATCGTATATTGTCAGGCGTTTCCAAACTACATCAAATTTTGGACTATTTCATTGCACGAATCCTTTTTCGGAGTTGTTGTATATTGAAAAGCATGTGATCCTTAACATTTGCACCTATTGCCAAGGTTTTTTATCGAGGCAATTTCTTGGAGCTGGCCAATTAATTTAGTAGGCTAGATGGAATGCACGAACACAGTTTCTAAACTGGTGGAAAATGTTTGTTATTGTTGCAAGTTGTTGAAAAAACACATGCCAAGGTTTTTTATTAGGCATTTCCAAGTAATTGGCCATTATTTGGACCGAAATGGACTTTTTGAACACTTTACGGCTAAAACATGTGCCTTATGTTAACTAAATAATATGAAGTTTGAAAATCGAGATATTTGTAACAGGCTTCACATAAATTATATAAATATGTCAATTACGAAATATTGAACTGAATGAAAGTTACTTTTAAATAAATGTAAGAAATCCAATGGAATGTTTGGTATAATATTCTGACCTCATATCAAATAACGAACCTTCATTCCACAAATCAATTATAAATTTTATGCCGTATGAAATATAAAATATAAAACGTAACTATCATGAGATCATAATACTGAACAATAAATAAATAGTTATGAAGTCAATTTTATGTGAAATTTCACATTGTAAAATCAAATTGTTCATTTTATCGATGACGGCCATAGAGTTCTTCATTTTTATACATTTTCAATCATGGCTATTGATATAGAAATGCAATAGGATTCACTAAAATTCAACACTTCCAAATATTGGAAACTTGAATAACAGAACCACTTTCTTCATTAACACCTTGCTTATATTCGTATATGGAGATTTTTTTTTATAGATGCTTTATAGATTATGAGGAGCTTCTGAGATGTAAAATAGCCCTTGCCAGGTGATAGAAGACCATGTTTTTGTTGAGCGGCTTTGGCAATTGACCTCACATGATCATCCCATGAGATGGTGCTGTTGGTGGTGATCCCAAGCATGGATGTGGAAGACTTTGTAAAATTAGTTGTACCTGAAATCATCATATCAGAGATTGCGGGATCAGCCTTCTTGAAGAAGACGTAATCTTGAATTGTGATTGCAATAAACTCTACAATATTTTCAGATCCCCATTTCAAAAGCATTGACAGATCTCTGACTCCTCTGGCTTCATTGCATGGTATAGGGGCTCTAGATGAGAAAGTGGTATGAAGTATACCATCATCTGAAAAACTGTGGACGGAACATGTGGTCACTTTCAGCAGATCGTTTATATAGAGCAGAAACAAAGTTGGTGCCAAAGACATATCCCTGTGGAACACTAGCGTTGATAGCCATTGTATCGGAGGATACTCCATCAAACATCATATTATTAATATTACAATATGAAAATCCAAGATGTCCCCCGAATTGACGCAACATTCGAGGTTGCAAAAGAATGTCGCAATGAAGTATCAAACGTTTGTTTACAAAATGAATAAATTTGACGTTTAACCATTTAACTGCTACAAACGCATATTCACGTTTTGTGTCTAAGTATTGTTCAAGTTGATATGTGCTCAGGGATGTTAAATTGGTGCTAAAAGAGGTGTTCATACCTATGAGGTTATAATTAGCTCGAGACGATTTTGAATTTAAATAAAACATCACGATCATGTTGTGCTCCGGATACTTAGCAACATAGAATAATTTAGTGCTGTGCATAAACATACCTTATCTTATATGCTAATAATAGTTATTTATGTATCAAGGGAATTATAAGGGCCTCAATTACCGATGGCAAAATTTGCGTCCTGAGGGCCTCTGGCCCGAGGGACAGCAATTGCCTGAGGTTATTAAGGCTCATTAATTCCCGTGGTACATAGATAATTTTATTTCTGACCGATTTCAATAAAATTTTGTTCATTTTTAAAACGGAATAAATGCACCAATTCATTACCTTCTCGTTATATTTGAATCAGGTACCGTTGATTATAGGTTGTTGTTGCTAGGTTGTTGCTATGTTACTTGTTTACAAACAAAGCTTAATTATCAAGCTGTGTTTGCGTTAAAAACGTATTTTCTACCCCAAATATAATGGAGGATATTTTTAAAAATGCTGAAAAAGCAAGAGAATCATTAATTCCATCGAAAAGTGAAGCCGTATACAAAAAAGAATATAAAATATATCTGGAGTGGCTGACAAGGAAAAATGTTATGCCAAAAGATGCCACTGAAACTGTATTTCTGGCATATTTTTAAGGAATGGTAAGAAATTTTCTATGTTTTTCGGTAGATTTGGTGGTAATTGTGTTTATTCGTTGCAGTCAGAAACGTATAGTCCGAATTCTTTATGGACTAAATGGTCAATGCTAAATTCGATGGTGACTATACATGAGAAACGAGATATCACCAAGTTCAATGAACTAGAGGCTTTTTTGAAACGGAGGAGTAAGAGTTATAAGCCGAAAAAGTCCGCTGTTTTATCTCCTAAAGATGTCATTAGATTTCTAAATATATATATATATTAGCATTTCTCATTTTATTTATTGATAGCGTAACTATGACGATATAAGCTTATAATATCTCGGTCAGAAATAAATATAGTATTAGTGTGATGAAATACACATAAATGTTTATTTTCAGTTGCATTGAGGAAAAATTCTTACTGCGTTTTCTTGATTTGGCCTACATCGTCCAGCTACTTTATAAACAGAGTGATTACTAAGTTAACACTTTTTTCAACTGTGTATAGAAGTCATTCAAGAGTACAATATTTTCGTATATATTTATCCGAATAACTCAAAAGTATAATTAACACCCTCGACAATATTCACACCTGGCGGTAGTAATTTCAACTGTTTCCTCGTCGAGTCTCGGAATCACGAGAATTATGTTGTCAATGATACATCATCAGTGGGACATCTGCTTTCCAACAGATGGTGTTGGAAAATACAATATTTTTTGACAAATGTCAAGTAAAAGTAAAACAATTGTATGCATGAATAGCGCTATTAACAACAGAACAACTCATTCCAATCACCCAAACTTACTACGAAAACGAAAGTCCAGAATTCGAAAAATTTTCGAATTTCAACTATAGAAAAATGCAATTCAATACCTGAAGAATAACATTTGTTTAGAAATTGAAGAAGTGAATTCATTTTTATTGGGAAAAGTCATCGAAAATCTCGATTTTCGGATACAGGCCTGTAAACAGAGTGGTAGTGGCCGTATGAATGATATCGTTTTCACATCTAATTGTGAAAGATTCAACAATTGTAAAAGATTCCCAATAAAAATTTCCGATCTCCATTCACGATACGCGTTTTTTTTTTCAAACTTATAAATGAATCAACCTGCACAGTGTTTGAAAAAAAATTCTATGTCACCCAAAACGCAAAAAATCGCAAATCATCTGTGCAACATAAAAAAACTAGAAGGATTAGTGGAACAAATTCTAAAAAAAAGTCTTTGGGAGCTCTTGGGGGTTATAGACTTTTTCTTTATTGAATATGGGCATAAATTTACAAATTGCTAAATTAACTCTACATATAGATTACAATGTAGATCAAATATAAATATGGAAATATATGGTCTTATCCATCTCAGTAATATTCATTGTTGAGGAAAAACTATACTTGTATACGGCAGAAACAAGTTGTACATAATAATCAGACAGCGATTTAAGATATTCTAACTGTAAGGAATTAGGAAGTTGTTTGAACCTGAGTCCTTCACTCATCTACCATTGTTTGTAAACACAGTAAATAGTTAATATTATTATTATGCAACTTTCCAAATAATGATAATAACATCTAACTATTATCCACCTAAATTCATGAATTTACCCACTGTGCGCCGTATAGATCCTCTTACATCCGACGGTAGCGACCCTGCGACAAGAGTTGTAAGTTCACAGACTTGAGCTACGCTTTTAATATACGAGACGCATTACCATTATATTATATATAGTCGAGTCAGATAGGTATTTCATTACGAAAATCGAAAGATATGGATCGATTTTGATGAAACAAAGTGCATTCGATTCGGTATGACGTCTAGAAAAAAGCTTACCGGTTAGTTTTTTGTGCAAATTTGTTATTTTTTTTTAAACGAAAAATTGATCAATTTTTGGCTAATTATTGGGAAAATTTAGTCGGGGACTTTCGGGGACGCTGATTACGATTCTGAACTCAGATTGGCCAAAATCGATCTTCCCAGCTGGTAATTGGCCAGTTTAATTGGACAAAATTGATAATTTTTTCTTAATTTCATCGCAAATAGACAGGAAAAATTACTCGGGATTTTCGGAGTCGCGGATTACGATTCTGAACTCAAATTGTCCAAAATCGAACTACTCAGCTGGTAATTGGCAGGTTTACTTGGAAAAAATTGACCAATTTTCAAAATTTCATCAAAACTAACCAGGATTACCAGCTGGGAAGATCGATTTAGGCCAATCTGAGTTAAGAATCGTAATCAGCGACCCCAAAAACCCCCGAGTGATTTTTCCTGGCTATTTTTGATGACATTTAAAAAAACGGTCACTTTGTTCAATTAAAGTGGCCAATTACCAGCTGAGGAGTTCCATTTTGGGCAATCTGAGTTCAGAATCCTAAACAGCGACCCCGAAAACCCCCGACTAAATTTTCCCAATAATTAGCCAAAAATTCGTCAATTTTTCGTTTAAAAAGAAAAAAAAACAAATTTGCACAAAAAACTAAGCGGTAAGCTTTTTTCTAGACGTCATCCCGAATCGAATGCACTTTGTTTCATCAAAATCGGTCCATATCTTTCGATTTTCGTAAGTCGGCCTGTTTTAATACCTATTTGACTCGACTAATAGTGCTGTTCAACCTGGTGTACCAAAACTGTGTCTGTTGACCGCTGACACGAAATGTGTTTGTATTTCTCTATGCATTAGGCACATTTTCATTTTCAATTTACTTAACTCTAATGATGGCTACTTGGAAGTTAAAAGGTCCTCAGTACTTTAGCAGTATTTCAGTGGATAATGATGATTAATTCTTACAAATAGTGTTATAGTGTAATCACAGTGTGAACTCTTTTATAGTTTCTAAATTCGCCATATCAGAGGCATGGTAATCTGGCCAAAATAAATATTATATATACTGAAGTGTTATTAGAAATCTACAGTTTCAACTTACGCAATATTATGGCCCATAAAATTATGATGTTTTCATAAGTCAATATAAACTTCGTGATAGGGCAATGATATAGTCCAATTAATTGACTTTTAATTTTGAATTAATCGATCAATTGTTTTATCTGGAATAAAGCCTATAATTTCCGCTTGGTGATTATTATAAGTTCAGAAAAGTGGGAAAAGTAAAAGGAGTATGGCTGGAAACCAATACGATTGAATAGTATTCCGAGACGCTAAGAGACCACCATGGTTCTTGCTTTCTCTCGTCCTGAAACGACCAGGTGAGGTGGTTGACAGACGGGTTCAAAATAGGATGGGCTTCGGGTGCTGGCGCTTACTTAAAACACCCAAGGATCACGATATCAGTTACACTCTACACACAAGGACTAAACGCCCGATCGTAACGTCTCAAGCCGGAGGCTAAGTTGCAGCTGATCAGCTGTACGTTGCGCGAAAATGCAGCAATACCAACAGTAGAACAAACGTTACATTCATTCTTCAGGACATATATGATAACTTCCTGTTCCAATGGGGTTTCCAGTCGTGAACTGAGTTCTTAATTGCACCCAAATTGTTTTTTTCCAAATAAAAACCCTGTCTTGTGTTTGGTCTGTTTAAAATTTTCCTAAAAATATGAAATTTAAATTAAGCTCAATATTCAAATGTTAACAATTTATATGAGGCAATTTCCTCGTCTCCCGAGTCAATGTTGAGGTACTGCATAATTTGAATGAATTTGGAATTTAGCCAATTATTCCTTATACATTTGGAAATGTTTACCGAATGGAATAGATGAAATAACGGTCATGAATTGTCAACTAGATGATGATACACGATACTTAACTTGTTATGTTTAGAAAAATTGTTCATGACTTTACTGTTGAGTCACTACGGAATATTTTGTATCCTATTTGTTCTAATTTCAAAATAATTGACAAAAATTACACTTACTACGGTACCAATAGGAGAATCATTTTCTGTTATTGTTGTAACCGTGGAATCTTTCACAGGGACAGTCGATATCCTTCGTTTCTTTAGAAAAACTAAACTTTGGCTCACTGTAGTAATTTCCCTTCCAGCCATAAGTAATTAACTGAGAAACGTCAGTAAACTGTACGTAAAATACAAAACTCGGGAAGAACCAACATAAACATTCACTTACAAAGTCATTTACCAACCCACTTTATTCAGTCATGAAACTCTTATACACGTTTATGCACAGATAAAAATGTTCCACTCACAAGTGCAACATTTTCCATAAAAGAGTTAAAACTCTGTTTCATTCTAATATGTATCATCTGTCACACTCAATACCGACTACGTGCCATTAAGACTAAGCGATACTGTCGTAAGTTACGTCTCTTCCCCAAATCTCTTGTTGATTACGTCACACTGAATTTTGGACTCAGAGTACCAGCCTTGTACTATAGAGGGTACTGGTCAGAGCCAATGGTCGGTTTATCAAACTGCGTTGGAGGTTTCGCCCTTCGAGGCCATCTGGACAAGCAGTGGTTTGACTTGTGGCGGAACTGAATAGGCACGAGGCAGGTCTTTATCAAAGAGCCTGCGTCTAGGCTTTCATGAAAAACTACTTTCCCCTACCACGAGATACATTAGGATGGTGACTGGAATAATTAAGGGTCGTCTTGATATACACTTGCGTATATGTTGGAATTGTCATGAGCCCAATCGAGCGGTCTACGTGCCTCTGGGTTTTTTTAGGGAGTGATTGAAACCCTTTATGGGCACCTTATGGGTCTGTTACGTTGCACAAGGTAGTGAGAATTTAATCAGCTCAGATATACCCACCAAGCACTCCACCTCGATTTGGGTCGATTATGCAACCAGGGCAGACTCGATGACACTTAGGCCTAACGGCCCATAGTATCTTGCGTCAGCACTTTCTCGGGTCACCGGAAAAATTACGTCGTCGCTGAGATTCGAACCCGCGACCGGAAGCCACATTGATTAGAAGGTCGATGCTTCTACCACTGAGCTACCTCTAGGAGTTGCATCCCTGCCCTATAATGATGATCCTACCTGATAGAATAGTTGCAAATATACTCACGTCGTATATCGTCCGTAACCCAATATTTATAGTAATCAAATCACAAATCAAACTCGTATTTTTTGACTTAACTATTGATTTGATACCACACTACATCCTTTTGTAACTAGTTCAGCCTTTTAGGCATTCCTTCACTATGCAATGCAAGTAGTGCAGGTGAGAAAACCAGATTCTTCTCATCCATACGGAAAGATGATATAACGAATGTAACAGTAAATACGTGCTACTATTGTACATTATTCTAGATCTCACATGATTACTTTTACCAGAAGTATTTAATAAGTTATTATGATAATAATTGTAGTAAGAAAATGAACTGGTTTGCTTATTCATTACATAGGGCAATAAATTACTGTGGATTCCAATAATCGATTCTTAAGCCCACCGGTATTTGCAGGCTTCATCTAAAGTACAATTAAATTTCCTTTCAAATCGCGTAACAGTTAATATCGAGAAGATTGAATGCACGTCAGATCAACCTTTCTGTTAACCTTGTTGAGTATTCGAAGAAGTTAAATAAAAATGACAGCACACACAACTTTTATTTGACACGTTATCGCAGTTAACTATATAAAATACACAATACGTTACTAAGGAGCAAAGATAAACATAGAGTAAACGATAGTGCTAGTTTTGTATTAGAAAATTATTTATTTTCTTCAACAAACCTAACCAAATCACATACATTTAGTGCAGTCAAATGGATATTGGAACCGTAAATTCTTGGAAAATAACTCGATTTTGATGAGACAAAGTGCATTCTCTTCAGAATGTCATCAACAAAAAGTTGGTCACAAATAAAGTGGTGCAAATTGTTATATTGTTCAGAAACAATAAATAAACAACTTAATTAGTTAATTTTTGAGATAACATAGAAATTTCTACAAAAAAATTAAATAAATTTGACGATTTTTGATGGAATGAAAACTATTTTTTGTTATCAACAATTTATTTATTAACAAAATAGATGAGTTCAACCAAAAGTCCGACTTTAGGGTCATTTTAGGATAATTTTGATATTATCAGTTAGATTTTATCGTCAGTATAAAAAAAAAAAATTTGTTATAAACAAATTACATTTATTATTAAATATACGAATTTGACCAAAATGTGGAGTTTATAGTCGTTGTCGGATAATGTTGGCCTAATGAGTACGATTTTATTGCTACTATGGTCTTTAAATGCATCCTCGTGAAAATTTTCAAAAGCGAATTAGAGACAAATAATAAAAATGTTGATGTTTTAGTATGACAAAGTATCAATAAATATGTATAAAATTAAACATATTAATGTTTTTAAGGAGGTTTGTTATGGAAGGGAAAACAATTATTTAAAATTAGTGACATGCCATTTTTTTCTTATATTGAGACTTGATACATTTCATCAATTTTGTCAAAAAAATCAAGTTCTGAGTGTGCATATTATATAAAAATGAATAAAAACGTAACATTTCTTTTTTCTTTATTTGTTAACAAATAATTTGTTTAAAATAATTCAAAAATTCATGCATTCATTTGAAGACCGAAAATTATCCGAAAACAACTATAATCTCGATATTTTGGTCAAATTCGTATTTTTATCAATAAACATAATAGTTTATAACAATTTACCAATTTATATATGCATTTAAAGACTATAATAGCAATAAAATGCTACTCAGGAGGCCAAAATTATACAACAACGACTATAAACTAGACATTTTGGTCAAATTCTTATATTTAATAATAAATATAATTTGTTTATAACAAATTAGGAAATTTGTGGGTATACATTCGACGATATTGATGATGGAATCGAACTCAGAATAGCAAAATTATCCAAAAACGACCCTAAGGTTGGAGTTTTGGTCGAATTCATCTATTTTGTTTTTAAATGAATTGTTTATAACAAAAAACAGTCTTCATCCTATCAAAAACGGTCAAATTTTGCAGTTTGTAGAAATTATTATGTAATCTCGAAAATGAGCTGATTAAATTGCTTATTTATTGTTTATAAACAATATAAACAATTTTCGCAACTTAATTTGTAGTCAACTTTTTTTCTGATGACATTCTGAAAAGAATGCACTTTGTCACATCAAAATCGATCCATTTCCCAAGGATTTACGGGCTTGGCCTACTTTTCTATACCCATTTGACTGCATTAATTGTAAGCATGTGTTATTTATTTCACTCATTTGTCTCGAAATGTTTCATGCTGAAGCCAAAAACTACTGGGAGAAACGCCCCGTAACATGATTACAACATGACAAAGACAAAAAATGTTCCTCAACTAATGACTAAATTATCCGTGCCAATAAAATCCGCTTCATAATAAATTTATAATTCAGAACCAATATTTCGGAGCATACAATTTATCAAAATTTAAAAATTATTTGAAATTGTTTTCATACAATGGAAGAATCTTTACTTATATACATGTTTGTATATTGATTATTTAAGCAATACTTACTTCTACCAAAGTTCGAATAACTTACCCAGCTTTGATACAATATATCACCTCATGTATGGGATTTTTACTTGGGAAGGCACAATTAATATATACATGCATGGCCTAGAATTTTAACAGAAAAAATTCCTAATAATATAACGTTCGGGAAAAGATATGAAACAATTATTTTTTTATGGTTGTGTTTGCAATACTCACCCACGATATACAGAATACAATACTGGCAAAATAATGAAATAATATTGGACGTGCCTAAAGTTAATATAACGACTTATCAACGCTGCTGGTTACATCTTGAACCTATTTATTTCAAGTACATTCCAGAACAAATAAAACATTAAATAAAATCAAATTGATACAGGAATTAAAACATTTCTTACTGTATAGAATGAAACAAACAATCCATTCTAAAACTTATCTGAAAAACAAATATAATTTATGATTTGCAATATTAATTGTAGTATTTACTTCTCATTTATTCATGAAATTAATTTAAAAGCTCAGGCTTTCAACTCTAATGCTCGTTTATTTTATTAAATCAATAGGTTCGATTTGATGATATTTTTTTTTTTAGACGTATCAATGTCTACAATGGGATTTCTTAAAACTAATTGTAGCATCCTTATCGCACCAATAACGAAGTCACTTCAAGCAATGTTTGAATACAACTGAAGCCAAGAAAAAAATATAACGCTCAAGTATCCACTTTCGAACCAGATATCCAGATGTTAAAGACTTATGAGGTAATAGAAAAAGGTTGTTAGATCTTATTAGAAATAATGATATTTGGGCATTCTACCTGAAATATACTTTCAACATTATGAAGACGCACGTAGGAATTTGCAAGGGTCTTAACTAATTAAATTAGTATAAAACTGACTTAAAGCCTGAATATTTGTTCTATGATTTAGAGACTCTGAGTCACGTTTTATGTGAATCATCTTCAGAATGAATCTTTTATAATAATTGGTTTCTTTGAGGTCTTCGGAATGTATGGTAATGTTATAAAGTTATCTATGTTATTTACATATGATGTTTCATTATAGATTTTGTTTATTTTTCCTTTCATGATGAGGTTGAAAAATGTTTCTGGATAGCCATTCAATTTCATTGTATTACGAACAATTTTCAAATTTTTGGGAAGGTCCTTTGGGTGGGACGATTTAACAGCGCGATCTTTAAGGTTGTTTATAACACATTTTTTTATAATATTGTTGGTACAACTGTAACAAATTGAAGATATCGTTGAGACCAAACTTCTTTAGTAAGCCACGAAGTTTTTATTTTTCCATCTGAACCTTGCCTAATGTTCATATCTAGGAAAATGTTTTTGTTCACTTCTATTTCACAAGTTAATTGAAGTTTACAGTGGAAATTGTTGAATTTATTAGTCACTGAATTTTATCATTAGACTATCATCTACATATCGTTTAAATGATACGGTTTGAAAATCGAATGAATTTATTACAGATTCCTTCAGGCATAACTGGGTTAGCAATAGTAGCTAGAATAGGCACATTGCTGTGCCGAATATTTGTCCAAAATATTGGTCACCGTATTGAAAATAAGTGCAGTCTAAACAAAACTAGAAGTGTGCGGTTTTCAATCTTGCCCAACGCTTTTTGATGCTGCTCAATGCCAAAACTACTGGTATGTTTGTAAATGAAGAAGCAACGTCGAAGAAAATTAATAGATGATCTACGGGTACTTCTTATAAGCTCATTTAAATGCCATGAGTCCACGTAAAATACATTTTTCTCATTATATTGTTGATAGATTTTGATGAAAATTCTAGGTAGGCACTCCAATATTACTTAAATTGGCTCTTAAATGTAGCTTCGGAAGCCCATAGATATAAGGTGCTTCCTCATTTTGGCAAATTAATTCATTTTTCAAATCAATAGGGATTATCTTTTGTACCATTTATTTATTAATTTATTTATGTCATTTTGTATTGATAATGTATTGTCAAGTTGTTTAATCATTTAATGGATTTCCTATTTTGTTTTCGTCATGCATAATGACGGTTTTATTACATTTATCCACGTTCAAAACTAATATTTGAGGGTTAGCATCTGAGCCCTCTTTTGTCTTTCTTGTGTGATAGTTAAAACGATTTTTTGCTATGTCTATTTCTGTTTTCTGTTTATTCTTTTTATATGTCAAGATGTTACAAATTTTACTCCTAATTTAATTTTTATCTTCAAAATTTTTATTTCTAATTCCGCATTCTAAATTAGTTATTATATTGGTTACAGGCAATTTTTTGTAAACAATTTTATGATTATAAATAATAAACATATGTGTGACCTATTTCACGAGAATTTATACAGGGTGAGTCAGTTTTTTGTAGACAAACTCCAACAGGAGATAGAACAGATATTTTTAAGAAGAAAAGTTCCCATAAACATATGTCGTAGAAGGCTTCGTTTTCGAGATACAGGGTGTTGAAATTGAAAAAAAAAATTCGTTTTTTGCAAATATCTCCGGAACCGTTTATCGTACAGAAAACAACTTTACTGAGCATTTTCCACTCATAGTAAGCTATGTTTTATGCGATGAAATTTTTGAAGAGGTAGTGGGTGTTTTTCTCCCCAACTTCTACGCCACTGAAAAAAGTACGGTTTTGAGATCCCCATTTGAACCGTTAATGTTTTCCACACAAAAAAAGGTACTCTTGGTCATAAGCTCCAAAATTGACTGTTTTGGAGAAAAATCAACTTTTATGTTGAAAAACATGGTCAATTTTTTGAATTTGTTACTTGCTCTAACGTTCAAATAAATTTTGTTTGAAAGAATGTTTTTCCACATAAAAGTTGATTTTTCTCGAAAACGGTCAACTTTAGAGCTTATGACCAGTACTTTTTTGTGTAGAAAACATTGGCGGTTCAAATCGTTGTCTCAAAACGCTTTTCTTTTCTAATGGCGTAGAAGTTGGGGAGAAAAACACTCACTACCCCTTCTAAATCTTCACCAATTAGGACTGAAAAAAAATGTTTTTCATCGCACAGAACATAGCTTACTATGAGTAGAAAATGCTCACGAAAGCTGTTTTCTGTACGATAAACGGTTCCGGAGATATTCGCAAAAAAAGAATTTTTTTTTCAATTTCAACACCCTGTAACTCGAAAACGAATCCTTCTACGACATATGTTTTTGAGAACTTTTCTTCTTAAAAACATCTGTTCTATCTCCTGTTGGAGTTTGTCTTCAAAAAACTGACTCACCCTGTATATAATTCGTACCTGGGTCAAGAATCATTATTAATTTATGTATAAGTATAAAAATATAAGACGAGTAACTTATTTTAGTATCTTCAACAGGAACCATTCATGAATATGTATGCTATATTTGAAAATGATAGATTTTGATGTTTTTTTGATTCCCCTTTTAAGCGTTAGTTTATTTTCTGCAATAGTATACAGAAAAGTGAGCACTTGTGAATTGACAACACATACTTATTTTCGTCCTAGGGCACTCATTATGTTCGGTACGGCCGTGACGTAGTCAATCAGAAATATGTAAATTCATAGACCGCCCTGAACGCGATGATGTGCAATAGCAGAGATGAAACGAACGAATCAATACAATTAGATTACTTAAGCGATCGAAACTACGAAGCATCACCGTTGAATCGATGCATCCGAATTAAAGTATAAGTGCTCATTTCATTAATCATGATCTGAAAATTGCAGAACGGCATTACGAAACGCTCTAAATTTGCTCCAATTCAGTGATCACAAGGTTGTTTCGAACAGATTTTTACAGTAATTCACTTAGTTTGCGGTATACGTGGAAGAGGGGCCGGCATCTGAGTGGATGTCGTGTGGGAGTAAAGTAGAGTAAAAGTATTAGTTCATATAGATAAACACAATAGATTACCAAATAACCCAAACCATATATAAGACAAATTAATTTTTGTTAGCATCAGTCTCGTGCTTTACTTTACAGTGCAGGGTTGTTCCACTTGGTTCGTGTTCCATTCGTGATTCAACATCAACATTAACAATCGTTAATCATTTCTTACATTGAGAAGTCAATTAGGGATTACAATCATGTCAACAAAGGTAATATTTTTGGATTGAAAAGAGTCACCCATTATGTTATGAAAATCCAACTATTATTTAAAGTTTGATTTTCAATCATTTAATATATTAAATACGACGCTTCTTCAAATAAATATTATAAAATATTAATATACAACAAAAGAGTTAAATATGTAATATATAACATCAATCATAATCTTAGGATATATGTTTTGTGGAATTTAATGCATCAATTGAGTAAACGATGAACTGGAAAATCAAATCATAACATTTGACAGGGAAAGAATTATAGAGCCCTTTTTTATTTCAATTTAATACTTTTATTCTGAATGTGTAAAATTCAAAACCATCATAAAAGCTGATTTTATATTCTTAACTGTAAAAATAATAGATTTAAGAACATTTTAAATAGTATTCTTAGTATAAGCTTTCGAACAACAAACACTTCTTTCGTTTAATTTGTTTCACTAAAATAATACTCTACCTATTTGTTAGTTCAAATTTCGGGAAATACAGAGTACGTCCTGTTGTTTCATTTCAAAATTAATATTATGCATAAACAGTAGCATGTCTTATTCAACTGTTTAGTTAGTTATGGTGTAACTTATAGTATAATAATGACGATGAGTTCCCGGTCAGGTAAGTTCAATCAATTTATTAAATTGAAAATCAAAATTTCCAGTTTAAAAGAGATCTAGGTTTCCTCAAAGATTGTTTGTCAAATAAGGTTTTCCCAAAATTCATTAAAATATCTATATCTATAAAACAAAGATGGTTAAAATCCGAAATCAGTAACAAATATTATAAACTAAATCATTTACAAGTTTCAGATTATAATTTGAATTTGAAATTCGAGTCATTTTATTCTAAATTATTAAGTACAGTTTCAGCGAAAACTCATTTAAAAATCAAATCAATCAACAATAAATTTCAAAAATTGTTACCAACCCCTAGAGAAAAGATTAATAATATTAACATTATTTTCGATAATACTGATATTAAATTAAATGAAATTGCTTAGTGAATATTTGAATTTTGCAATTGATTCTAAGAAATTATCAAAGGATTTATTTAATGATATTGAAAATACGACTTTCAAAATAAAGATATTATTCGTAACAAGTGCAAGAAAATTCTTGAATGTTCAAATAAATCAAAATTAATCCAATAATTCCAATATCTGTAAGTCATCAAAGAAACAAACTGTTATTACATGAAATCAGATAAAGGAAATTCAATTGTAATCATCAACAAAGTGGATTATAACAATTCGGTGAATGCCTTGTTGATTGACGAACAAATTTCCAGGAACCCCTATCTAAATGGGTAAAATTAGTGAATCATTTATTAAAATGTATCGCGGTAATCCTGATAATGTAAAATTCAAACTCAGAATTTCTAATCTTAATCTTCCAAAACATATATTGTTTTGGAAAATTAATAATAAATGTATATTGCTTACCTAAGATTCATAAACCGGTTAATACCATCAGACCACTTATATCAAACATTAATTGTCTCACATGTAACATACCAAAATGGTTAGTCAAGGAATTCAGCAATTTCGAAGCCGCACTAACTTTGTCCGTGAAAAATTATTTGGAACTAATTGCAAAACTAAAAGATTTCAAACGTGAACCTGATGATAGTTTCGTTTCATTTGATTTTGTTTCACTATTTACAAATACCCGAATTCCTGAATCGACAAACATTCTGAAGAAATGGCTTTCAAATATTAATATCCGCAATATAAACTGCACAGAATACATGATCCTTAGGTCTTCATGTGTGGAGTAAACATTTTTTACTTTCAACAAAAATTACCATAAACAAATAAGCGTATGTGCAAAGGACAATCCACTATCTCTCCTTTTAGGGCCATAATTTCTCTAAGCGAACTTGAAGCCTCTTTAAAATCGAAATCAAATAAGTTTCCAAAAGTTTGATATAGATATGCCGATGATATTTTCGCGATTACAAGCAAAGATTTTGATTTACATGGCTTTTTGAACAAGCTTAATAGCCAATTTGATTCACTGAGATTCACTGTCGAAATAGAAATAGAGAATCAGCTTTCTTTCCTTGATATTAACGCTATAAAGGATGATAATCACTTCGGTTTCCACATATACAGAAAACACACTCAAACAAATAGGTATACCCCGACGGATTCAGCTACACCATTTAGATATAAAATAGCTCCGTTTGATAGTCTAGTTCATAGATTATTGAACGTCTCTTTGAGCCAGCAAAATTATAATAACGAAGTTGGAAAATTTCAGCAAATTGCGTTGGACAATGGTTACCACAAATCTTTGATCAATAATTTAATTCCTAAACAAAAAAGGAAATTGGAACGCAACCAAATAACTGAATTAGCACCAGTATCCTCAAATAATTCGATAAAATTCAAAATTTTCACTAATATTTTCAATACATGCGATTTTAAGTCACTTTAAAATTGTTTGCTCGTTTATCGACAAAACAATCACTGATGGTTAAATAGTAACTGAACTGTAAATGGAGATTCAAAACGGAACGTTAGCTGATCAATATCATTTATTTTATTATACTGAGAATTCCAATTGTAGAGACGTTCCGCAATTATAAAATCATCATATACCAACAGAAACATGAAATCCGGAATTTCATTGTCTGCAACAAGGCTATAATTGTCGTTTCAATTTTCTTATTGTTCTTTTAATATGAAAATATCCCGACATGTTATAAGGTGCTCTAAAACATGCAAATATGCACCGCATATTATGCCCTTATACGTAAAAAAAGTGTTTAAAAGTTCTTATTTAAAAAGAGCTTACATTACTAATACTATCTCTCTGAATTAATTGAAAATAACACATATAGAAGTTTTATCAAAAAATTTATATTTGTAAGAACTCTTGACTAGCTTTTTATAATCGCTTTGATTTGATAACTTATTTATCAAGAATTGTTTAATTTTTATTAATTTAACTTTGGTTCCAATTTCGTAATCAGTAAGAAAATGTTGAATGTTTTTGCCTCAAAATTTATGCAATAAAATTTCACGTAACCTGGAGTAAAATACATGAAACTTCAGTTGTAGCATAGTATAATTATGCTAAACTACAGTTTTAATTATGGTTTTACTTAATTATTTTCGGTGTTCTCATTAGAAAAATTTCTATAATTTTTGTTCTAAAAACATACTGAACCTATGAATTTTTCAAATGTTATGTTATGTTAGATGGGCTAATCTAGAGGCAAACTCATTGAAATTTCCGGGACACATTCTATGTATATCCATGAGATACAGCTGATTGGACGGCCTGGTTAGCTTATATCAAAACTTTACTTTGATAATGTGGTGTTCCACGAATTTTCGGTATTTCTTTTTGAATTTCAACAAAAAATCAGTATATTTTCAGTTACAGATGGTAAAATGAAAAAAGTGGAATCTTCAAATTTTTTAATGGTTCGCAATTTCTGTTGATTTTGGCTTGTTACATTATCACATAAAGCATCAAAGATAGCATTATATTTAAGATCGATTAATAATAATATTATATAATATTATTATTGAAATTTGTTCACAGAAACAGACAGTTATATAATTTTTCCACTTCAAATACTCGTCAACTAAACAATCTTATCATTTTTCCAAAGCATAATACAACTACCTTTCAAAAATGTTTCTATTACACGAGTTCATCTTTATACAATAGACTTCCTAATAAGTATAAATCATTTTCACTACCTAAATTTAAATCATGTATAAAAAAGCTCTTGTTAGAAAAAGCTTACTACTCTGTAAACGATTACTTATCGGAAACTAGCCTAGTCTAATAGCTTAAGTTCTTGTTTTATATACTTGGGTATCTCTTCTAATACTATATATATGTTTGTTGTATGTATTCATAGATGCAATATTCATGGTGTATTCCACATACATTATTGTAATGTTTTTTATTTTGGAATAAATTGAAATTGAAATTGAAATTGAAACAGTCTACGATATCAGTTTCGGATTTGGGATTCATAGGATCATCCATTAAAATTTGATAACTAAATCGTTCGCAAGATATTGCAGGCAAAATTATTAGGATTCATAGAAGGAAGTGAAACGTTCCGTATGTTGAAAACTATAACCACATGTTAATAATCACAAGCTAATTACAGGTACGAAATTATTCAATTTCAGGTTTCACGAATATAATTGATATGTGTCTGTCATAAGTTCTGGTAGAATGATTAATTTCGAAGAGATCAAGGAATCAACCGTATCTTCTTTGATAACGAGCACTACCGGAACATATGTCAAAATACATGTTAATTAAAATTGTGAAACCTACGTTTTATCAAAAATGTTAAATCGAGTACTGCGCTCCTATATTTCCACTCAGCATAAATTAAATAATGTTGTACTGTATCAGAAACGTAAAATTCATGATCTTGCGTTAATACATCATCTGAAGCATCATGAACACAATTCTGTTCAAAACTTTACACAAAGATACTTATCAACTCGATTCATTTGTATTCATTATTGGATTTAAAAGCGTACCATTTTCCACCTTCTCCATTCAATGACATTTTATTATTCTTCCAATGAATTCCTTTGTGTAACAATGTTAATGTACCATTTCATATTTCATAATAGTATTGAAGCGTTAAATAATATTAATAAAATATGTGTATTGAATTATCAATAACATTCCATAACCGAGAAGCTTTAATTCTATTTCGCTGCGATTTTCCCTTGTATAAAATTCCCCTAGTGAATATTTGTAGGGTATAAGTATTTCGAAAATTCCTATAATAAACTTTGATATAATGAGAAAATTCTGTTAGAAATTATGCTTCTTTGAGATTATCCGAATTCATGATTTTGATTCATCTTGAGACCAGATATTCTTACATCAAAGGTTCAATACTTGAACTTTTATCCATACAAAATATATTGGTCATTTTTTTCTTTTCACAGTACTATCTCCAACTTAAGTCAAGTGTTTCTACCAATAACACTGGATTATTCCTGATATCCACTATCTAAAAAAGTTCAGCGTTTGACAATACACAATTTTCTTTTTATTT
Source organism: Endomychus coccineus (assembly GCA_958510875.1). Taxonomy (NCBI): domain Eukaryota; kingdom Metazoa; phylum Arthropoda; class Insecta; order Coleoptera; family Endomychidae; genus Endomychus; species Endomychus coccineus. Next base: position 292,899,883 of record OY294067.1, read on the forward strand.
CTTGTGTGCTGGTCTTTTTCACCAGCCGCACAGCACATCCTGCTTTTTGTGCATTTCAGTTAGCTTACACCCATTCCTTAACTCTAGACCCCTGTACTAGCTGAAACACGTTCTTGGTTGGCTGTGGTATTCTTCTGTGAATAGCCCAGTCTGTCCAATCTAATGCCTCGCTTTCTAACGATATGAGTTTTTAGTTTCCGCTCCGTTGCCACATTGTCTATGAGAAAGATCTCCATCATTTTGTTGAGGTGCCCTCTCATTGGGCTGTCACCAGTGAGGAAGCCTGTTATTGTTCGGACCTGGATCCTACTCATATTGAGTAGTTCTTTAGTTCTATTGTTCGACGGCTCTTTAATAAAATAAATGTTTTCCATTGGTATATGTGAGGAGCGTCAGTCCAGCGCTCTCTTTATTGTTGTTTGACTCAGTTCCGAATGCATTCTCGGAAAGCGGTTTCTGTAACTCCGAGTTCTAGTTCTGGGCCTATATATGAGGCTGTTGAGTCAATTCTGGCTAGCTCATCAGCTTTTTTGAGCTGAAACCTTACAGGATAAAAGTGGGATATGTGCCGCAGATTAATTCCTTCGAAATGCCAATGGTGCGAACGCATTCTGTGATATGATCTAAATAATGCTAAGGTATAAAAAGTTACTTGTGGGAAAAATACCTAAAATGGTTACATGAGACCTGCACTGATACTTGTTATATTTGCCATCGAGGAGAAATGGAAAAACTAGTGGCAATAGTCATCTCCCCCCAACGAAAAATATTTTTTCACTCAAAGACTTTTGATTTTTGTGCCGTAACATATTTCACCAACCAGTTTATTATGTGATTTTTTTTCTAATTATTACAATTTTCATCTATAAAGTGTTGCATCTATCTCACTTCAACCCTATTCATGTAGGCAAACATATATTCTTTGCAGACTCCAATATGGGTTTCTGTCTTTAGAAGACACAGATACGGATTTTCATCTGCATTTATATCAGTGATTTACAAAACGCCTTGATGCAAGACAATTCAAAATCACTTCGATCTCATTCTTCTATAACTAGAAACCTTGAATGATAATTTCCTATTCATAATTTAATACATAATACGATGATGATACGCTCATTCATTTATTGTGTAATACCTACTACTATTTTTAATAAGTTTTATCACCTTATTGAACACTAATTGATTATACTGAAATTCTTGAATCATCCATTCTGCTAGGCTGAAACATATGGCAACATCAAAATTAGATGATGCTGCAATTATTGAAGGAATAATAGTAATTGACGATGATGTAGATTATAACTTGTTGGTTGTAACGAGTATTTTAAATTAAATAAAATGATCATTAGATAGTATTACAGTAATGATGTAACTCAAATTTGACAATTTTAATCATTGTTCCTCATTAAGTTCAACATTTTCAACAGGTGTGTTGGAATTAGTACGGGGTCACACGGATATAAGACCTAGACTATTGAAGCCACAGAGAAAAGCTCGCCGGTCCTAATTATATCCAACATTAGCTAATAGAGATGGCTATAAGCCATATTCCAAAGTAAAGCCTCACATTACTTTCTCTGTTCATATTAAATTGTCTTTTATACATTAAATGGTTCATGATTTCTAGACTCAAAATAGAGATAACTAGTCCCAAAAGTTTTGAGGCTTACCAAATCTCAATATGCTCCAAGTTATCTCGCAACGGAACTTCATAATTTGTTGCTGAGCTAACTCATATTCGTGATTCACGCTATGAGACGTTAAAATAACAATAAAAAAACATTTGATTGCTAAAGCCTTATATTCAAAACAAGACTATATGAGCAATTATTTTTGTGATATATTTGAATATTTTAATTTGTTCTCTGAACTTGTATACATGGTTTTATAAGCAATCTAATATCAAAAAATATCGCGGTATTGTATTAACAGGACCAAAAAATGTGTAATACTTCAGTATAATTTTAACCATAAAGTAATACAGGTACAAAAATTGAGTAATTGATTAAAACACAATGTGTTATTTTTTCTAATTGAGCTTTCACAAAAAATGTTTAGAATTTTTTGCGATGTTACAACTTGTTTTATAAAAAGATTTTCTGTATTTGATAATGCAATATACGATCTATCTTGGTTCATATAGCCATGTCAAAGACAAGAATCCCACTGAGTTCTGGCAAACACTTGACGACATTCCAATCAGAAGTAGCTACAATATATGCACTGTGTCGAAGAGCTATTAGGGCAATATCTTCAGGGAAAAACCATCGCCATATACTCTGACAGTCAAGCGATAATAGAAGTATGCAGTTCCTTACAGGTCAATTCCAACTTGTCTTGGATTGATTAGAAACTCTCCAAGAGTTGAGCAGTCGAAACAGATTCTCTTTATCCTGGGTACCAGGTCACACAGGCTACAAAGGCAACGGAGAGGCCGATTGCTGGCCCGAGAAGGAGCACGTAAGGCTCGAATTGGTCCAGAACTCTTCTGTGGTAAAGCGAAAGCGCTGCGTAAATCATATAACAGTACCTGGTTGAAAAATCAATCTCGAGATTAGTGGAACAAGGCGCCGGGAATGAGAGTCCAAAGAGTTCAATAGAGAACAATTGCCAAAATGCACGAACTGCCCACTAAGCCAGAATTGAAGATGAACTAGGATCGTGGTTGGACTCCTGACAGGGCATTGTAGACTCAACAAACACATGAACAACATCGGACTGGCAGATACACATAATTTGCTACTGCAAAGGCTTAACAAGGCTAAGGTTCTCAATGACAGGAAATGAAAAACCACAACCCTCCCATTAAATGGAGGACCTGAGGTCTGGCCTAAAGAGTCTAGTAATGAAGACGAGCCTAGACAGGGAACTCTGCAAAGGTCGTGATGGTGAGGCTCCTAGTCCATAAGCCTCATACAAACCTAATCTGATCTAATCTTGGTTGATTGTGCTTCTTAGCACAATACGCCCCATAGCAGAAAAAATTCTTCCACAACCAGCTGAACTTACTGGTAAACCAACAGCTATTTGTAACAAAATGTACAAATTATGGGTAAACTGTTTTTTATTTCATTCCGAAGATTTTCTAAAGAAATTTCAAAATTTTTATTTTTGAAAATGCTATTATAATCACTTCAGCTTGTAGATTAATCGTATAATTTGATAACATCTTTATAATTATCTATACACTCTACTGCTTCTTCTATTTCTAATTTTTTTTCAATAATCAACATACTTTGTTAAAGGAAATTAGCAACTCTACATTTTCAATGTGTTGTAAAGTCTAGCACATAGTTGTAAATTTGTATATCCCCATAATCAGCCGCTTTTGTATTTTCAGGAAGTTCTATTTCATTACCCCAACCTAACGTAGAGTCTATTGAGAAAATATTCAATTTATCCGTTTGTGTTATTTTCCATTTTAGAAACTAGCCATGTATATGATAGAAAGTATGTATAAGAAATAGACAAAAGACTATTTTCGGTAAAATAATAATAACTATAAAATACTAAACTATTATACATGTGCTAGTAAACTAAAATAGCAATTTTTTGGCTTATAAACATGGAAAATAACCAGTACCATTTAATTTCATTTCTCTGGGGTAAGTCAGTGCCTCTTGTGAGGGGTTGCCCCCTGCCTCTACCTAGTTACGCCAATGATGAATATCTTATATTATGAAGAATGCGGGAATTTATTCTAAGGCCGAAAAACCTTCCACACTTTAAGTGCAAATAGCTGAAGAATAGAATTCATTCATTATTTAATTAGTACACATCTTTATTAGTTTGAATTTTTGATTTTGAAAGAAAAATAATATAAAGTTACAAAAGATTAGAGCTTAGAAGCTCTTTCTACACAGGCCACTGTACTATTAAACACTTGTCAAAAGTTTGATTTAATCGCAATTCGTTAATGATTTATAATGTATTTTCAAGAAGTAAAAACGAAACATCACTAGAGGAGTATGCAGACGGACCAAATTTCAAGGCCTTCATTATTGAAGGCCACCGACTATAACCATTTTATAATAATTATGTACTCATTTCAGGTTATCTTCAGCGTAATCTGCACACTCTGTTTGACGTATGTCACTTCTGAACCACCATCCTCTCAATATGGTACACCTTTGGGCACTCCACTGACTAGTTATGGAACTCCAAACGAACAAGCTAATCATCACGACCATGGTCATGAATATGATGGTGAAGTAAGTTGTTTTCCCTTGTTACAAATAACGAATATAACAAGATCGTAGCTAAAGCTATCGACTATCACTATTTCTTATCTCTACAAATATAAATGGACATCACTAACTCTAATTATTCGCAATTATTTTATGTAACGAATGAACGTTTTCACTCAATTATCCTCCACGTCCATAGATTTGCACTTCATGGTTGATGTCCGCAAAAAAAAAGACATGGCGCCATTGAACGAATTGTCACAGAATGATGTATACAATGAACCACTCAATATACTCAAGGCTTTGAAGAAAGAATGTATAATAGAGAAGATCAGAGAAAACAATTATTGGAAGTTGAAAAAGAGATAAGCATTAATATTTTAATAAATTTTTCAACGAAAGTAGAAAATACATAAATTTAGCAACGTCTTCATTTGCTTAGTGTGCGGAGTTTTTTTCCTCCATTTGAACATTTCTGATCGCCTATTTTACGAATAGAGAAAGAGCACACTAAGTACTTTCATTGCATGTTAGGCTGTGTCCAGCTTACTTATAAATGGGTCTTCATTGTGAAACAATAATTTGGTCCAAGCAGTTGGTTATATAATTTAGAAGACAGAAACTCTTAGCTCACGCCCACGGGTGTTATTTCTAACATGCAATAGATTCAGGAAATGTCTATAAGGTAAATGGACAATTTTGAATGATTTGCATGCTCATTTTCATTTCTCTGCCATTCTTTCATGAGGGCAACGGTGCATATCGAGGCGTCACTAATAATGAATTGAAAAGTTCATACAGATTATCCAGAATATTATCCGTTTTGTAATTCGATTAATGCAATATATGAAACTACACTGTACAATAGGTACTTCATTTGTGCATAACCGATTGTCGTTGTGCATCGGGGATTAATATTAATTGTACAAATGAAACTAAATGAATCTGTATTATCACAATGTTTTGTTTGTTCAACATTGAATAACACAAAGTAAAGAACAATTCAATCATATGTTTCAAAATTAATTGTCTACCTAACAATGATCTTATGAAACAGTTTCGGGGAAAATCAACTACTCAGTTCAAATTGGGGGTATATTAAATGATAAAGGAAGAAGTGAATTCACGACCCATGAATCTATTTCAATAATTGCGAAATTCAAACAAAATAATTAGTCAACTCTCTTATAAACCTCAAGGTGAAATTCAAAATCTTGACATATTACTATCTTCCTTAGAAAAATGGTCTTGTATATAATTCAAAGTCCTAGTCAGTGTTGTGTAGTTCCACCATTATCAAAATATAATTACCTTATTCAATTATTTCGAAATGTAAGTTATATAATCACTTACTCAGAATTCACCAAGTAATGACATAGTGTCGCAATACCACTTCCTGATCTTATCGTAAAACAGTTGAAGAGAACGCACAGATGATTACTTGAAGATGAGCTTTGTGTAAGGTCATAATGTCTCCACAAGATCTTCTAAATTTGAATACCAGTTCATGCTAATGAATTTTGACATATTTCTTCTGATTATGTAACGGATGTAACAATTCGCTTTTTTCTCTCAGAATTTCAAGGTTTATGATGCTAAATAGGATTATTGTGTCACCATCAACTGGGGGAGCTTTCAGTGAAGAATAACGTTCGCCTTAATCGTTGAATCTGATGCAGATATGCAGTAAAGAGAATGTTTCAATAATTATAGCATACCAGACTATGATAACGCATCGGTCAATTATTTTTGTTATGCTTTATGCCATACTAGTAGTCCGGTAGAAATCAAGTACCGGATCAACTTCTTCCTTGTGGTTAACAAATTTCAATTCTCAATTGAGAATATTTTGCAATACTATATGTTAATATGTTTTTCAACAGCCAAAAGCTTATGAGTTTGGTTACCAAGTAAAGGACGAATACTCCGGAAACGACTACAATCGAAAAGAACAAAGCGATGGCAATCAAGTTAGAGGAGAATACAGAGTAGCTCTTCCTGATGGACGTACCCAAATAGTTACCTACTATGCCGACTGGCAAACCGGATTCCACGCTGATGTCAGGTGAGTTCAAGATTTTGAAATGATAGACAAAATTGATTCTTATGTCTTCCCTCTATACAGACTTTTGCCCAGTTATTGTGGAATAAGCAGCTTGACTGCAAGAACTGTTATCTTTCAAAGAAAAATACGTTACCCCTTGTACTGCGTCAATTTCTATCGATAACATCTAATCCTGATCTCGAGCCATTATATCATCCAATGAAGTCAGAGCAGCGAGGTAGAGACAGATAACATACGCTGCAGCTCTTGGATTATATCCAGAATAGAACTAGTCATTTGATTGATGATGTCATACTCACGAGTTCATTGACCTATCGAAAACATCGTAGAAAGGTGGGAGATCTCTCCCTTTCCTATAGATATTTCCATGATCGGTACTCATCAGAAATCTCCTATGTTGTTCCACCTTGAGAGATTCAAGATAGGCGTACTATACGAGCTCAAACTAGTCACCCTTCCATTGACAGGCCGAACTTCTTGAAGTGCCTATAACAAAAATTCTAATGCCTATCTCTTCTCCCAAAATTTCACCGCTGACTCATACGATGTTCTGCGAACATTATAGATTTCCTTCTCGTGTTGTCAAAGTATTCAAAAAAATTGGAAAAACACACGGTTAAGAAGGAATAAGCGAAGATTATCAATAGTTCTATAATTTGTCATCATCAAAGTGATCTATGCAACCCAGAATCCAAATAATAATAGAAAATTGGAGGGGAACACTACGAAATATTCTCATATCATTTCGGAATCTTCCTCAACTATGGAAATATTTGTATAATACTATCTCAAAAATCCTACATTGTAGTTTTTCAAATATTATTGCTACTCCAAGCATTACGGAACTTCCCACATCATAACTCAACCCTTGACAGTGAAAGTTGTTCAATTTCATTCAGCATATAGCGCATCTAACGTATTATCTAGAATGCTTCATTTGGATGAAATTATTACGAAGAGCTCTAGTTAAAGGTCCATGAAACTTAATCTACAAGAGATTCTCATTTTTCAAGTGCATCTGATGATGATGTCATATGATTGAAAGAACAGTAGAAGGGAACCTATATATAAATCCCATTATTGGTACAAGCTACAGGTCAGATTAATTAAACATTAAATTTGAAATTCCGACAACTTCATTGTTCGAATTATCTGTCTTTCAAATTTCTCCATTGTATCATTGTTTTCTCATAAATGTGATGGCTCACAAAATTGCTTTCATGATATACCGTAGAATTTAAATGCTGTTTAATCACATTCTTATTTTTCATAACTCACCAAATTATTTCAATTGGATGCGTCACATTAATTACCGTTGAACAATAAAGTCATATCCAGTTCGTTACTGATCAAGCTAGTGTATATTCTTTAAATTGAGCAATCGAAGAGAAGATGCTTTTCGATACTGATAAAATGAAGCTGCTGCAATTATTAAATGTTCATCCAGTTAGCGAGACAGCTACCATTCGTTTATAAATGATCATGATTACATCAATCAAGTAGCTTACTATCTCATCATAAGACTCTCTGAATAATTTTCCGAACACAATATTTTGATCATTTTCCCACAACGAACAAACAATTCATTCACTTAAACAAAATAGAATACAATCGTATCATCAAATTAAGAGGAAATGAAAGCATGAACCTGCACTGCTAATATAGGACACAATGAAAACATTTGAAGAAAATAGCAATTTTAATAACGTGTTAATTTATAGATACGAAGGAGAAGCCCACTTTCCCGAACAATATAACAAAAATCAAGGAGGATACAACAACGGTCCATCAAGCCAATACGGAACCCCGGAATTTAACCAAAATGCTCATAATCTGAACAATGCTTATTCAAGCGGAGGAGCAGGATCAGCCGTCAGCTCGGTCAACATTAAAGACTTCTCCCAAGGAGGTCAATACCAGCAAAATGGTGGCAATTACAACAACAATAACGGTTACGATAACGGCTTCGCAAATGTACATCGACCAAGTACTGAATATGGAGCTCCTTAATTCAATATAGCGTACCTTAAATAATATATCAATCAATGAGGAAAATAGATACTACTCCAAGACATTGCATACTAATAGAATATAGCAATTGGGAGAATATATATTTCTATATATTCTCTTGAATTGAATCTGGAGTCAAGCTTCCTTATCTCTAACTGCTCATGATATGGATAAACGCAAACATTGCAGAGTTTGTATGTTATTAAACGTTGAGAAGCAATTATCATCACATGACTTATTTCTCTTTGATACACTCTGCAATCAATACATCATCTACAGTTCTAAATATTAACTCATTTCCCATAACGAAAGAAAAAGTTTTACAATAGTTGAATATTTTCATAAATATCTTAATATTGTTACTATCCTGACATGTTGTTATCTACATTTCCTAAAATCATTCTTCATAAACTAACAATGTTGATAACAAACGGGATAACATCAAGTACCTGCTTGGCTTGGTAGCTATTTATTTTCCTCATTATATATAGTCACTTAAATTTGTATATATTTATCTTATGTGTTTGTATTATTGTACAAATAGTTATGATGCCAGTTTTGTAATTTTATATGAAAGTCAATAAAAAAATTGTATGAAATTTAGTTTTTCTGTTCTGCTCTCCCTCCATGAAAACACGTGTGAATACCTCACCAGATAAAACATTGATTCGAAATTATGATGTTTCAGCTACACCATAAAATAGCTACGTTTAATAGTCTAGTTCATAGATTCTTGAACATCCTTTTGAGCTGGCAAAATTATAACAACGAACTTGAGAAACTTCAGCAAATTGCGTTGGACAATAATTATCACAAATCTTTGATCAATAATTTAATTTCTCAGAGAAAAAGGGAATTGGAACGTAGCCAACTAACCAAATTAGAACCATTACCTTCAAATACTCCAATAAAATTCAAAAGTTTTACTTATCGTTCTTCAGTAATTAATAAATTCCATAGTTTGTTTTCTAAATTTGCAATACAACCAGTTCATAGATGTAAGAACAAGCTAAAACACCGTTTAGGCAACATATTTGATAAAGTTTCAGATTTCGACAAATCCGGGATTTACAAAATCAATTGTGAGTCGTGTTCAAAATGTTATGTGGGTCAACTAGAAGGAACATTTTAACTCGTTATAAGGAACAATTTGCCCATATAAAAAAAATAATAGTGAAAAATCAGCGGTAGCCGAACATGTTTTGAATACAAGTCACACCAATTCTCAAGAAAGTTTATCAATTTAAAACACAGTACAGACAAATATCTAAGTAATTGAGAAAGGATGGAAATGTATAAGCGAAAAAGCAATCTATTAAATTCCAGTTTATATCCAGCTGAGTGTGACCTATCATTTATATTATTAACCCCAAATATTATTCAAGCAGGCACATTTTGATTTATAATTTAGTGTACTCTAATGATGGCTATTTGGTACCCGAAATGTTCTCAGTACTCTAATAGTATTTTCAGTGGACAAGGGTGACTATTCCTTATCAATAGTGAATAAATGAAATATTTGCGAATTAGTGGAATTAGTAAAAAAATAAAGAATGAATATTTTTACGTAGTACTACGAATCTGACAAACATTCTTGATTGAACAGTACTGTGTCCACCTTATGGTACTAATATGATCTGGACATTATATAATTCTTGTTGAGACAAACATTAACTACAACCTCTTTTGATAATTGAACCATTGGGTTGGATTCTCTGTGACTTCAATTGTTATTTTGTGGAAATGCAAAACGAGAACAACAATGGATTATACATCATTTAGTTCCCATTTGTTTATTTATGAATCGTATCGAGATTTCCGCTATCTAAGCGTTCACATAAGAATACAATTGTGTACATACTCCGTTGATTTTCCCTACTTTTATTACATTTCATATATGGGTCAAACAATTAGAATGATTTAAGTATAAAGTATAAAGGGATTTGAATTCAGGAGAAGTCAAATTTAAATTTCCCTATAAACCACTTTTCAGATTTTCAGCACAACTTTCTGTCCATTGGAATTATGGATACATCAAATTCAAGCATAAATATCCTGTCAAATTCAATCCTCATTCACAAGAACTACCAAAGTGTTTATACTTCACTTAACAGTGGTAATACCACATTTACCTCTTGAATATATTCATTCCAGTAATCCCATGCAACCTTTCAATATTTCTCATCGTATTTTTCCTGTTAAAGTTCGTGATTAGAAACAACTTCAAATAATATAAAACGAAAATAACACTCACTGACTGACTGACTTATTCACGAAATCTTTGAAACGATAAAGCGGACGAAACTTGGCAGATATGTTCCTCGTACGACGTAGTCACCCATTTTTCGACACTCAATCTCAAACGGAGTAAAGAGAATTCGATATATTTTGATGTTCTTGACTGCTAATATAATCATGGACAATTTACATGACAAACAGATCCATATATTAATGGATAATTATCAAAGTTCAGACTGAATATTATATGACAGACAACACACAACAATTAGATTACCCTCTGGGACGCCACTGAAATTAACAATTGTATTCTAATCACAATAAAAGAAGACCCTTATTACCTCAAATAAGCATATCAAGTTTTATCAAAATCAGCTTGCAGGTATTTGAGTAATTAATGAAAACTGATTTTCTTCTAAAAACTTTTGGCACTTGTATCTCGGATACGAAGCAAGTTAGGACACATGCCTATGAAGAAAAACATCATTTTTACCTATAAAACAGATCCCAAACGCTTGGCGGTTTAACCTTGAGTCACCTCGTATATGGGGGAAATATACGAGGCCGTGTATGGTGCCGCACAGCGACTCGTTCCGGAAGGACGGAGTCAGAGATCGCACAGTCCGATCGAGAGAACTGAACGGTGCCTACACAAAGTCGAGGCCAAAATCCAGTCGGCAAGGCGTCTCGAATCCAGTGTGTGATGGATTTCTAGCGGCAGGGCTTTCACGCCAAGAATTAGGTGTATAGTCGCCAAACCACGTTGCCACCATCACACACTTGAAACGTACAGTGTTGCTGACCATCAAGCAATACTGTGCGGGTAGATTTCGAGTCCTGAGCGTGGTAAGGAGAAATCTAGCCAGATGGTTAAGACGCATCAGGGAGAATTCCTTGTTTCGCGAACCCTGAATTGCTGCCACCCCCGACTGTGGATGTGGTCGAATAGTTCTGGAAAGGGGTGTACGAGTTCACGCGTCCAATTCGCCCAGACAGAGTCGTAGGCATGGAGTTGGGATTGGATAAGTGCGCAGCGTTTCATTTGAGGAGAGGAGGGAAGTTCACGAGAATATGCAGCTTTTCAACGGAAGCATCTTCAAACATATCGATGCTGGAGAGACTCATCGATACCTGGGAATTGAACAGCGTCCTGATTATGACGCTTGCCAGGTAAACAAGCTCTCCGTGGCAAGTACAGAAACATTGTTCGGAGATTTGGTGGTCCGATTTTTTGGCTGAGAACAAGGCGTTTGCAACAAATATACTTGCCGTTCCAGGCTTGCGTCACTCTTTCGGAGACTCTACAAAGACACACGGAAAATGCGTCTCCGTTTCCCGCATTTATCTCCAACGTCTAGCGAGAGGTGGAGGAGTCCTTAGTCTGGAGGGTCTGCATCGGTTCTTAGTATAGCATGTAAAGTTCTTAGTTTGAACCCCTGTCTTATCAAAAGTCACGAATTAGTGCTATTTCCCGACCGATGGGGAAGAGTAGCGTCGGAGGGCGCTACAGCCCCGACCAGGTATTAATGTAATCTCACGAAATCTTCGAAACTATAAAGCGGACAAAACTTGGCAAATATGTTCCTTATACGATCGACGTAGGCATCAGGTACGAACGGTGTTTTCGAAACTCAATCCCTAGCGAGGCAAAATGGATTCGATATATTGTGACTGCTTATATAATCACATACATTTAACATGACATACAGTTTGTATTATTAATTCCACATAGTATTCAAGCTGGCGTATTTTAATTTCTAATTCAGTTTACTCTGATGATGGCTACTTGGTAGCTGGAAGGTTCTCAGTACTTGAACAGTATTTTCATTGGATAAGGGTGATTGTACCTTATTTATAGTAATGTTTTTTGAATGAATATATTTTGAAATTCATTAAACATACCTACGGTTGATATCACGTGCGTTTTTACATAATTTGAATTATCGCAAATTTGAATCATTACAAAAACTATATAAACACCTAATTGAACATTTCATATGAATACATTATCTTTTTACAAACTTAATGCATGTTCATAAATATACTCCATATTGCGAAACAGGTAAAAAATCAGGGCCGGATTTAAAGGAAGGGCAGACTTGGCAGATGGCCCCGGGCCCCACAAAAGAAGGGCTCCCACACAAAAAAAATAATCCCCACATTTAGAAGACTATTTTTATTTTATACAAAGCAAACACATTTCTAATTAAAATTCCACTCATATGAAGCGACAACGCAATGTTCGGCGAACTCCACTGAATTATGAAAAGGATCCAGAGGATGAAATTACATCATCAGAGAAATTTAGAATCCGAAATTCTATTCATATTATAGATCAATTCAAGTTCCAGGCTTTCCACATATGAAGCCATTCAGTCTAATTTTGGATTTCTACATCATTTGGAAAATTTAACTTCCAATGAAATTGAAGCCCAAGTAGATATACTGGACTAGTTCTACGATCAAGAACCAAGATGGCGGCCATAGGGGGGTCGGTGATAAGGAATGGATGTGTGTGATAAGGTGTGAGATAAGGATATGTTGTTTGTAAAGAGTATACAGGGTGCGTACAAAAAGTGTGTCACATGTACAGGGTCACGTGACTATCACGAGGCAGCTGCCATCGAGTATACAGGGTGTGTACAAAAAGTGTGTCACATGTACAGGGGTCATGTGACTATCACATGACAGCTGTCATGGCGGACCTAAGGTACAGATTGCTTCGTGGATATGTCACCACCACGTGACAGCTGTCATGGTGGACTTAAGGTACAGACTGCTTCGTGGAGATGTCACCACCACGTGACAGCTGTCATGGTGGACCTAAGGTACAGACTGCTTCGTGGAGATGTCACCACCACGTGACAGCTGTCATGGTGGACCTAAGGTACAGATTGCTTCGTGGAGATGTCACCACCACGTGACAGCTGTCATGGTAGACCTAAGGTACAGATTGCTTTGTAGAGGTGTCGCCACCATATGACAGCAGTCTCATGACAGACCAAAGGTACAGACTGCTCCGTGGAGGTGTCGCCACCACATGACAGCTGTCATGACGGACCTATGGTACAGATTGCTTCGTAGAGGTGTCGCCACCACATGACAGCTGTCATGGTGGACCTATGGTACAGATTGCTACGTGGAGGTGCGAAGCACCTCTACGAAGCATTCTGCACCTTTGGTTCAGAAGGTATAGACCGATACGTGGAGATGGCGCCACCAGTTCGACTCGTCCGACTCATAAACGACAAATGAAAGGTCGGAGATCATCGGCTACAACGTTTCGTGCGACTTCGCATAATATTGATGAGGACAGTATAGTTCAAGATGAAGTGTGTGGCGGTCGACATTCAGAGCTTCCAAATCTCATACCATGGAATGATAGTTAAGGAACTTGCTTTGGTGGATTGTGAGAAAAAGTTAGAAAAATATTTTCTATTCAAGTCACCCACACCGCTAAGTGAACTCGCAGAAAATCAAATGAAGCAAGTAATGTTTTGTGAAAAGTACCACGGAATTCCATACAACTCTGGATACCAGGACTATACTAGGATTGAGGAAATTTTCAAGGAAAATATTGACCCAAATAGCATCATATACGTTAGTGGAAAGGGTAAAGCCAAATTCATAGTGAACATCCTAAAAAAATTGGGGTTAGATCGCCAGGTGAAAGTCTTGAATTTGAAAGGTAGCTGTCCAGAATTTGTTCGAGGAAACTGCAGATATATCTGCCTTCATCACTCTAACCACAATAATTCTATGTGCTGCAGTGTAAACAGCTGGAAATTGTTTGAATATGTTACGAAGGAAGATGCCCATCTAGATTTATTACGAGGTTTTCAAAAAATGGGTATGGGGGGCACTCTCCCCCAAACTGACTAGTATTGATATGTCTTTGGAAGAATACACACGTAAACTGTTTGAATTCCATGTGAAATTAGTAGCACTGAATAAAGACATAAAATTTTATGAAGATAAAAAGTTAACTATAAGCCAACTAGGTAATTTGAGTATAAGTGGAGGGGATGGTTGTTTTGAAATCAAATTTCATAATCCTAACCGCAATATTGAATGGGATCCTATATACAAACGTACCACCTCGAGTGAATCGGATTTATATATGTCTCAACAAGGATGCCTTCGTTGAGAAGGAATGTAATAGAACCGAATGGCAACCCCTGGACCACCAACTAGTTAATGAAAATCAATTGGAGGTATTCTCATACGTTATTCCTAAAACGATGTTACCAACATTCAACTATAAACTCAAGTTATTATTCCATGATGGAAGTGAGGGAGACGTGGTGAATTGGCAGCAAACTGAAGCCTCAACACCTGCGGCGGCAGCAGCAATCAATTGCCTAAGCAATGTATCTGAAGCTCAACCACCACAGAAAGAAAATGAAATCTATACTATGCAATGTTTCAATCTTAGTGCATTATCAGTTTTATTACTGAAAATCCTCATTAAAAATGTAAAGAAACGTATTAATAATAAATAAGGAAAGTATTGCTGTTGTTTGATTTTGAATAGGAGATTGGGAATCAGTTAGACACATACATTTAACTTTTAACTCTATTTTTGAAAAATATAAAAACTTAAAATATAAATATATAAAACATATTATATTAAATTAATTGTACTAAAAATACGATGCCTCGACTCCGGCTCAATTCAACGATCTATGAAAAGAAAAAAAATAACTTTAGTTGATAAATAATGAATACAATAATAATAATAATAATGTGTGTGTGTGTGTGTGTGTGTGTGTGTGTGTGTGTGTGTGTGTGTGTGTGTGTGTGTGTGTGTGTGTGATTCACTCACTTTTTCTCTTAAGCGATTCATATCGCAAGCTGACCCCGCCACCAGATGGTACTCTCCATCTATAGGTTCAATTATATAACGACACCCCTCCAAAACCCGCAGTTGTGACATCTGTAATTGTAAATAAAACAAGGGTTCTCATTGAATAATAAAAACATATGCATAAGGTAAACATACTTCAAACATTAGCTCCGCCAACTCGTAGCGGAGACCGAGAATCCCCATTTTTTTCATAATGCTGTTGCTGCTGCTGCGGGGGAGGTGTCGGCGAAGGTGTGGGTGGTGGTGGAGGAGGTGTCGGTGAAGGTGCAGGTGACTGGTAAGGATGAGGTAAAGATCTATTGAGAAAGTAGAATTAGAAATAATTCGAGAGTCAATATGAATACATACAAAATGTCTGGGGAGCCCTCTGGAGACGCCCTTAATTCACCGCAGACCGGTAATTCGTTCAATCTGTAATTATTGAAATTAGTAAGCAAATATTTCACAAGTAGAAGAAATCACATACATCATATCCTCCACCAATAAAATCTCGTCGGATCTGTTTGAAATAAGAGTAATTCAATAATCGAAATAATATATCAAAAATTAAAAGAAAACATACGTTAAATCAATTATTCCGTGCGGGTCACACAAATCCGGGAATAAATCATCCACATCATCAGACGCCTTCAATACATCTAGATAATCTAATTCTATTTTGATTTCTTCCTCTGAATAATGACTAAAAAAATATGCAATCAAGATATATAGTAAGATCAAAATGAAATAAAAAAACAACTCACTTGTCCTCCATCCAGTTCCGCATCTGATCTTTGTTCAATATATCGAACCGGTTGGTAAATTCCTCAATATGATCGGTGAATGCGCCCATTTTCTTCATATATCACACACAACACTTTGAGAATAATAACTATTTTCCTCCTATGAAGTGTCATAGGTTTTATACACGACATTTAATCATGTGATAAACTAAAATTAAACTAATTCGCAGAAATTGATAAAGTTGTTATTGACCAAGCATGAACGCTATACATGACGTCAATTGATAAGAAGTTCCTATAAAAAGAAAATGATAAAAGTTGTTATTCACCACGCATGAACGATATACATGACCTCAATTGATAAGAAGTTCCTAAAAAGAAATCGATAAAGTTGTTATTGACCGACTCGATGGCGCCGTCAACTGATAAGAAGTTCCTATAAAAACGCGATATGCGCATCTCATTATTATATTCATTATTAAATCTGAGTTAGAAACAACCAGACGTGTTTTTTGTGAGTGCTGAAATCAAGGTGAGTTTATTTCATTAATTAACTTGAACATTATTTTCCTATGTAGGGTTAATTTATATGTAGGGAATATTTATTTTTTCTTTTCTTAAAAAATATACTGGTAGAACTTTAACTTTTTTGAAAGTATTTATTAATCTTCTTTTAAACAATTTGCTTAGTAGATATTTAATAATATTTTGGTGTATTTATTAATCTTCAATTTTGGTGGAGGTAAATTCAACACACACACACACACAAAAATAATTCTTCACTGCTAACTTCCATCGATTTGTTTTAGATTTTTTAAAAAATAAAATAAAAATGGATTTTACCAAACTGAACCAAATCTCTCTCTTGCAGAGGGCAACACCTACAAAGATTGCAGACTTAAAATTAGATGTACCACATTTAATTTTAAATTTGAAAACAGTACACACTAAATTTGGGGAGGCTGTTTTAGCAGAATTAGAAGGCGACCTAACTGTTTTCCTGCCTAAGCGACTAACAACAGCGCTTATCCCCATAATCGATATCATCAATAAGGGACAGAACACCACATTAATATATCGAGGGGAAGAAGCGATTGGGGCAGGAAAATCTTGTGCAAAAATAGAATTCTGCGAATTGCCTCCCAGGAGTTGAGAGAGAGAGAGAGAACCTTACAGCAACACCACTAACGGCAACATCCCTCCTGTACTGTTCTTATATATCATAAGGTAGGGTGCTTGTTTATTGTTTAAAAATGGTTTCAATCGCTAAAATCAGTGGAGAGATTGTGAAAATTATCAATGAGGCTCAACGGGATTTATTAAAATCGAAATTATCCCCTCAGGAAATAACAAAGTGGATAGGTTTCTGTACAAAGTACATTAGGACTTTTTCCAGACATTTAACCAAAGACACCTTGAATTTACCCTGTAAGAACCAACTTCAATGTAATATTGGCCATTTAAAAAGATTCAAAATTTTATTAGGGGTTCGAAATAAACCACCCACAACTAATAAGAACCGTAGTGAGCGAATCCGTTGGGAGGAAGGTAAATGCGCATTTTCCCAACGAATTCGAACTGGCTTTATAACGAACATTTCACATTTAGACCCGATAAATTTTTTATATGATGCTTTTCATCTTTTCAGCCCTAGAATCACCAAAATTTTACATACATACAATTTCATTAAGGTAAACACTACATTTTGTGGGGAATATATGCGGCTCAATGCGATCGACGAGCTTATCCAAACAGAGTATAAATATTTCCACACCAAGTCCGCTCCAATAGATGCTTTTACAAATTTATTGGAGTGGTTCAAGGAGAATGTAATTGATAAACTCCAAGTAAAGCTGGATGATTTTTTAGAACGCGACTCGGGGTGGAGCATTAGGGAGGTTATCAGTTTGGGGGTGAATATAAATAAGCATGAAACCATCAATTCAGGCTCTTCGTATATCGTTCTCCCCAAAGAAATACTCTTGAAGCGTGCTGTTATTAATATTAAAAATTACGATGAATACTGTTTTGCCTGGGCAGTAACAGCGGGGCTACATCCAGCAGCAGCAAATGCAGCTCGTGTTTCTTCATATCCACATTTTAGTAATGTTTTAAATTTACAAAATCTAACATTTCCCCTTCCTATATCTCAAATTCCAACTTTCGAGAAAAATAACAATATTTCAATTCATGTATTCGTTTTGGAATTATGTGGGGGTAATGAGCAGCAGCAGAGCGAACATGTGGAGAAATTGAAGGTTCTCCCTGCATATTTAACTAAAAATAAATTAGAGAAGCATTTTAATTTACTATTAATCCAAGATAAATATTATTGCGATGTAGAACCTGCGAAATCCTCAAATTTCATTGATCCCACCGTTAAATTTCACTATTGTCTAATTAAAAATTTATCAAGACTTGTAAATTCTCAAATTAGCTTGAACAACAAAACTTACTTGTGTGAGCGATGTTTAAATAATTTCAAGAGCGAGAATAAGTATAAAAATCACATTGAGGATTGTGGTAAAATGAACATATGTAAAATTACTTTCCCCCAGGATGATTATTTAAAATTTAAGAATCACTCAAACAAACTACCCATACCATTTATTATTTATTTTGACTTTGAAGCTCTCCTATTACCTATTCAGAACTGCTCTCAATCTAATGTAAGTTCATATACGAACAAAACCCAGCTACACGAGGCGTATAGTGTTGGGTATTATTTAAAATGCCAATTTAACAATTCCCTATCACGATTTGATAGTTATAGGGGATTAGACCCGGCCAAATGGTTGACAGATGAACTAGATAAAATTGGGGAATTTATCGATCTAAAACTTAAATCTATTGTACCTATGGACTTGAATGGTTTTAGTTTCCTAGATATAATGAAGGAAACGAAATGTCATATTTGCGAGAGACAGTTCGAAGAGGGGGATGTTCGTGTTAGAGATCATTGCCATTTCACGGGCAAATATCGAGGATTAGCCCATCAAGATTGTAATCTTAATTATAAATATCGATTCGTAGTGCCTGTTGTGGCTCATAACCTCAGTGGGTACGATATGTTTTTGCTGATTCGAGATATAGCCAAATCGTCCAAACAAAATATTCAAGTACTCCCAATCAATAAAGAGAAGTATATAAGTTTCACTAGAAGTACGAAAAACTCCGTGGTTAAATTTCGTTTCATCGATTCATGTAGGTTTTTAGATTCAAGCTTGGACAAATTAGTGTCATATTTGAAGGTGGAGGATTTGAATATTTTGAAAAGCGAGTTTGCGCACTTATCCGATGATAAATTTAAATTACTAACTCGTAAGGGAGTATTTCCCTATGAACACTTAGATGAATGGGGTAAATTGAACGAGGAAAATCTTCCTCCAATAGAGAAATTTTTTAATAAATTACGCGACGAATCGATAAGTGAGGATGATTATAGGCATGCTCAAACAATTTGGACTAGTTTTAATTGTAGAAATTTAGGTGATTATTCAGATTTATATTTGAAGACAGATGTTTTATTATTGGCCGATGTGTTTGAGAATTTTCGCAGCAAATGTATGGATCTTTTTGCTTTAGATCCGGCCCACTATTTCACGGTTCCCTCCTTCACGTGGGACTGTATGTTGAAATATACGAATGTATCTTTACAATATTTGAAAGACATCGATATGGTCTTATTTGTGGAGAAGGGAATTCGTGGAGGTGTGAGCCAATGCAGTAATCGATTTGCAAAGGCCAATAATAAATACATGAATAATCACGACCCCGAAAAAGAGACAAGTTACCTCATGTATTTTGACGTTTGTAATTTGTACGGATGGGCTATGATTCAATATTTGCCCTATGATGGGTTCAAGTGGGTTGAAAATCTCGATGATGTAGACGTAAGAAACGTCTCAGACGAAAGTCCAATTGGCTACATATTGGAAGTCGATTTAGATTACCCAGCTGAACTTCATGATCTGCATAAAGATCTCCCTCTTTGTCCCACTCACACAGCACCACCCAACAGCAAATTACCTAAATTACTAACAACTCTCCACAATAAATCGAAATATATCATTCACTATCGAAATTTAAAACAATGTTTGGCGCTGGGGATGGTGCTGAAAAAAGTCCATAGAATTTTGGAATTTAAGCAAGCTCCGTGGCTTAAAGCATACATAGATCTCAACACTAGATTGAGGGCAGCTTCTAAGAATGCGTTTGAAATAGCTCTCTTCAAGCTGCTGATCAACGCAATTTTCGGTAAATCTATGGAGAATGTACGGAAGCATAGACTAGTTAGATTAGTTAATAAATGGTATGGGCCCTATGGGGCTCGCTATTATATTTCTCAACCTAATTTCAATAGCAGCAAGATATTTGAGGAGAATTTGGTGGCCATAGAACAGAATAAATTAGAAGTTTTATTCAACAAACCCATCTATGTGGGGATGTCTATTTTGGACATCTCCAAAACCTGCGTTTACGATTTCCATTATGGCTTTATGTTGAAATTATACAAAGACCCTGGATTGATGCGATTATGTTACACTGATACTGACAGTTTGATTTACCATATTATTACAAACGATGACATTTATGAGTCAATTATAAATAGAAATATCGGGAAATTTGATACGAGTGATTATGCTCCAGACAACCTCTTTAATATTCCGCAGGTCAACAAAAAAGTAGTAGGCTTAATGAAGGACGAGAACAAAGGGCTTTTGATGGATAAGTTCGTTGGTTTGCGGGCAAAAATGTACAGCTTCACTGTCCAAAATCAAAATCGCGATGATGACGTCACAAAGAAAGCCAAAGGGGTGCGCGAGTATGTCTTACGAAATACAATAACATTTGAGGACTACGTTAGATGTCTGGAAGAGAACATAGAGATGTATCGCGTCCAGAGATCTATCCGCTCTTTTGACCTTAAGTTATACACAATTGAGCAGAATAAAATCGCTTTGAGCCCCTTTGATAATAAACGGGTTATATTGGGGGATAAAACAAGCACCCTACCTTATGGACACTATTCTTTAGGTTAGAATTAAGATTTTTGATGTTTTTTAAATTTGGGTAGTAGTAGTAGTTGTGTAAATTATATATGTATTTTTGTTTTTAAATTAGTGGGGTTAAGATATTTTGTAAGTAAGTATAATTATACACATTTTTGATTGATTCAGATGATTGGTTGTATGTATTTTTCTTCATCCTATTAAATATTTTATGAGGAAGTTGGGTGTTTTAATAAACCAAAAATAATAGCATCAATTTTTTTTATTGTTCAAAATCATACATAACTTTATTTTTATAGAAAAATAACATTTCTCTAAGTGTATTGGTTGATAAACAGTCGGGCGAAATACCGATAAAACAATACAAGAGGACCATTTCATCGGGCTGCTGCTGCTGCTGATGCTGGTCTCTCGTACTTTTAATCATATCAATAACATTATGATAGTATGTGGAAAATCCAAAATGTTCCAGAAAAGACATTCGATGTGATAGCACTTCATCGTTGATTCGAATTATTTCTCGAACATCTTCCTCACACAACCACAAATGGATATTGTGCTTTGTAACTTGAAGTAATTTAATATTATTGAAGTACACAAGTTGAACTATTTGACAGTATTCATCGGATAATATGGGAGCCCCATCGAAATCTGATTGTAGACTTGTGAAGAATTCGGGGATTTTCACTCGTAGAATATCGATGAAATCGATCCATTACAGCAGGCTAAAGCTGACTTTACAATTTTGGGTAAGTTGAATGAGTGAGATTGTAGGTGAGAGGGTTCGCACAGGACTCAATCCACATTTGATTTCATAACTTGCCCCCACCAACGGGTACGTTGTATTCATCAATAGGAATGGCTCGTCTTTTGCCTTCATCTCAAACTCTTCTAAAAGCCGATCCAACTCGAAAGAACTGCTGCTGCTGCTACTATCTTCACCAACACTATCCTGGGACAACATCTTATTAAAACTGTTCTCGATTCACTAGAACCTGACCCCTCAAACCAAATATTTACACCTCGCACATGCGCAGCTCATTAGCAGCATATTTCTTTTATGTGATCGGAAGTTTGGATGAGAACATCGAAGCATAAAACTTGTAGTGTTGGCGGAGGAGAAAATTTGTGGTGTTGGTTGCGTTCCCCACACGAGTCGAAGAAGAAAGTTTTATTAGGAAGTCCTCTACGAATCCCTCGTAGATCCATTATTTCACTTCGGTAAGGGAGAAGCGCGACCCGATAAAAATCAACACCAATTTCACTCTGTAGCACTCTGTAACAATCAAGTTTATACGATTCTGGTTTGGGGATTATATCAGGAACTTGGTGTAATATGAAATTCTTCCATCTATTTTCGTATATAAAGTAGCCTTCAACATTCATATCAATTATCTCCCAATCGTTTTCGGATGGGTTGAAATCTCCTCCGAAATAGAAAATATCCACACACGCGCATTCTTTCACAGCTCCAATAATGAACGTTACAAATTCTCCTGCGATTATCCAATTTTTCGAGGGTAATTGTAATTCTTCGATGTTTTCCATCAAATTTGGTGGACCTTTAAATTGTTTTGCATCGTACACGATGGTAAGTACATTATGAGCAAAACTGTTGTATAATTGCGAAGACATTTTCATGCAGACTGATTCGATTATTTGACTTCCACCACTTGCTTGAACCACCAGTCAAATGGAAGACATGCGCAGTAGCACATTATACAACTTCAGAATTTTCAATCCAACTTTTCTCTTTCATACCGTACCATTTTACATACATTTTGTTACCCTTTTTTCGGAGCACCTTCTCAATCAAATAAACGTCTGGCTGTTTGGTTTTCTGCAATTCTTCCTCGTAGAAACAACCGCTGATTGGTGCGTTGGTCATATCTTCTAGTAGATATGTGATCGGGTTGGTAATTTTGACTTTGATGATTTTAAATAATTCCGCACTCCAATTGGGCGTAAATCCCTTCTCAAAAATATGTTTAGCTTTACTTATTCGCACAATATCCCCCACATGGTATTTGTGAGGTAGGGCCAACTTAATGTGTGAGTAAGATTGCTTCAATATGCGACTTTCATTCTGTTTCGTAACCTTGAACGGAGCCATTTTTATAGTTCTATGTTTACGTTTATTATATTTTTCGGTGACTTCTTGAAGTGTATCCACCCATTTGTATTTCCCGCTCAGACTGAATCGCTTGTAGATCGCTTCTTTCAACGTTCGAATGACACGTTCAGCAATGGTGGCTTTCTTCACCGAATACGTATTATAATGGTTGATTTTATGTTTTTTCATTAGCTCGTCAAAGTGTCTGTTGAAGAATTCTTTACCTTGATCGCTTTGTAGGTTCCTAGGCGTACGATGTCCTTCTAGTAATATAGAATTGACTGCTTTCCGAACCTCTTCGGCCGATTTCGTTTTCAGCGGGCGTGTCCATAGAAATTTCGAGAAGCAATCGATCACCACCAAAATGTATTTAAACCCTCGATTTTCGCGCGCATAATTACCCATTTCAGCAAGATCCATTTGCCACAAGTCATCCAACCCTTTTATGATTGTTCTGCGACGTTTAAAATTCTTTCTAACAGGCTTATGAAGCTCATCAACCACCTGCGCTTTACCCTTCATCATTTTCTTGGATCGATCTGCGTTGACGGAGCTAATAACTTTTGTGGTGGTGGGGAGGTGGTAGGAGCTCTTTTATAGGGATGATGATGATGTGGCGGTGCTTCACCTTTTGCTTTTTTTGTTATCGTCTCCGCAGCCGTCTCCAAACTGGTGATAATAATCGCTTGTTCTATTTGTGATAGATTGCTTTCGATGGTCTGTATACGTGCGATCAAGGCCTGATCATTAGTACTGCGCGTTTTATAGTCTAATTCTATAGTTATCAGTTTACTATTGATGGTCTGTATACTTTCGAATAGGTTGGCATATTTTGAAGTGTTTTCTTGATCGTTACTGATGAGTGTTTTATAGTCTTCACGTATTTTCTTCAATAATTTTTCAAGATTCAGCTCATTCGCTTCAGTAGCTTTGGACGATGCTATCATACCATCTACAAGTTTTTCAATTTTAATTCTATTTTGTGTTGTAGAATCAATCAGTGGGTCGGTGATTTTTTTATTTTCATCCTGTATACTCTGTTTTATGGCTGCAGAGTGAACGTAACTTTGATTTTTGTATGACTGTATTTCGGTACGGAGAATCTTCAATTCTTCGTTTATATTCGTATCCACTTTAGTGATGGCGTTATCTACATATACTTTGTTCGTAACATCATTAGCTGATATAGGTATTTTCACATTGCAAATTTTCAAATTTTCCATATCCACATCACCGTCGGGCGTGTGCCTTAAAATGTTCATAAACATCGATTTGCGTTTGAAAACATCGATGATGCTATCGCCCGACAACGCAGATCGCCTACCGAACTTATCAAGACTCATTATATAAATGCTGTGGGGTTCAAGTAATCAATACTAATATATGATGTCCGCCTCTCTTAGTTCATTTATTATAGCGACAATTTCATTATCGTGCGAAGTATTTCCAGCTTGTTGCGATGCCATCAGTAGTTTTAGTCGGTCCACCAGCTCGTTTGGATCATCCCAAAAAATATATTCCATAGGCTTCTTGTTGTATGTCAAATGTAAACCGCTACCGCTTGCTACTGTCGAAGTCGTCTCTGACGACGACGACGAGGTTGATTGAAACATAGGTTTAATTATGGACATGTACTTTGGCGCATTGGTACCCTTCAAACGACCGTTAATATTTTTATGTGCATTTGTTAACCTCAAAATTTCTTTGTATGCTGCTCGATCTTTATTCGTGAATTTTCTGGGTGTTTTGTAGAATATGAGCTCGTACAATCCAGGTGTTCCCTGTGCGCTATATCCTACGGTTTCGATATTCTCACCGAATATTATCTTTTTAAAACCGAGAATCCACCCGGTAGAGCTCGCATCATAAACAGGTCCATATACTTTATCGATTTTCTTGTTGTTTTCCCAATGTTCTTGAACGTATTTACGCACTTGTGGCGGATAATTTGTAAGTGAAGGTTCAATCTCAGTCATAGCATCACCGAACGCGTCGTCATCCTCTTCCCCCTCCTCTTCCTCATCATCATCATCGACATCATCTTTAGGTTCTAATTTTATTTCTTTTTTCATCGACTGCGCAGCAGGATGTTTAATTTTTTTAACGATCGCTTTCAATGGTGTGGCGATAGGTTTGAACAGTTGTTCTATTGATTCGTCTTCTTCAGATTTACCTAGTTTCAAGGCTAGATATTTCTTTCTTATAGACTTACTCAATTCAAAGATTTTTCGCTTACGTGCTAACTGTTCAGCATCCATCTTGTATTTGAACTAAAATTAACAATTCACGTTTTTATATATACATCGAAACCTTTGCGGTATCTGCCATCGTTCAAGTCGAAATCCTTAGCAATGACCAAAGTTCCAAAATTATCCGTCCAACACATGGCGCACATCTTCTTGAACTGATTGAAATCGACGTCTGGTGATACGTGCTCATCAAATACATGCTTCAAATTGATCTCGTCCTGCTTAAAAAGAACGATCAAATTACAATTGTCACGGATCAATTGTTTCGGTATTTTCGAGTACGTTTGGCACAGATATGCCGCATCGATATTCTTATGTCTACACATGGAATAGTATTCCCGAATTTTTTGCTGACCCTCGCACGCGATGTCATCAAAAAGAAATATGGAATTAGCTCTAGCCTCGTTCGGACTTATTATTTCCTCGTTGTCTTTATAGGGAAAATAGCCAACACCTTTAACTCGATCTAAAACTTCCTGCAACAGTTGATACTTGGGCTGATACAACGACTTTGAGTATACGTAGACGTTTTTGAACTTTGCCCCATTCGGATTGAATAATAGCGATAACATCACGTTCGTTTTACCACACCCACTAGGTCCACAAATTATCGCACGAAAAGAGTCTGGTAACAATTTACCATGTTTACCTACGCGATTAGTATTCGTCTGCCCTATGTCTAAATTCTCGATGGGCAGTGTCTGCTCTTGTTGAACGGTCTTCATATTGTGAGGTAGTTCAAATCTGATGTTTGTATATATAAATAGAAACGTTCGAAGATCGAGAGCTCAGTATCAATGTTGATCTATCAGGGTGAAGGTTTGTTGAATTCACTCATTAACAGTCTCCCGTTCGAAGTACATATTCCATCGTATCAATTCTGCGGACCTGGTACTAAGCTACAGAAGCGACTTGCGCGTGGCGATAAAGGTGTTAATCAGTTGGATTCGGCCTGTCGCGAGCACGACATAGCTTATTCCCAACACAAATCTCTAGAAGACCGTCATAAGGCCGATAAAATATTAGAGGACGCAGCTTGGCAACGTGTTAAATCCAAGGACGCTAAGGCTGGCGAAAGACTAGCTAGTCTATTGGTTACCGGAGGAATGAAAGTTAAACGTAAACTAGGAATGGGTCTTAGGAAACGTGCTGGTGGTCGTCGTGGAGGATGTTGCTTTCGGAAGGATATAGTGGGACATATTTCCAAGTCTATGGAACCGTCTGCGTCGTTGCGAAAGTCCGCTATGAATGCATTGAAAGCTGCACGCATAGCTATTAAGCGAGTTGGAGGTAAGAAGCGTGTTAAAGTACCACGCATAATACCGCTGCCGAAATCTGGAGGATTCCTTCCGTTATTACTACCTATTTTGGGGGCGCTGGGGGCCTTAGGGTCTGTGGCGGGTGGTGCAAGTGCCATAGCCAATACAGTAGTTAATGCTAAAAACGCTAAAAAGAAACTTGAAGAGGATCAGCGTCATCATGCAGCTATGGAGTCATTAGGTAAAGGATTATACTTGCGGAAGAATGCGAAAGGAGGATTTGGACTGTTTTTGAAGAAACAACAAAAAAACTTTCAATAGAGCTACCCAATAGGCCGTTGTACGACGTGGATTTGGTGCGTTTCGCAAAGAAAATGAAAATACCACATTTTCGAGGTGTCTTTATGCGAGACAATTTACCTAAGAGACGCCCCTGGAGACAAGAATGCGCCATTATGAATTTGGATTCGGTCAAAAACAACGGTACTCATTGGGTGGCCTTTAGAAAAATGAATAATCAAGTGGAATACTTTGACTCTTTTGGAAATTTAAAACCCCCAAAGGAACTTGTTCGATATCTGGGTGGTGGTGGTGGTGGTGGGGTTAGAATTTTCTATAATAACGACACCTATCAAAAGTATGATCAGGTGATTTGTGGACATTTATGTTTGAAATTTCTCAGTTCTACGTAAACATCTGACGTGTGCAGTCATGTCGGAGTCCTACGATAAATTTATCGCAAAGATTATGCAACAACTTTCTGTTGATGTTCCGAGAGCTGGAATGTCATCAATCATCCGATACGTATATGATAATCTAATAAAGGCAATGGAAAAACCTTCAAGCGAGCTAACCAAAAGAGACTTGTTATTTCTGCCGATGGAATACAATCTAAAACATTTGGATTTGGTGTCTCTCAATCAAAATGAGGTTCCGAAATATATGTTCAAATCCCTTTACCGTCATATGCGGTGTACGGAACATATCGATGAAGATTGTGATTGTCTACCACCTCCACGCAAACTATGTTCTCAATGTTTATCTCAACAGATTTCCAAGGTCATGGAAACCGAGGGAATAACGCAGCATGAGAAGCAGGTGTTGATTGATGAAGTGTGCCGAGACGATCCATACTTTATAAAATCATACTTATTCCATCTATTAATGTTAAAATATAAATAGAAATGTCGCAATAAATTCTTATCAGTATCATGTCGCAGTTATTCACGCTAACAAGCACCAACCATATATTCTCGTTCACACCGCAGAATTCGATAGAGTTGAAGCCTGATAAGCGATACTATTTGGCTTTGTTGGGATTTACTTCTTATAACTCTATACCGAATATCGAGAACGAAAAATTTTACTATTTGGGGGGCGATGGAAAGACTTTGAAAACAATCGAAATACCTTCGGGCAACTACGAAATATCCGACATTGAAGAATTGATTCGGAAAAGATTGAACGTAAAAGAAGATGTCTTCTCGCTGAAGCCCAATAACAATACATTAAAGTGTGAGATATTTCATCAGAACCATGACATTTCGTTTGTTGAGGAAGATAGCTTGGGTAAAATATTGGGGTTTTCGCGTAAAGTCTTGGAAAAGGGTGTGGTGCACATGTCCGATTTGCCTGTCAACATTATAAAAGTAAGCAACATTCGGTTCGAATCAAACATTACCGTAGGAGCCTTCTACCGAGATAGACCTGCGCATACGATCTACGACTTTCCCCATCACCGACGATCCCGGCTATAGAATTGTGGAACGTCCGAGGAATCCTCTATATTTACCAGTGTCAGATATCGCTGAAATTACCAACATCACCGTACTCGCTCTAGATCAGCATTCGAATCCGATAAATTTCCGTGGTGAAGAAAGTGTTCTACATCTACATTTACAAGAAGTCTGAGAACGGAATATGGGTCTAGTTGTTGCTGCTGCTGGCAATAAAAGAACATCGCACGCTTCATATTCATCAGTCTTCAACAAAACGTTCAAGGTGCGAGAGCTACTACCACTCACCAAAGCCAACCGATTAGTTCTACAATCTTTAGGGTTTCACCTTAAATAAAAATGTCTAATAAGCGAAAGTTCGGTGGTGTAGATGATAATGGAGATAACAATGTTATCTCTTCAATTTTCGATTTATACCAGCAACCGAAATTCGACGAGTCGATTCGGAAAGCCGAGTATAGATCGATTACACCGTTCGTTAAAGCCTTCAATAACAGCGACATCGTGGAGTTTGGAATAAATCAAGTGGACGCGTTTTTTTCCATGAAGGATACTCTATTGGCGATCAAGGGGAAAATCGAAGTGAAGGGTGGAGGTAATGTTATATTGTTGCCGAATTATGGAGCCTTCCTTTTCGACTCTTGCTCGTACATTGAGAGTGGTAGGGACATCGAAACAGTTCGAGATCCTGGTATAGTCAGCGCTGTTCGAGCATTTACCTGCTATGCTCCTACAGCTTCTACGCATATGGCTACCGCTAGTTGGTTGTATCCCCTTGAGAGCGTAGTTCTGCACGAAACTAAATCATTCAGTCTATTGATTCCGCTGAAGCATATATTCAACATTTTCAACGATTACCCGATGATTACATTCGGTAGGCAGACTATTCGACTGGTACGTGCTCGAAACGATAACGATTGCGTTAACATTGAAACCGCCACGACCAGCGTTAAATTCCTGATTGATAGCATGGAATTGAAAGTGAAGTATATCTATCCCAACGATATAATTAGAGAAAAGCTATTGCGAGCAATCAAGAGTGATTCACCCATCCTAATTCCATTCCGGAAGTGGGAATGCCATGAGCTTCCTGCCATAACAAGCGAGGCCCGACGAGAAATTTGGGCGGTCAAGACTAGTGCAGCAGTTGAAAAACCTCGCTATGTCATAGTATTCTTTCAAACGGACAAAAGGAACAATGTGAAGGCTAACCCCACAATATTTGACCATCTGGATATAACAAGTATTCGCTTATCTCTAAACGGCGAATATTACCCCAACGAGCGAATGAACTTGGACTTTGCCAAGGATGATTTCACGCTCGCCCACCATAACTATACAGAGTTCTACTCTAGCTATACAAATTCCTCGTCGGCTGTGAAACAACCAATGTTAGATTATACCAGTTTCAAAAAACGCGCCCTCTACATAATCGATTGTTCGAAACAGGAGGAAGCAGTGAAATCTGCAACTGTTGATGTGCGATTGGAAATCGAGGCAGATAAGGGATTTCCAGCCAATACGAAAGCATATTGCATCATCATTCACGATTGTTTGATGGAGTACTACCCCCTCTCAGAAATAGTGAAGAGTCTAATCTAAAACATACGGCCTAACGACTACGTCGCCCGTTCAGTTTAGTACGAGTCATCATGAGAATAGCATTGGTTGATATTCAGGGGTTCATCATCGATGATGTCTTTCATCCCAAAGAAATGTCTATACAAATTGGGTTCAAACGACATTATTCGTTGTTTAAGCCAGCCGTACCGCTTACGATGTTAAGTGAGAAGGATCGAAAATCTGTTTGGTATTTGGAACATTTTTGTCATGGTTTGGAATATACATCGGGCGATGTGGAATATGAAGCAATTGATAATATTCTAAGATTGACTCTACTGTGTGCAGCCGACATTATATATGTTCGAGGACATCAAAAAGCCGAATTTCTCACGAAAAAGTGTGTGGAGCTAGATATCTTTCCACGAATCGTAGATGTGTGCAGTTTCGACAACACCCCATGT
This sequence comes from Endomychus coccineus, assembly GCA_958510875.1. Lineage (NCBI taxonomy): Eukaryota > Metazoa > Arthropoda > Insecta > Coleoptera > Endomychidae > Endomychus > Endomychus coccineus. Next base: position 292,930,368 of record OY294067.1, read on the forward strand.
CAAACGGGGAAATTCGACCCGACAAACAGACTGAGCTGCCTAAATCATCGCAATGATGGCGGGAAATATATGTGTACAGTCCACCATGTCGATAATCTACAACATTGGTTCCTCACCATCATACTTCCAAAATAAGAATGTACTTTCTCCAAAAATAAAAAATATTATTAATATTTGATATTTCATTTCTCATACACCTCTTCCCACACACACACACACACACACACACACATCATAAACGACCCCAAGTCGTTTGAGTCGCTTGCGAGTCGCTTCCGAGTCGCTTGCGAGTCGCTTCCGAGTCGCTTGCGAGTCGCTTCCGAGTCGCTTGCGAGTCGCTTCCGAGTCGCTTGCGAGTCGCTTCCGAGTCGCTTCCGAGTCGCTTCCGAGTCGCTTGCGAGTCGCTTCCGAGTCGCTTGCGAGTCGCTTCCGAGTCGCTTGCGAGTCGCTTCCGAGTCGCTTGCGAGTCGCTTTCGAGTCGCATGAGTCGAACTGGTGGCAGTCTGTACCTTGGACCTACCATGACAGCTGTCACGTGGTGGTGACACCTCCACGGAGCAGTCTGTACCTTTGGTCTGTCATGAGACTGCTGTCATATGGTGGCGACACCTCTACAAAGCAATCTGTACCTTAGGTCCACCATGACAGCTGTCACGTGGTGGTGACATCTCCACGAAGCAATCTGTACCTTAGGTCCACCATGACAGCTGTCACGTGGTGGTGACATCTCCACGAAGCAGTCTGTACCTTAGGTCCACCATGACAGCTGTCACGTGGTGGTGACATCTCCACGAAGCAGTCTGTACCTTAGGTCCACCATGACAGCTGTCACGTGGTGGTGACATATCCACGAAGCAATCTGTACCTTAGGTCCGCCATGACAGCTGTCATGTGATAGTCACATGACCCCTGTACATGTGACACACTTTTTGTACACACCCTGTATACTCGATGGCAGCTGCCTCGTGATAGTCACGTGACCCTGTACATGTGACACACTTTTTGTACGCACCCTGTATACTCTTTACAAACAACATATCCTTATCTCACACCTTATCACACACATCCATTCCTTATCACCGACCCCCCTATGGCCGCCATCTTGGTTCTTGATCGTAGAACTAGTCCAGTATATCTACTAGCCCACTCTCTAAAACTTAGAATTTATAACAATGAAGAGTGAGAACCTAGATGTCGAACTAGTACAATTTGTTGAATTTTTCAGTATATTCAAAGAGTAAATCGGCTTATCGGGCCTATCAAATATAAGCAAAAAACTTCAAGTGTACCGCTGCTAAAAGAGAAGAAAATGCATGGTGTGTTTCCAAACATTGAGATCAAATTTCGTTCATATTTAACTCTGATGCTAACTAACTGCAGTGAGGTGAGATCGTTTACAAAGCCCAAGTTGATTAAAAATCGATTGCAATCTATGAAGGGTCAAAGGCGTTCGAATCATCTATATATAATGAATATTGAACACGATGTCTTAAAGCAACTAGATATGTCCGGCTTAATCAATACATTTAATCACATTATCACACATTTTACTAAACTTACTATTCTTATTTTCCATATTTTACTCTGTATTCGTACAAATAACAAATTTGTATTTTGAATTATTTTAAAATATATATTATCCATAAAAGAAGAGTAAAATTTATATATTTTTTTGAATCGTAGGAGGTGGAGTCCCCACACGAGCTCTGCCCAGGAGTCCCACTGACCGAAATCCGGCCCTGGAAATAGTGATCATTACAGGGAGAGGTGGTATCTACCTAACTCTTTTGATCTGCATACTTTGTAGATAAGATTTAACTGCCTAAAAACATAGTATTATTTTCATATTAACTATGTGGATATCACAAGATTGAAATATCATTTCAAAAACAGCATGAACGGTTCGGACTTCAGAATAACTTTTTTGAGCGCCATACATAACTTTGAGTTACAAAAGTTGCCACAGTGGAGATCTGTAATGTGTCTTTATAAGAAGGACAATATAGGCATTAAACGTTTTATTTATTGGAAGTGGAATGTCACAAAGTAATGAACAAAACAATTTTTATAAAAATATTTTATTTTTATAACTTTAAGTACAATATACAATTTACAATTTTTACATCTCTTCTAGGGAAGATTTTGGAAAAAGTTGCTCCTAGGTAGATAAGACTTCATTTTAAAAGGTAACACGGTTAAAGCAAATTTATTTCCAATACTGATAGCAATTCTTTGTGTGATAAATAAATAGAAACTAAAATTAAGTACTGAGTAGTTTGACAACACATGCACTACAAATGAAATTCGATCAATCTAGTATAGCTTGTCCCAATTCTTTAGGTACATAATTGATGGATACGTCCTATTTATTTCTGAAAATAAAAGAAATTACGCCCAGCGGTTCCTGTTCGTCAAGAAGTGGTTAGAAATATGACTGTTATTTTATCAAATATCAACGTATCTCTCAATAATTCTACATTATTGTTGAAAGATTCCCATAAGTTCCTTGACTGTTTATTATTTTTGTCCTAAAGGAATTTATCAAATAATTTTGTTTTGTACGATGAGTATTTATAAATAAACCAATTTACTATCTAATTGTAGTTTGTAGTTAAAATGACAGCAATCAACAACATCCATCTTCAACAATTATCAGCGACTAATGTAAATCAAATCGAGAAAGTAATAAGTCTCCGAAAACATAACTTCACTCTGGAAAAATTATATTTAAAACCAATGTTGAACACATATTATATCTTCAAATATGAAAAGAAACCAATTATTATTATTATAACGGAAATAATCAGAGATATACAAAGATTCATCATAATCGCTGTCAGTCTGACATGTTTATAATTGTCAAAAATATTGGTTCTATTTGTCGACAATATTTTGCAATTATCCAAAGAAGTCACTTTTATTTACAATAGTTAGAATAAATTAATTTCTATGTCCTAGTATTGATATCCTCCATTCTTGTCGTATTGTTGTCCAGGCGTGGAAGGTTTGGACGTTGGGAAGCCTATTTCGTTGGGGCGACTGGGTTTGCCAGGTCCGGTTGGGAATGGTATCGAAGGTTTTGACGGATAAGGATAACCTGTCGGCCTTCCTGGTCCCGGAAACGGTCCTGTAGGTAGTCCTGGCCCTGGAAATGGTCCTGTGGGTTTTCCTGGTCCTGGATATGGACCAGTTGGTTGACCAGGTCCCGGGAAGGGTCCAGTTGGTTTACCAGGCCCTGGGAAAGGTCCCGTGGGTTTTCCCGGTCCTGGGTAAGGTCCTGTAGGTTGTCCAGGACCTGGATATGGTCCCGTCGGCTTACCCGGACCTGGGAACGGACCTGTAGGTTTTCCTGGTCCTGGGAATGGAATGGTTGGTTTCGAAGGACCTGGATATTCACCAGGTCCTGGATATGATGGTCCTGTCGGTTTACCTGGACCTGGGAACGGACCTGTAGGTTTTCCTGGACTTGGGAAAGGAATCGTTGGTTTTGAAGGACCTGGGTATCCTCCTGGGCCTGGATATGAGGGACCTGTCGGTTTACCTGGCCCTGGATACGGTCCTGTAGGTTGTCCTGGTCCTGGATATGGACCTGTTGGTTTACCCGGTCCTGGGAAAGGTCCAGTAGGTTTTCCTGGTCCAGGATATGGTCCCGTGGGTTGTCCCGGTCCTGGATAAGGTCCTGTTGGTCGACCTGGTCCTGGGAATGGTCCTGTAGGTTGTCCTGGGCCTGGATATGGACCTGTTGGCTTTCCCGGTCCTGGGAAAGGTCCAGTTGGTTTTCCTGGCCCAGGATATGGTCCTGTGGGTTGTCCCGGTCCTGGATAAGGTCCTGTTGGTCGACCTGGTCCTGGATATGGTCCTGTAGGTTGTCCTGGGCCTGGATATGGACCCGTTGGTTTACCGGGTCCTGGATATGGACCCGTGGGTTTTCCCGGTCCTGGATACGGTCCTGTAGGTTGTCCTGGGCCTGGATAAGGACCTGTTGGCTTACCCGGTCCTGGGAAAGGTCCAGTTGGTTTTCCTGGCCCAGGATATGGTCCCGTGGGTTGTCCCGGTCCTGGATAAGGTCCTGTAGGCTTTCCTGGTCCTGGATATGGTCCTGTGGGTTGTCCTGGTCCTGGAAATGGTCCTGTAGGTCTACCTGGACCTCCACCAGGGAACTGAGGATATGTAGGAGTACCCTCGTATCGTACCTATAAAAGTCAATTCTATGTTCAAACCAGCTTCGACAATCAGAATTACATTAGTAAGCTATGTGAACCGACATACACATACAGTGTAAGGATGGTTGCTCGATGAAGGTCTCTTGTTATTGTTACATTTAATAAGCGCTGCGTGACTGCTTTGTGTTATTTCCAAAAACTGAGTGCATTTCATTTCCACCTACATTGACAGCAAAACTTAATGTGAAAGTTTATGCGAACTGAATAATAAAGTGTGACTCAAACCAAGATTTTCACTTTAATAACAAATCTTCCACTACACAGTGGCATCGAAACCCTCCGTGGTTCCGGCCTTGAACGCAATCCAGTATCCAAATTAAAGTCAACAATATAAAGAAAAATAATAGTAGGCACCCCTTGTTTGTGTTATTATCCTCAAATAGTATTCAAACAGGTAATGTACGACTCTGATGATGGCTACTTGGTAGTACTTTAATAATATGTTTAGGCTGAGGGTATTATTTCGTACTAGGGATGGGCGATGTTCATCGATGTTTCTCAAACATCGATGTTGAGGTTCCTATATTCGATATTTATAACCTCGATGTTTAATTTTCCCAACATCGATGAAAACATCGATGTCAACTTGTCAACACAAAACATCGAACGTAATAAACTTAAATTATTTAAGCTTTCCTGCTACATCTGTGAATCAAGCACTGAAACAATTTAACTGTGAACTGATTATTTTCTTACAGCATATAGAATTTTGCTGTTGCACCACTTTACCTTTCGTGTAATGGCGCGCCCTCTATGAAACAGGCACAGCAGCAACTCAACTGAATTAGTGGCTGCTTGCTATTCCTCAACATTGTTTATGTATTTGATACTCGGTACTTCCCCGTTTTATACTCTACATATTCGGTAATACTAAAATAGTACATCAAGCAGAATTTTGGTGTTATAAAATTTAAACATACAGTTCAGTTTCAGTGCCAATGCAAAATGCAAGTAAGTTCGGTATATTTGAATTCTAGTTTCCGCTTTGTATTATTTCTTGAAAATAAGTTCAGTTTTGTATTTTATTGTTGTTGTATATCATTATAGATTCTGAAATACCTATTTGTCATTTAAAAATTAATTTTGATTATGATATTTTGTTTTTAATTTGAAACATCGATGTTATATAACATCGATGTTTAGCAGCCGATGTTTTCTGAGCATCGAGGTGAGCTGTCGATGTTTACATCGATGGTAAACATCGATGTTAGGCGTCGATGTCCCATCCCTATTTCGTACTCATTAGAGTAGAATTCATATTTCATGTTTCATGATTAAGCTACAACGATGTATGTACCTGCGCATGGAATCCGGTAGACCAGTCTGCAGTGTACTTCACAAATTGTGTTCTACCATCAGGTAGTTGTATCTTGTATTCTCCTCTAGTGACATCTCCATCGCTTATAGCATTATGAGAGTAATCATTTCCAAATTGATCGTCTTTCACGGCATAGTTGAAGTCGAATGGCATTCCTGGTTCGTGATGATGATGATGGTCGTGCTGGAAAGACATAAGTTATCTTGAACGTAATCATGCTATACGTGAATTTGTCACAACTCAAGTTTAGAAACATCAATTAACTAATCATCGTGAGCCTATGAAATGTACTCTCTAAGAAGGAAAAATATTCTCGCATATGCGTATTTGAATATTTATTTCCCATTAAACTATTGGTACGATATACAATATTTCATAATGAGAACGATGACCTTACAAATATCAAATATATCAAGAAAAGCCGATATATTTTGTGCTTGGTAACCATCAAAATAGCATTCAACCCCCTTCGAAATTAATTAACACAATAGCTTGTGAAGCACCATATTGGAGAATAGCTATTTATGCACCTAGCAAAATGAGCGTGTTTTTTGCACTAGATGTGAAAATTGGACGAACACATTTTGTCCAGAAAACGTACCTACCATTTTGCATCGTATTTCCACAAGATTTTTTGTATTCAGTTGTTACAAAAAAAATTCATTACATTTCATTTGGATAGGGTCAAAGCCATTTTTGTTTGTTATAATCGAAATAACAATTCAAAAGTCCTGATATAAGAATTACCATAGAAAAGTACCAAGGTCAAGACATATTTGTCCAAATATCCAGATTTATATCTCAATTTTGTGTTTAAAAATGATCGAATCTTCGCACGTTGAAGAAGTTGCAAAAACTGTAGTAACAAATTTGCTGACAAGTAAGTCAAAAGAAAAATGTATTTATTTTACTAAACTCATTTTAGCACTCTGTGTTAATATGAACCATGATTAAATGAAAAAACAATTACTTTGTCTTTATACCACTTTTAATAATAACATGAAAAGGTTTATCGAAATAATTTTATATGTATTTGATTATGACACGTCGTTGTTGAAACTATATTAACGTTTTCATATTATTATCAAAAGTGGAATAAAAACTTCTTTCTTCTTTCATTTGATCATAATGATAAATTAACATGAAGTAACGGCTTCTACCATCGATTTTTTGGAAACTGAGTCACGATTTACAACAACAATCAGCGCCAAAGAGATGACTTTTCTTAACTGAATTGCAAAACTGAATATATTTAATTATGCATACATATATCATACATACACATTATCTTAGATTACGTTACAATAGTCATACTGATTCGAATACGTCAAATAAAAATTAGCGAAAACTTTGGACCCTAAATTAAGTGATTATCTTCATCTTCTCTCGTTGATGATGCATTTCTTCTTTTTAAAAGTAGAAACAGCAGAATCCAGAACCTTTGATTTGAAAGGGTATCTAACTGTCATTTCCTTTTACAATAGTTCATTTGCTCATGTTAAAGGAAACAGTTTAGGTTCTCTTTTAGGTTGGTATGGTATCCATTGAAAAAATCCATCATAATAATATTTCCATATAACATACATCCTGAAAATTTTATTCTGAATAAATCGTTTAAATATAATTACCCCATCTGTTGGTGTTGGCCGTGTTGGACCGGGAGGACCTGTAGGCGAAGGTCCAGGGAATGGACGGAAAGTTGGTGGTGGTCCTGGTGAAGGTCCAGGGAACGGCCGGAACGTTGGTGGTGGTCCAGGTGGAGGAGTTCCGTAAGTTGGTGAAGGTCCAGGGAAGGGACGGAAAGTTGGTGGGGGCCCTGGTGAAGGTCCAGGGAACGGACGAAACGTTGGTGGTGGTCCAGGTGGAGGAGTTCCGTAAGTTGGTGAAGGTCCAGGGAAGGGACGGAAAGTTGGTGGGGGCCCTGGTGAAGGTCCAGGGAACGGACGAAACGTTGGTGGTGGTCCAGGTGGAGGAGTTCCGTAAGTTGGTGAAGGTCCAGGGAAGGGACGGAAGGTAGGTGGGGGTCCCGGAGGAGGCGTGCCATAAGTTGGTGATGGTCCTGGAAACGGGCGGAATGTTGGCGGTGGTCCAGGTGGGGGAGTACCGTACGTTGGTGATGGTCCAGGGAAAGGACGGAAGGTCGGTGGGGATGGTCCAGGCCCTGGTCGTTGAGTTGGGAATGGCGGGGAGGGTTTAGGGGGTAAGTATCCAGGACCGGTAGGTCTTGTAGGTACAGTAGGGCGGTATATAGGAGGAATAGTAGCCGTAGGAGGTTTATATGGAGGTATAGTGGGTTTGAATGGTGGTGACGTAGGTCCGGTAGGTCGTTGAGGTTGAAATGGTGGAGAAGTTGGTCTTTGTGGTTGATATGGTGGAGAAGTAGGTTGATATGGAGGTGACGTCGGCCGTTGAGGCTGGTAAGGCGGAGATGTAGGTTGATAAGGTGGTGACGTCGGTCTCTGTGGTTGATAAGGTGGTGATGTCGGCCTCTGTGGTTGATAAGGAGGTGACGTCGGTCTCTGTGGTTGATAAGGTGGTGATGTTGGTCTCTGTGGTTGATAAGGTGGTGATGTTGGTCTCTGTGGTTGATATGGTGGTGATGTAGGTCTCTGTGGTTGATAAGGTGGTGATGTTGGCCGCTGTGGTTGATAAGGAGGAGATGTCGGTTTTTGAGGTTGATAAGGAGGGAACGTAGGTCCTGTTGGTCTCGAAGGCTGGAAAGGCCCCGGTCCTGGCGAAGGGAACGGTACAGATGGTTTGCCGTAATCGTACCCATTCTTAGGAGGAAGATACGCGTTCTGTCCTGCAGGTATGGCGGCAGAAGATATGGCTATCAAACAGCATAATGCTGTTGATACCTGTAAACAAAAATCGATAGATATGTTAGAAACACATAGAATCAAACATGATTGTTAATTACAACGGTATAACCAATAAAAAGGTCGAGGCGAGAGAGGTTGATGAGTTAATTTCGAATTTCACATTCATAATTCCAACTGGAAACACAGGGCACAAAGTCAACATTCCAATCATAACGTTGATGATTTATGCGAACACGTCCTTGCTTTTCCTGACGTCATGTCTATATTACCCAGAATTGACATAAACGCATATTTTGATACGCGTGCCTGCGAGTTGTTATTTATGAATACAACTATAGATCATAATCAATAATAAGAAACAACTAGACGCATCAAGGAAGTAACAAGTGGTGAACATCTACCCTGAGGCATTAATGTACAGGATAGGTTTCAGGCTCTTGATTTAATTTTATCTCTCTGCAGCTGAATGAATCCATTCAACACAACCTCATAATATCAAATAGAACAAGATCCACCTGTTACATCAACCTTCGGGAATTTCCGCAAATTCCCAAATTTTATAAGGGGGGTAGTAAGTATGGAAAAATAGTGAATTTGGTCGATCTCAGCGATTTCGATCTAACTGCGTCAGAATACACTTTCATATATGAGAAATTCGATTCTGCATTTAGTTTTCACCTCAGACCCTGAAGAAACATGTTACAGTGTTCCGAAACTCCGAATTTAGGCCATCCGTTGCATAAATACACTATAACATCACATTTAACATGAATAATACACCCGAAATTGGTATCCACAACCTCATTATATCAGACAGAACAAGTTCCTTCAGTTACATAGGAGATTCTTAAACCGGATACGGGAACGGTGTTAAACCTATCTAAGTCATTGAGCACCTATACAAAAACTTAGCTTTGACTATTAGTACTGCTTGGGCATACAGGAATCTCACCGTTTCCTCCTTTTATTGATAGTAATTGGTAGTGGCAATACATCGACTTTTGAAGCAACGTTTTACTAAAGAGGAGTTGTTAAGCCCAACAAGGCGCTATTATTCTTCCAGTGATGTTGTTCGCAATATTGTTTCCAGAAAAGATAACGCTGACTGATGGGTTATATCAGTTCCAATGGGCTTGCTGATAATGATCAGGTTATATTCAACGTTTATTAAGAAAACATAGCGATTAGTATAATCTCATTTATAGATACGAGATATGGATTATACGCCTATTAAGAATGATATATTTGGTTGCGTTCCATTAAACGAATTGATACATACATCACATATAAAAAAAAAAATTTATCGATGAGCTTTCACAATTGAAAATCCTAGAAAGGGGGAAAATTACAAGCGAATATATTTTTTTCATCTAAGTAGTAGTTCGTGAACATTATATTTGGAACAACTGCAAAATACCTTTTTTCTACTTCTGCTTTAGAAAAGACGATTGTCAACATTAATTTGGATCTAAATATTTTGTTGTGAAACTGTTTTATCTGTTCAATTGTAAAAAAAATGTGTGCAACATTTGCAAAAAGTAATATGTTGCACTCAGCATGGTTGCAGAAATAACTGTTGTTGCACACTTAGTATTTTGCTGCACACAGCAAACTGTATACAACTAGTGAAAAAATGAATATTTGTTGCACGAAGCATGAAGTTCAAAGCTTGAGACGAGGTCGAGAGCTCCAACCATGCTGAGTGCAACATATTCCCTTTTGCAAATGTTGCACACAACATTTTTTCTACTACTGATTAAGCAGTTTAACAACAAAATATTTATTCAAACTGACATCTGGAAATTAATTCTAGAAATTCTCACTGACCAACGCTGATTTCGATGGATAACTGTGAATGAATAAGCTTTCGTTAACATAAATTTTCTGTGAAACCTAATCATAGATTGATTTAGTAATAAATAGTGCAAAAAGTATGTACTGTTCGCATTAGTGCAAAAGTAAACTGTTGGCACTGTAAATAGTGTCAAAACTGATAACTGTTTGTACGATCGTAGAAAAAGTACTATCCAACATACTTTCCAATTTTTCGGGAAGCCAATTAAGCGTTTCTTTACTTGATGCTTCCTGTATAACTGGAGGAATGCACAACATTAAAACCATCATCCCTTCCGTCCATTTCTACGTCAATTATTGTGAGCTTTTCAGCACTTTTCACAAACATTAAACTAAAACAAGGTTTACTTTGTCTCTATTGTCTTTATACTAACGAATCACAGCTGCAGTGATGGTGCGATATGCCAAAGAATTATGGATATTATAGTATCATTTCTAGTTCCGGTTTAGTTAACAAGAGGAAGAAAAATTTAATTATGAAGAGTCATAGTAGCGCCAGCTAAATTTGTTCGAATAACTGTCAATTTCAAGAACCAACACCTACTTGATTCAATTGAAAAGTCAACTACAAATCATATTCAACTGATAAATAAACTGATGATGTGTGAATGTACATCCTGAGCCGTCACTGTAAATTATAATACAACGCACACCTGAAAAGTGAATTGCTAGTTTACCATTTCATTAATACATTTTGTTTTTTGTTATTGTCAAGGTTGCATAGTTCATAATGCATCGAGAATCGTGATTTAGCAAGAAATGGGAAGAATCTAACTTCGTTTAATTATCTATGGGTGTGACCGGTAAAAATTTCGCATTCCGTATCAACTAAATAAGGAAAATGTTATACTGAATCCAAGGACTAAAAGGATATTAGTCTGTTCAGACATGAAACAAATGCCAAACATTATTGCACACTATATCATGAGAACTTGTAATAATCGAGGTAACGTAGAACCGTACTTGCAGGAAATGATGGAATAGAGCTAATACTTCATTCTATAACGTAAATTGTTTTCTATACTTTGATTACACGTAGAACATCGTATGAAAAAGGGCATTCGAATGTTTCTTGGAGGTTTGGAGTCTATAGGCATAGGAAAAGACCTCATTAGGCAATAGGCAAAGAGTTCCACTTTCGATTGAAAAATAAAGTCTGGGGGGAAGCAGTTTGGCAACTCTCGAGGTTGAGAATGAAGGGGTGACTAGCTTAAGCTCGTCTAGTCCGCCTATTTGGAATCTCTCGTGGTGGAACGACAGACTTTTTCACAATGTTCCAGAGAGGTCAATGAACTCGTGAGTATGACATCAACAACCAGGCAAATAGCTCTCTCTGGATAGAATCGAAGAAGTGATCACATGGTTATACACCGAGGTCATTAAAGCCATGATAACATATGGCTCGATGGTATGGTGACCAAAGAATCAACAAGCTGGGGCGATCATAAGAGTATGAAACATTCAAAGGCAAGCTTGCCTGGCTACCATGAGAGCTATGAGAACCACCCCAGCAGCATCTTTAGAAGACTTACTGAACATACCGCCACTTCATATTTACGTACAAGGCGAAGCAGGTCTGTCACCAATAGACTGGCCAGATGGCAAGCGCACGTAAGCAAATTGCACGGTAAGATGTACAACGAGCTATACAATGAGTTGGAAACCGACCCCAAAATGGAGATGCCATTAGATGAGATGCTTTCCAAGTATAGCTACGAGAAAAACAGGGAGAGAGGCATGGAAGGGATGACCGCCAATAAATTCATGGCCTGCTACACAAACGGCCTTCTATGAGTTCAACAGGTAGTATATTATATAATCATTCAATAAAGGTAATGGTATCGACCTTTGTAAAACACATCATGTTGTCGATTCGAATAAATATTCAATGCAGCGGCAAAGAGTATAATTTGAAGTCTTTCCTCGCCTTTATCTGTTCATATTCATTTGCAATATATTTTCGATACCTACAAGTAATATAAAGATTCTTGACCCAGTATGAATTTATATAAAAATTCTCGGGAAATAGGTCACAATAACACTCTGTTTTAAATTTTCGTCTTTACGTACGTTTCGGTCTCACGACCTTCATCAGAAGACTTATTATGTAAAAAGGGGGTTAATTAAAACTAATTAGCACAAGCGTCCATATCGCACAATTTTCAATCAAAAAGCCCACGCCGTCGAAACGAACAGAATCACGAATAATCGAAAATTGAATCGTTAATATCAAAGTATAATTTTTTGTAACAAGAATCCACTGTTCAGTAAAATTCTCATAATATACAAACGCATATTGCTATGGTCTCGAAGCAACTGAAGTTCGAAGCTATTTGTTGATATTTACTCGAAACCAGATGTAGATTTATGACGTACTTGAAAAGGTTTTAGACCTGCTTTGGAATTTACTTTAAGCGTTCTTCCTAAAATATACTTTTAACATTATAAAGACGCATGTAGGAATTTGCAAGAGTTTTAATTAATCAAGTTAGTATAAATCTGACTCAATCCCTGAATATCATTCCTATTATTCACAGAATTGGAATTGGAATCCTGTTTTATGTGAATCATCTCCAGGATAGATCTTTTATAATAATTGGTTTCTTTAGTTAAAATATTAACATTTTTGTAATCAAACTGATGGTTATTATTTCTTGTGCTATACTTGTGGCCGTACATTCTTTTTTGTAAATATTGTTTAGAGATTCCAGTATAAGTTCCATCACAATCTAAACAATTCAATTTATATACTGTGTGGGTATGTTTATCTTTAGGTATTACAGGTTTTAGATTTGAGAAATATTTCTCAACACATCAGTTAGTAGGTTTATGCGCAACATTTATATCGTACTTTTTCAAACATTTCTTGATTTTTTCTGATGTCTCCGGAATGTATGGTAAAGTTATATAATTGTCTGTATTACCTATTATGTTATTTTTATATGAAGAACCATTATAGATTTTGTTTATTCTCTCTTTAATGATAGGATTGAAGAACGTTTTTGGGTAGCCATTCATTTCTAGTGTATTACGAACAATTTTTAAATTTTTGGGACGGTCTTCTGCGTGGGACAATTTCACCGCGCGCTCTGTAAGGCTGTTAATGACACTTTTTACAAGCTGGTGCAACGGAATTGAAATGAATATAACGTTGAGACCAAACTTCTTTAGTAAACCAAGAAGTTTTTATTTTTCCATCTGCATCATGCCTAATGTTCATATCTAGGAAATTTATGTTTTTGTTTATTTTTATTTCACAAGTGAATTGAAGTTTACAGTGGAAATTGTTGAATTTATTAATCACATATTGAACTTTATCGTTGGAAACACACATAAGGCAATCATCTAGATATCGTTTAAAAAATACAGGCTGAAAATCTAATGAATTTATAACGGATTCCTCTAGGCATTCCATAACGAGGTTAGCAATGGTAGCTGAAATAGGAGATCCCATTGCTGTGCCGAAAATTTGTCCAAAATATTGCTCACCGTACTGAAAATAAGTGCATTCTAAACAAAACTTTACCGCATTTATAAAATCCGATTGATCAAGAGGTGTGTGGTTTTTAATCTCTGCCCAACGTTTTTTGATGCAATTCAATGCCAAAACGACAGGTATATTTGTAAATAAAGAAACAACGTCCAAGGAAATTAGTTGATGGTTTACTGGTACGGATTGATTTTTTATAAATTCATTAAAATGCCATGAGTCTTTCACATAAAATTCATTTTTTCCTATTATATTATTGATAGATTTTGATAGAAATTTTGATAAATTGTAAGTAGGAGCTCCAATATTACTTACAATGGGTCTTAGAGGTATATCATTTTTATGTAGTTTCGGAAGCCCATAAATATAAGGTGCTAGCCCATTATGGCATAGCAATATGCGTTTGTTTATTATAAGAATTTTACTGAGCAGTGGATTCTTGTTACAAAAAAATTATACTTTAATATTAACGATACAATTTTCGATTATTCGTGGTTCTGTTCGTTTCGACGGCGTGGGCTTTTTGATTGAAAATTGTGCGATATGGACGCTTGTGCTAATTAGTTTTAATTAACCCCCTTTTTACATAATAAGCCTTCTGATTAAGGTCGTGAGACCGAAACGTACGTAAAGACGAAAATTTAAAACAGAGTGTTATTGTGACCTATTTCCCGAGAATTTTTATATAGATACCTACAAGTGAGGACAGAACACTTCGTAATACAATAAATTGACAAACGAATTACCTGAACAAAACAGGTTCCAGACTGAAACAATGTTTCAAATGAATTTGTTGGAGTATCTGATATCTTATGAGGCCAATACTATATAATTTCCTTCAGTTAATCTAGATATCGCGTGGATAAATCATCCAAATTTAAGTAGAGAAAGTGCTACGATGTATAAAAAGATCGAATTCTCCATTTTGTCGAATATGTTCTAGTTGAAACTCATGTGATCATTGTTGATAAATAACTACGGAATTATTTGATTTTCATTACGTTGAAAGTAATAAACTATAAAAGAATGCACACTGTGGATACAGTATAAGACTATAAAATTAAACAAACACCCTCAAGTGTACTCTGAAAGGTCCTCATTACTTCAATAGTATTTTTAGTGGATAAGAATGATTGTTTCTTTTCATAAGAATTGATACTCCACAGCGATCTGTGTACTGGGTGGTCCGTTCATCTTGGGACACTACGTTATCACCGCATATCATCTTGTTTACCTATTTTTCATTTTTAAATCAATTTTATTCACTTGATTGACATATTAGAAAGTTATATATCAAACAATAAAAGTCGGACTCTGGATCTAAGGGATTGAATAACTAAATTTCCATCAAGGCAATGGCCAATATTTTGTTCTATTTTGATGAGACTCCTGAAACGTCAACCCAGAATGGACTTTCACGAATCCGACGTTCAACTTCCTGCGCAATTCATGGTTTGTGTTTGTATACTAGACCCCATGAAATTAAATATATGGGGTTAAGTCGGGGCTCCTGGGAGGCCAGACATAATAACCATTTTCTCAATCCACTCTCCACCATCCTGCTGTTAAATCAAATTTGGTCGTTCTCTTGCAGGCACTTCATTTCCCACAAGGGGTTGAATATTATTTGAAAGCTCTAAGTAAGGTTGGTAATTCGAATTCCGATAAAAAAATACTGGACCTATGATTCTAGATATTCAAATGGCGCACCATACTCTGACCGAAGTTCTTCCCGATCTTGTAACTTCCATAACTTTTTTATTATTCTCGTTGTTCCAGTACTGGGTATTTTTTCTATTAAAAATTTGGTTTGAGGCTGTAAACATGGACTCATCGGTCCAAATGATATTAGAAAATATATTTTCTCAAAAATATCTCTCCATAAGAATATTGCAAAAATCTAACCTGATGTTGTAATCACGTTGTTCTAATTTTTGTAGTGGACAATATTTATAGTGACATTCTGTGTAAAGATTATTTTTTAAACGTCGCCACGGCCTACTTAAGAGCCATATAGCAGCCTACAGCATTTTTACAATAGAAGAATGTTACATTGCCAATATTTCGAAAACTACAACATTTTGGAATGAACAACTCATTTTTAATGCTAAATAAGATAAAGTTTGGAGGTTTCCATTTGAAAAAAATGATTTCATTTTTAATCTTCTTTTTTGAACACCTCACCGTATTAACAGTTTGCAAAATATTAATGAAATCCATTAAAGTAGGCCCTCTTGAACAAGGAATTCAATTCACATTGAATAATAAATCTTGCAAACGTCAATTTTGACATAAAATTTAAGATATGTCAAAAACGGTTAGACTTAGGTATAGGACATTATACAAGAAATGTGTCTAGAATTTTATGTATAATCAAAATATGCAACAACATATAGAAGGTTCTATTTAAATTAAGAAAGTTGATGCGTGTCCACGGAGAATAGAGTACCCTGTATATATAGAAGAATATAATTGTTAAAATATGAATCAGAGTAAGAAACTTTTATATGAAACTATCTTCTCCACCTTGTATATTTTATGGGATAAGGTAGTGTCCCAAAATAAACCCGTCCTGTCCTGTACATCTATATCGATTAGCTACTTCTTGAAGAAAGGAGGCACCGTTAAAAATGTATAACTCACGTGAGTTAATTATGTGTTGGTGAAATATTTCTTGCGTCTTAATTTACTGAATGACTACTGTGTCGTACAAATGTATTGTTACGTAACATGTTTATAACTCTATAATATACTTGGTGTGTGATTTATTTCAAGTTTATTAGTATTGGCAAGAAAGTAGTACAAGAATATTTAAGGAAGCATGAAATAATGATAAATCTTAGATTATACATTTGAGAATAAACTTATATGAGGAATGCTATCGAATTCAACTATTGCATATTCATCAGAATGCTTACAGAATCACATTCCTATGTAAAGATCCTCCAACGACAAACGCTGGGTTCACATATAAATAATTATATATATGACTTGAGGCAATTATAATGAAAATATTCAATTCTACCAGGAAAGAACACAAATTTTAAATGTCAGAATGGCATTACATCGTCCTGTGGAAATTCATTCTAAAATAGTGACCATCTGACCCGGAAGATTCCTTGTAGAAGTGTAGATTTGAAGCCAGCAGACTACCAAACAATTGTTTTTGTTTCCTTTCGAGCTACAATTTTGTCGTCCCCTTGTCACTAATTATATTCAATATTATTTTCTGATGATAACGTTATATACCAAATTATTTTTTAGTTACTTTCTGAGTGATTTCTGTAACAATTAAGGATGTCAATCCCCTTTGACTATCATCAGCGGAAGTGCGGTTGATACGTCTGACTATTTTCCTTTACTGATCAATTTCTTTCCGAATAATTTCGTATGTTTCAGCAGGATTAATATATTCAGCTTTAATATCACAAGAGCATAGAAAATAATCGATTATACTTCCAAGTCTTGAGACGTATTCTGCGAAACACCACGACAGCGTTAGTTTAAGTAATATTTGAAACATTGTTATCTGTCGATGATCTTAAGTACCATTATTGTTAGTCCTCGGCAGGGTTCTTTTTCTCATTTTTCCAACGTTGCTAAGATGATGTTCATTGGTATGGTGTGAGAGACTCACTCTATTTGATCGCTCGTCATTTGAATAGGGTTCGTATCTTTATCAAAGTTCAATGGAAAATGTTACAATAAGTAACTAGAATATCTCAAAACAAGGAATTATTAGGCTTCGCATCGTGCAAAAACATCAAGAGGAAAGTGCAGAACACATACTTTGGATGATATAATTTGTGTCGCTAACATTGAAAAAATATGATAGAAATATATTCTTCAACAGACGAATCATTGAAAATTTAGAAGCCCTACGTACAACATAGCAAAATGGTTAGTTCAAGAATTTAGCACCTTCAAGTCTGACCAAGTTTGTCTGTGAAATATCATTTGGAAGTTATTGCAAAATTGAAAGATTTCAAAAATGAACCTGGTGTTACTCTCGTTTCATTTGATGTCGTTTTACTATTTACAAATACCCTAATGACTGAGTCGACAAACATTCTGAAGAAATGGTTTTAAGATTAATATCCACAAGAGAAACTGCACAGAATACTTGATCTTTATGTCTTTGTCTTTATGTATGGAGCAAGAGTGTTTCACTGTTAACAAAAATTACTATAAACAAACGAATGAATGTGCAATTTGTAACCTCCTTAAAATCAAAATTGAATCAGTTTCCAGAAGTTTGGTATAGATATGTTGACGATATTTTTGGGATTATAAGTATAGATTTTGATTTAAATGGCTTTTTGAATACGTTTAGTAGCCAATTTGATTCACTGAAATTCACTGTCGAAACCGGAACACATTTCTTCATATACAGAAAACTCAAACAAATAGATATATCCGGCAGATTCAGCTACACCATTTAGATATAAAATAGCTCCATTTAAAAGTCTTGCTCATAGGTTATTGAACACCCCTTTCAGCCAGCAAAATTGAAACAACAAAGTTGAGAAACTTCAGCAAATAGCGTTGGACAATGGTTACGATAAATCTTTGATCAATAATTTACTTTCTAAACGGAAAAGGAAATTGGAACGTAACCACCTAACCAAATTAGATCCATTACCTTCAAATACTTCAATAAAATTCAAAATTTTCACTTATCATCCTCCAGGAATTAATAAATTTCATACTTTATCTTCTAAATTTGCAATACAACCAGTTTATAGATGTAAGAACTAGCTAACATCCGTTTAGGTAACAGCTCTGATAAAGTTTCCGACTTCGACAAATCCGGGATTCACAAAATCAATTGGGAGTCCTGTTCAAAATTGTATGTGGGTAAACTAGAAGGAACATTCTGCCCATATAAAGAATAATAATGGTGAAAATCAGCGTTGTCCGAACATATTTTAAATACAGGTCACAGCATTTCTCAAGAAAGCTTATTACTTTTAAAACACAGTACAGACAGATATCTAGATAATTCAGAAGGGATGGAAATCTTAAACGAAAAAGCAATTTATTAAATTCCGATTTATCTCCAGCTGAGGGTAACCCCTTGTTTGTATTATTATCCCCAAATAGTATTTAAACAGGCACATTTTGATTTATAATTTAGTTTACTCTGAGGATGGGCACTTGATGACTGAAAGGTTCTCAGTACATTTCTGCTAGAAAGATTCGAAATGGTTGTTTAAGATTGCGTACTTTTTCCAATTCAACCATTCTATTTGCCAACAAAAAAGTTCCTATCAAACTTAAACATCCTGAATAAAACAATTAACTGTAGAACATCGTGATCAGATTGATTTCAGAACCTGGGTCAATGGAAATGATATTTCAAATTATATTAAATAAAACAAAAATTTTGGTGAACGTTTTCTTAAAATTTCTGCGAACAGCATTTTTTTATATCTTCTCATTGAGATTGTTTCAAGTTTTATTATCCACGGCAATTTGAAGATTTAATTTAATTATGCATTCATCTAAATTTAGTTGGCTTGTAGGAAAAGACGGACTTCGTTCAAAGTGGTCTCAATTTCATTGTATTATCAGCCATATGTGAATTCATTCAATTCGATTTCATGGCGCTTATTTTTGTATTAGTAGTCAGGCGATTTAACTTTAACACATTCCTTCTATTTCAAATGTCTTACGATAAGTGAAAAGTCAAAAAACATTTATTGATGTAATTTCAAATGTTATTCAGAACCGAATTCCTACAGAATACAAATCTCTATCACAAATTCTGAATGATGGCCTTCCATTCAAGACGGGTATGGTACTGTATTCAAATTTTATCAGTAAGAGATGTCTAGTGAAGTAATCATAGACACAAACAATTACTTTGCGTTACATAATCTGGCTATAGCAGTACATGTGTGAGAATAATATTGGAAGTAAATTGGAGCATCGTTGTTAAATACGCGCGAAACATGTTTGCATCAAACTGCATTATTAAAGGAAGAGGAAACCATTTCTTCACTCACTTATGCAAGATATGCATCAATAAATATTTATTCCAATCAAATTAGGTATATACCATACACACTATTATAGAATATTCAATGGTTCTTGTATGATGGGCTTTGCGTCGTGATCCTATTTTGTTTTGCAATGAACCATTAAGAATTCACAAGTTAATGCCTCAAGCTTATGCAAAGCATATTACAAATTAATCGTACGAATTATTATATAAACGCAGGACTATAATTTTCTTATATAGCCTTATTTGATAATATTCGTATAGAGTCCTTAATTTGTTTCGTAATTAGGGGGTCATTAAGTTTAACATTTACTTTGGAAGAACATGGGGTCCCTAAAGGTCAGGTAAAGGAAGGAAAATTGAAAACTGATGCTCCATCAATCATGTTCGAGTATAATTAAAAATAATGACGGAAATGTACTACTTCGTTACTCGTAGTTCGTGTACATTCATCTTCGAATATTCATGTAACAGATCAACAAGGTTGACAATGAGCAATTTCCTTCTAAAAACTTCTAAGCATCTCAAGATCACGCTATGTAGTATATTATATATCAAGGGACTAAAGTGGAACTTTTAATCCCGAGAGTGAATATTTTTAACCGAGCGAAGAGCAGAAACTTCAGGAGGTGATATACACGAAAATATAACAAAAAAATGTCCATATCAACATACTTCCGGGCATGCTTCAATAAGAAGTTTCGGCACTTTTTAAATTACCAAACGAATCATAAAATAATTATTTAATAACAAAAATTAACAAATGACTTTTCTTTTCTCAATTTTTATACTTTGACTATACGAGAGGGGAAACTACAATGTTCGAAGAACATCGTATGATCCACAGGTGGATTATTGGGAGGGGAGATGAACTTTCGAATTTTTCTTGAAATTTTGGAGGTTATAGGCATAGGAAAAGACCTCACTAGGTAAAGAGCTCCACAACTTAGCTGGTCGATAGAAAAATGGAGTCTCGAGCTTGACAATGAAGGGTAACTAGTTTGAGCTCGCCTAGTCTACCTATTTGGAATCTCTCGTGATGTAATAATTTTAAGACCAAGACGAAATCAGAAAATATCTAAATATTTAGAGGGCTATGTAAGAAAATAATAGATGAGGAAAATCTAGTGATATTCATTATAATATTGTTTATATATTATTCACCTATCT
Organism: Endomychus coccineus; assembly: GCA_958510875.1. Taxonomy (NCBI): domain Eukaryota; kingdom Metazoa; phylum Arthropoda; class Insecta; order Coleoptera; family Endomychidae; genus Endomychus; species Endomychus coccineus. The sequence continues at coordinate 292,951,249 of OY294067.1, forward strand.
ATCAATTTATATTGTTATGCTTGAAGTCTTGTCAATGTCAGTTTATTTATTGTCAAAACTGTTGTAAGGGTTCAAATTACTCTTACTTAAGGATAAACCAAAAGCTCTATTTTATCACTTGGTTGCCGACAGCTACAGTGAAGACGGTCGTGAGTTATAATTTTAGATGTTAAGAATTCGGGCGCCAGAGTATTTTAACCAACCAATGAATTATGTATATAACTAGGGGATACAAATACTCAAGTCCCCAGGTTAAATTACCCTGAAAGAAAAAAATAAAAGACCTGTACCCAGAATGATTGAAATTTACTAGTGATTGAAATACTAATATTGATACAGTTATGACAGAATGTATATTAATGAGATATGAGGCGAATGAATTGAAAATATGAATGAAGGTAATTACTTAAATCATTAAAACAAGTGAACAGTTGAATTTACACAATATACAAATACTCAATGATTATTTCAATTGTTACATAAAACCAAAATCGGTAGCCTGACCTGGTGAGAGCTGGATGTTGTTCTTGCTTGGTTATAGATTAAATACTTCTACTTGACGTAGGGGCTCCTACCACAGTTGTGATACCGTTTCCACGATTGTACGTCACAAGTAAATCAGCGACTCCTAAGTAATCTTTTCCACAGCAGATTCAAGCCAACTTCAATACACTTGTTGAATTTCCCACAACATAAACAAAAAAAAGGAAGCCTCTATCACGATAGGATTTTCCTTCCAATAAGATAAACTTTACTTCCGTCCACAACCAGTCACGTTGAAACTAAGTTTTAATCCCTTGAGGTGCATTAATTACTCAAATAATCCCAATTATTCCAATCCAAATTGGTAATTGATGCCTTTACTTTCAACGTAAGTATTTGGTTCCAAACACAAGCTTGGTATCACCTCCCTGTTGAAATAACCTAGCAACGCACTTCCGTCTCGTTGTCTCATAGAACAACCTCAAATAGAAGCGGTAACTACGGATCTGACACCAAACAACCATGACCCTTAGAATATACGGTCTAGCATAGCTGACGTCACAGGAGTTGACCGATTGTACTACAGCGGCCATTTCTAAGCCGTTAAGTGGAATTTACACGTTACACTGTATGCAAGATTTTGTTGAATAAAGCTTAATCTTCTCAAGTCATTTGCTTTTTATAACAGCACGAACTATAAAACCGTGCTTTTGTGAAACGGTTCTCGCAATGGACCTCAAATAATCGTCCCATGAGAGGGCGCTGTTATAGTCGAGGAAATATAGGAAAAAATGTCGAAAATAAATTCTAGTCAACGGAATTTAATGAATGAGGCTTCAATCGAAGTGGAATTACGTTTAAAATAAAGTCTACCAGTAACCGTTTGGGGGTGTGGCTCCCTTGCAATGCTGAACTCAAAAATGCATTTAAAAGATGCATTCTCCGAAAGGTATTTTTTCAATTTGCGAAAACTAGAGCAATAATCTATAAAATCGGCCCAACTTCTCTTCTTGGAAGATTTTGGGGTCGCTGAACACAAATTCTATGTCCAAAAACGTGTACCTGGTGCGCGTGACACCCGGGTCGTCTACCTTTTCTTCGAGAATTAATTTTAAAAATTCCCGCGCTAATTTTCGATATGGAGATTATGAAATACGTTGCAGTGTAGTCCCAGTTATTTCTAGAATTAATCCTCGAAGAAGAGGTAGACGATCCGGGTGTCATGAGCACCTGGTGCACTGCAGCATTTTTTGGACATCGAATTTGTGTTCAGCGACCCCAAAAACCCCCCGAGTAACGAAATTAGAAGCAAACCGTGCATTTTTAAGATTAATCCTCGAAGATGAGGTAGGCGATCCGTTTGTCACGCGCACCAGGTGTACCGTAGCATTTTTTGGACATCGAATTCGTGTTCAGCGACCCCAATAACCCTCGAAAAGAGAAATTGGGCTGATTTTACTGATTATTGTTTTCACAAATAGAAAAAATATCTTTTAGAAAATGCATCATTCACATGCATTTTTGAGTGCAACAATGCAAGTAAGCCACACCCTAAACGCTTACTAGTAGAATTTTTTTTAGGCACAGCTCCACTTCGATTGACGCCTCATTCATTAAATTCCGTTGACTAGAATTTTTGTTGAGATTTTGGCGCTTTTTCGTCTATATTCCCCCGACTATTAGTTGTGATTCCGAGCATGAATAGTGAAGACATTATGGGAATAGTTCTACCTGACATCATCATATTAGGGATTGTGGGATCCGCTTTCTTGGAGAAGACGTAAGCATGAGTTTTGGCAGCATTAAACTCTACTAGATCATCAAATCACCATTCAAAACTCCTTACCAGATCTCCATTCATTGCGTCAACCTGTCTCTGTCACGCTCATTTGGCTTCATTTGATTGTATAGAGGCTCTAGACGAGAAAGCGGTATGAAGTGTACACTCATCAGCTAGACACTTTCAGCAAATCATTTATATGGAGAGAAACAAAGTTGGTGCCAAGACAGGTCCCTGTAGAACACCAGCGTTGATAGTCATTGTATTGGAGCATGCTCCGTCAACTACCACATCGAGTGATCTATCTGAGAGAAAACTCGATTGTAAGGGGCAAAATTGAGGCGACAAACCATATGACGGAAGTTTCCCAAGAAGGCTTTGATGTCCAAGTGGGCAAATGCCTTGGAGATATTCAATGATACAGCTAGAGATTCCCCTCAGCTGACGAAAGTCATATTGCCGGTCAGTCACGATTTTGCAGCTCTCTACACAACATTTATTTTCTGTTCCTACGGGTGAGGGAAGTTAGTAATCAAGGGATCACAGTTGACTTTAATTGGTGGAATAATGAATAACAATCCCTGAGATTCTAGAATAATTCATGATTCCAATGAAAGGAAGAATCGTTCTTCTTTAGAATGACATTATTGATGATAGCATTAAAAGCTAGTTGTAACTAGCTTAACTCGCAGAAATTAATCTTTTTAAACGGAATCATCCTCATCAAATAATAATGCCTTGGATATAAACAAAGTCCCTATTACCCAACACGATATTTTCAATGGAACTGTCGAAAGAATCGTCGCATAATTTTATTGATTGTGAATAATCACGCGAGGCTAAAGAATGTGAATTTATAAAGCGTTATAAATTGGTTATGCTAATTGGAGGATGAACTACATTGAAGAATAGTACCATCGCTTATTATTGTTGGCATAAAATGTCATGTGAACTTAATAACTATGTTGAAATATATTGCCAACATTAAATCAACTATTGAAGCTAGGAATAAAGCATAAATGTTACATTTTAGGTGTGCAACGTAGCGTGATCTAATATTATTACTGCCTAGTTGATAGATGAGAAACAGCGCAAAGCTGATGGTTTGTATTTAATAGAAACTCATTAGTTTGCCATCAAACATCTTAAGCTAATGGCTTCATTTGAATCACCAACGTTCCCTTTCACAATTCTTTTATTACATTCACCATTCAATTAAGTGAATTTAGATTGGATGTGGACAAACATATGAAGATAGTGAGAAAGACTGACAACTTGAACATAATGTAATATGGGCGTATCGATTTGGTGTCCCTTTCTCATGAAAGACATGCAGTCAGTGCTGGATTATAGCATAAGCTTGACTAAGCTATAGCTTAGGGCCCCGACATTTTGGGGGCCCCGCGGAAATTGTAAAAATTAAAAACTAAAAAACTAATAATGACAATTTTTCTGGTAAAAAATAACGAAGTAAAGAAATTACTGGAATATAAAAGTTTGCGTATGCCTAACGACTGGTAATATCTAAAAGTAGTCAAGAATTAGTTGATTTTGTATTAAAGGCGAATAGTTCGCGCTTATAACTACTCTTCATCTTGGAAGTGCAGTGCAGTGGCAAGTTAAAACGCATTAAAAACCCTTTGAGGACAAATATGCGACAGGATAGATTAGACTCGCTTGCACTACTGTGCATGGAAGCTGATGTATTGCGTCGAATCAGCTTTGATGACCTGATAAAAGATTTTGCGGCTGGAAAGTGCAGGAAAGGATTGTTCTAAGTCAGTTAGATATAAGCAAATCATTCAGCGGATAAGTTTCCAAAAGTGCAATTGTAAAAATGATTAATGTAGCTACGCATTGTAGATTATGTCAAATTAAGAAGACGTACTAATAGTGTAAATATTCATTTATGTACTTATTTTCCTGGCAATAACCTTCTCCACGATTTAAAACATTATATTACTCTACAAATTATTTTATTATATGAATAAAGAGTAATTTAAAAAAAGGGGGGGTGGGGCCCCCAAAATCTGTTGTGCTTAGGGCCCCTCATAGTGTTAATCCGGCCCTGCATGCAGTTACTTGAGAATATTCAACAAAGAGCTCCCCGATGGGCTTATGGAATGGCCCAACATCTTTAAGATGTTCGGTTACAAAGGCTCAGGAAGGAGGAAACGAGGTGATGCTATCTTAACTTACCGAAGCCTTCACAACACATTTTCAGTTTACTTATGCTACATGTTTTCACTGATGATAGACTACGAGGACACCATCTTCAGATTGTACGCAAAAATTCCAAAACTACTGCGCCACTGAACGCATTTATTTTTAGCACCTGAAATCTACTACCTGAAGAAACTATGTCAGCTCCAACTATAAGCATTTTCAAAAACAGGAACCTTGTGGTAGTCTCACTGTGCGCCACTGGTGTTATGCTAGTGTGTGTGGTATGGTCGTTTAAATACTCTCTGACCTTGTGCCAATTTTGAATGTCGTAATGTATTTTTTCCTATAGGTAGATTTCATATAATCTTATAACTATTTCAAAATCATTAACATTCTAAGATTCTGTATATCTCTTGTTTGGACATAATAGGTGTAACACCTCTGCCCTTATCATCATGTGATAATAATAAAAATAATAGTAAAAATAATATTGATTATAAGACTTCCACCAACAGCTCTTAAACCTAGATTATTCATTACTTCATCAACATACAACAATAACATAATAATTCAGACAGTAAGATAAATACTTCAATACAAATCTAACGCCGGTAAAAGCGAAACTTTTTTGAAAATGCTCCTACTGTGTCATTAAGGGAACAAAAACTAAATAAATTAATGTGAAACAGAATAAACGTTGACGTGTAACGATGAACGGCTTGATTAAATGATCATTCCGATTACATCAAGATTTTTACAAAAGGTTCATTATTCAATAAAAAAATTAATTTTTAGAAAAGGAAACATATTTAGCTTCAAATTAATGTCAAGTCAAGTGTTTGACACTTTGTGCTGTGATAAGAAAGTGCAAAAAGAAAAATTAAAAAATAGGGAAATGCAGAAACAACGCAAACTAAAGAAAAACTTGTTAAAATAAATTGAGTATGAGAAATTTGTGAACCAACTATTAGGGGGTGCCTTGTTCAAAGTCTAGGTGAGGAAAAATTCAATAAGCCTGCCAGACAGTATCTTTTCTGCATTAAATCTTGAGGGTATCCTCTAATGACTATCGATTCGATGAGGGAGCCACTGAGGAAATTATCTCAATACACGCTCAATCATATTAATATTAATAACAGTAGATAGAGGGTGCCAGCAAACTCAAACTGAATGCAAATCAGGGTGTTGAATAATAAAATTGGAGTCTTAGGATCAACAACAGAATACGAAGTCCAGAGTTTTGTATGCCCTAGGGCAAATGTTCTCTACATGTGTATTGATTATTGAAGAATAATTAAGAATTAATGATACGTCCAAGATGTTTCATCTTCGATGTTCGAGAAAGAGGAATGTTAGATATACTGTATGAAAACAACAGAGGGCGACTCGCTTCTGGTATATGAGTGTTACCTATTTAGATCGTCCTATAATAAAATAACGTCTTACATAAATTTAACCTGTAAGTAAAGCTTCATATAATCAGCAAAAAACAAACACCCGACCCTGAATATTCTGGTAACATCATTAATGCAAAGTGTTAATAGCAATGGGCTCAAGACGGAGCCCTGCGGAACACCAGATGTCATCTCGGAGATATCCGACCAGGAACCTTTGAAATCAGACATCGATGTTGCAAGTAACAGACAAATATTGTTGTGGGGGAAAGCCAAATTTATGAAGCATTGCACCGGTCGATCTGGGCTTTGCACAAAATGGATGGGAGAGAAGTTGAATCTGACATGAAGAATGTGATGATGTTGAACTAACAACTGCCCATTAGTTTCAATACGATAGTTTTCCTGCAATCATTATTCAGCATAATCGAAATTCATCCTACATTTCCGGAATAATAATTCAACCATATTGTAAATTCATAAGAATGTATTGCATCTTGTATTTTTAAACGCTTGATTGCTAACATTACACACATATCACCATATTAGATATTACCTGACCATAAAATGATATGCGATGATTATATAATTCCTACCTAATTGCAATAATCATGATAATACTTATTCTCTTGAATCTTAAAATGTGCTTTTGTTCTGAAAAATATTGCTGGAATGTTACATCTTGCATCTTTTCTCCTAAATAATTATATGTTGTAAACGTGTGTTTTATGAGAACGTCTGCACGTATTTCATCAAATCTATTAATTCAAGCTGAAGAAGTCCATGCATTCATCAAAGTAGTGTGAGAATGTTTTACACATATTCAGATGATGTGTACTAAAGTTACGAAATTGCACTAAGTAGCTATTGAACTTCTTCGCTTGCTTTGTTTATTTTGTTAGAGAAACGACTCTATGGATGTTATACATCCTCAAAAACTGCGTTCTCAGCGTCTCGAATGCAGCGATCCAAATTACTATCAATATAAAGTACAAAATTAAGAGGTAGGTTTGTAGTATAATGTCAGTCAAATGCCTTCCATGACGCTGTTGGTGTGTTACCACTCTTTTATTGAAGCATAAATGCGATTCTATTTTAGCAATTGTGCATCTGAAGATTTCGTTTAGCTATGCAATCGTAGCAAGTTTGCTGATATGAACTCTTTCCTTCAAAAATCTCCAGAGAAAATTAAACTTACTAGAAGAGGACTGACAGTTTTGGCTACTAACCTGGCGTATTCTCTTTGGCTAAATTCTCTTCTCCGAGAGGTACTCGTAGATATTTTACTTATTTTCGTTTTTTCTAGCAGTAAATTACATACATTTATATGTTACCCTTTTATTAATCTACTATATTCCGCTATTTTTCACGATGTTTGTTATAGTTTTATATTTATTTTTACATTCACATCTATACTTTATATTTACGTTTATTTGTAAAGATCCCCTAGAAGGATCTCCTTAGGTTGAGTTGAAAAACAGATACTGCTGACACTTCACCTTTTCTTATGAATAAAGTCGATTTATTATTATTATTATTATTATTAACATAGTCTAATGGAGACAGATTGCTGGACGTCGGTGTCCGATTGGCGTCACATTCCTAAAAGATAACAAACAAGTTTTCATCTCGATATACATATTAATTCTTTCTCCAATACATGTCATAATGAACTGATCAATTGAGCACCTGACTTTCTCACTTTTTTAAGCAAAATAGGTTTCGTAAACTTCTGCGCGTCAAATTTATGATTGTTAGAACAGAAAATATATTGGAAATGATTTAGAAACCGCTAATGGAAGACATCAAAATACTCTATGGAAATGTACGTCGTTGCATTTTTTTGGAAATACCTGACAATCGAATTAATAACAATTAGGTATCGTATGGGATCGGTCATCTCATCATGGTTTATATTAAATATTATACGATTGATTTCAGAGGAGGTTGCGTACCACCTTTACTTCAACTGTTTCCAAATCTGGAATATCATTCAAGTGGAAACATGCAATTGTCGTTACTGATTTTATTGGAGTTTTACCGTCCTCTGCTTACAGAATGATCAACAGGGTGTCATATGCTATTGCTGATTTGAAGCATAGTTATATAATAAATAGTGTTACGAACAAAATGTATTCTTTATTTTTTATATAAAATAATATGAATTACTTGTACTCTTAAACGTAATTCTCAAACAATTGTAGTGTTCACCAAATGTTCAACGAAAAAGAACAACTGTATGTAATTATTTTAAATAAGAAAAAAAGAACATTGGATATCCAGCTTCTTCGAGAGATAATGTCCGATGCTGAAACTAAAGGGCAGTGTTATGTGAAAGCATTCACATTGTAACATATAAAAGATTCATTTATGCTTGCTTGCTTTGCAGGATCGTGCTTCTTGTTCACAACCTGGAAGCGCAGCATCAGCTTTTAGCCATTTGCGATATGTTCCGAGACTGTGATATGAATAATCATTATTTTTAAAGTTATAACTACAAACACGGTGAGCAGTAGTTGGAATAAAGTCTTAACTTCGGAGAGTTTTCATCTATTTTTTCGTAGATGCAGGATTTTTTAAAGAAACCCTAAAAATCATATTATTGTTGTTGCACAGAAAATATTTTAACCTTCATTTATACTTTCAGCTCAACTAATTTACACCATTACACCATAGAGCGAACATGGAGAATAGACTGGAAAATGTTCAATCTATATAAGCAAAAGGAACGGCGTTCGTCAAAAAAAGTCTACATCGATTCGGAAATGCTCAAAACGGGTATAGGTATCCGCAAAAATCTGGAAAAAAAAATTTTTCTCAAGTGCAATACTTTCCTTACACTATATACTACGTATAGTGAGGGAAGTAAAAAAGTTTCTTTGAGTTGCTTTTGTGCATGATGATCCCTAATGCCCCTGAAATAGGTTATTCCGGAAATTAAGACAACAGCAACTATTTTTTCACAGTAATAAGGTCGGTCTTAGCAGAAAGTACATCTGTATTGTAATGTTATTGTTGAATAGTAGGTTTCTTGGCTTCCGGATGGATTCCGCGACTTAAAGTCGGCGTTTCGTCAACCATTACAGATGTTCAGGGAACTCCAATCCTCAAGTCCATTCAATGTTATTGTTGTATTTTTTTTCATTTTACCGTTGTATTCTGGGATTCTGAATTATTAATGTTCAAGTTTATTTGTAAATTTACCAGTTCCTCAACTTAATTTGGCTTCTTCCTCCATGTTGATTGTAGATAAATAGTTAAATATCTCAGAAAGTGTATCCATTTTCTCCCAGATTTTGTTCCATGACACAAAACGCAAATTGACAAAGGAATATAAACGTTTTGAGCAATTTTTAAACTCTTCTGAGATAGACTTCCTGCAATCTGGTACGCTCAATAAATCGAATTTCTCATTATGTACAAACTCGCATGAGTGAGATCGTAATTCTAATAAACATTATCATTCTTGCTTGTAATTACAAATTCTATATTCAATAACTGTAAAGAAGTCAGAGTTTGGAACTTATAAGGAAGTATGTAATTAAATATCAGCATGTCTAATCTTAGGCGCTTGTGATAGGTAACTAAAGATTCACTTACACCCACACATTCACACGTCATGACATAACACTCGAGGTTTATTCAATAAATCAGTAATAATTACATTATACAGTAGGAATTAATTACATCCCTGATTACCAGCATCGTTAATTACCGATTTCTAATACGACCCTTTTCCTATTCGATATTTTACAATGTTGAATTCACAACCTCATGCTTGCAGCTTGGTAAATAGTGTTAAATTCACTATACAGGGCGGCGCACGGGATCGAAACAGATACGATTTTGAGCACTTTTTACATACTTCTACCTTCTATGATACAAGACCTGCGCGCTCGATCGCGACGTCACATGCCAGAGACTATACTGCAACTGGACATCCGTACGTTACTGTACAATGCTGTAATACCAACAGTAAAACAACATTTATCTGTTTTTTTGGACATACATAAAGACTTCCCTGGGTTGCCAGCCGTGAACTAAGTCCTTAGTTGCAACCCATTTGATTTTTTCCAGATCATCTATCTATCTGTCTGTTGGAACCTATATTCACTTGATGAAGATGAATAAGTCAAATCCTGTTGGTACAGGAATATCTTATTTACAAAAACTTTTACTCTTTTCTTCTAAATTTTCTCTTGTCTTCAGGTACTCGATCTTGTTGTTTTACTTTCTAATATATTGTCCATTGCTGTTTAACAGCTTAGTTTACACAAAATAACCTGATTTAACAATTCAATACATATTTTCGTTGTTCCTTATTCATTCAACTGATCTGTATATCATAAACTTCCCTCACTCTCCCTTGTTAGAACAATGCTTTGCTTTCGGACAATGCCAGTTGCCAATGATTAGAAACAGCTAGGCGTAGAAAAACGTCGAATTACTTACTCATCCCCACCGGTCGGTAAGAAGCTTCAGGTTCCTAAATTGTGTGCCCTAAGTATTCTAATTGAACCCAGAATGACTGCCTTTTGCAACCGGTCTATCAAGATCTGCGCCGAGTTCTTACAGGCCAGAATGATCTTCAAGTTCGAACGCAGCGAAGACCGAATTCCGCCCAAAACATCGATGATCAGAACCACTAATACGACCTTGTGGCCTGGGTATAGCGTGCGAAGCTCGAACAGGAGATCTTGATATTTTGTCCATTTTTCCTCCTCTTTATAGACTATGTTCTTCTCTGCCGGAGAATTCGATGACATTTATCGAGGACAACGTCAGGCCTATTTGCTTGTATGGACCTGACGGTCGGAAACGGATATTTCCAGTAGATCTGGCATTTTTCGTTTCCGACAACGCACTCAATATCTCCTGGCATGTAAGGCAGCACCGGCTCTTGGTATATTCCGTACTAGTGCCTTAGATTGTAATACAGCACCCGTAGGGCCGCATTACGGCGATGCATTGGTCCAATCCCAAGTTCATGCCTACGGCTCGTGTATATTCCTGAACCACATTGAGAGCTTGATGGGGGTTTTTCTCACCAGAGGCATACAGTTTCAAATCATCCATGTGAAATAAACGGTTGATCTGATTCCTCCAGTTGTTCGGTGGTTCAGAGTAATATCCACGAGTTCCTCTTGAAGCAATGGAGAGCGGCAGCAGTGAGATGTTGAACAAGAGGGGACTCAAGAAGTCTCCTTGGAAAACACCTCTCTTTAATGTTACCAACTCTGTCAAGACTCGTCGTGTGCCTGATGTGATGGCAAAACTAGTCTTCCACTTAGCCAGTTATAGGTTATGGTATTTAATACATGTTTTGCAAAAAATGCTAATTTTACAAATTTTTGTCACTCAGTCCATTATTTATTAGAAGCCTCCAATTGTATCTGCAGATATAATATTTATTGTCCCCTCCAGTCAGTATTAAATATATTGCAACTCGAAGGTAGAGAAGAGAGTTACGTTAAGATAATGGTGAGTATAAACATAAATTATTCTGGAATGACCATTTGACCATTCTTCTCGCACATTGAAGACATTCAATGTCCAGATTTCGATAACGGAATACCATAAATACATGTAGGTACTTCAAATTTAACAGTTGCCTTTACTATGGGCACCAATAATTGGATATATGTAATTACCACATTTACTGCTTTTTTATTGCTCCTGTCAATAGGCAATAAAAACTCACCCTATATAAGCCATTGCTCCATGCATCAAACTTTAATTTCTGATAGGAAATTATCAGGTTCTTATGGTTGATGTTTTTATATGTTTTACCTTACTTTCTCATTGCTAATTAATTACAGATTACGTTCTGATAGTAAAGAAGTAGCAGGCAAATGTCAATAGAAGAATGCCAGTATTTTACGTCGAGATGTTCGTTTGTGGTCTATAATTCTGCTATACGGTCTAACATTATACACGTTACATAATACTTAGTTATTCCATGTTCCTTTAAGCTTATAATTATCTTTTCTAATCACTCCGTTAATCCTCATTATTGTATTTATCCATAGAGAAAAACTGAACATAAATTCATTTTTATTACTATATTCCGCTTCCTCATAATTTATATTATTATCGTTTTGTATATTATTTCACATTACAATTGTTATCCCAGTACAAGAAATAGCTCATTAATATGCATATCCATCTAATTAGAGAAGTATAGATGATGTTTTCCATATTCTGATATGGTAGTCATCTTATGTATCAATCGTTCTATAATTTTTGAATTGAAAGGGTTGGAGGAATAAAGTATTTGGATCCAAATGTCACCTCTACGATAAACCAATTATTTGTCAAATCTGATGAATTCGAACTGGGTGAGACAAAAGACGTGAACGGAGGAAGTAGAAACCTGTATTTTCGATCTGGCTAATAATATGTTCAATGACAAGACGTTTGCAATTCTAGACTATTAATATGGCTTCACTGGCCTCATCAGGGGGAGAATTCGAGAAAGTTCAAGCAAAATGAAGTCTCGGTGAGATGGATTGCAGGAACGAATGGAAAAGTTCCACAATCAAAATCTTCATATATGTTTACTTTCTTGTATTAGTGTATTCAATCTAAATGCCATCTTTAAATGTTTGCCCAAATTGGTTCATTACACTGAACTTCGATGGGTATCAATAAAATGATGAACCATTTTGGTAAGCAGTGTCTACTAAATCATAAAGTTTTAAATTCTGATTGGAGCAGAATTTTTTATGTACCTACAGCATCCATTGTACGTATATTTTCCACCAAACGATTACCATTCTGTTCTTTTAATTGGAGTACCTTCGATTTTACTTAAAAATGAAAAATCATAGAAATTTCGGGCTCTCATTTGTTCTTATGAACATGTTTTTCTATTTGGACAATCTTAAATTTTGTATCGAATCAATTCAAAATAGTTTTTATTTCCTATCGATCACGGTAGGGTCACTGTCACAATCCATATGAGTGTGACCACTAACCAAAAACGTGTAAAGTATTACCTCTATATGGACTAAATTTGAGTGTAAAAACATTGAAGCTATATTACCATTTCTTATTTTGTTCAAGGATAAAGTTGTTCCAAGTCACCTTGGAACTTTGGAGGGCACAAGGTGTGAGAATAAATGCACGAACCTATCAAAAATAAACTATAAATAAGTTCACACTTTGGATATATTATAACATAAATAATCACCCTTATCCACTAAAAATACTATTAAAGTGCTGAGTACCTGAGGCTACCAAGTAGCCATCATCAGAGTAAACTGAATTATAAATCAAAATGTGCCTGTTTAAATAATATTCGGGATATTAATGTAAACAATGGGTTACCCCCAGCTGGAGACAAATAAAAATTTAATAAATTTCCATCCCTTCTAAATTACCTAGATATTGATCTGTACTATGTATTAGAAGTGATAAGATTTCTTGAGAAACGGTGTGACCTGTATCCAAAATATATTCGGGTACCGCTGATTTTCCATCACTATTTTTCTTTAATTGGGCAAAATGTTCCTTATAACAAGTTAAAATGTTCCTTCTAGTTTGACCCTCATAGCATTTTGGAACGACTCATAATCGATTTTGTAAATCCCGGATTTGTCGAAATCGGAAACTTTATCAAAAGTGTTGCCTAAACGATGTTTTAGCTTGTTCTTACATCTATAAGCTGGTTGTACTGCAAATTTAGAAAACAAACTATGGAATTTATTGATTACTGAAGAATGATAAGTGAAACTTTTGAATTTAATTGAAGTATTTGGAGGTAATGGCTCTGATTTGGTTAGTTGGCTACGTTCCGATTTCCTTTTTTGTTTAGAAATTAAATTGTTGATCAATTTGTGGTAACCGCAATTTGCAGAAGTTCCTCAACTTTGTTGTTATAACTTTGCTAGATCGAAGAGATTATTAAACGGAGCTATTTTATATTTAAATGGTGTAACTGAATCCGTCGGGGTATGCCTATTTGTTTGAGTGGATTTTCTGTATATGTCGAAATCCAACTGATTACCATCTTTTATAATTTTAATATCGAAGAAAGGAAGCTTTCGACAGGGAATCCCAGTGAATCGAATTGGCTATCAAGCGTGTTCAAAAAGTCATGTAAATTAAAATCTTAACTCGTAATCTCAAAAATGTCGTCAACATATCTATACCAAACTTTTGGAAACTCATTCCATTTTTGATTTTAAGAAGGTTTCAAGTTCACTAAGAAAAATATTGGCCAAACAAGGAGAGAGTGGATTGCCCATTGCACATCGGCTTGTTTGTTTATAGTAACGTGAAATAATGTTGATCCATATATAGGGATGTAAGGTTTCTATCGGTGATATTAATATTTAAAAGCCATTTCTTCAAAATGTTTATCGACTCAGGGAGTAGAGTATTTGTAAATAGTGAAACAACATCAAATGAAACAAGAGTATCACCAGATTCAAGTTTGAAATCTTTCAATTTTGCAATAAGTTTCAAATTTGGTGCGGGTTGGATCTTGCTAAATTCCTTCACTAACCATTTTGCTATCTTGTTATACGTAAGACAATGAATGTTTGGAATGATTGGTCTCATGAAATTACCCGATTTATGTTTGTATTTCAAATTATCGGAGAATACAGCTGTATTTTGATTTAAAATTTAGTTTACTCGTTGATGGCTACTTGATAGCCGAAAGGTCCCCAGTACTTTCATAGTATTTTTAGTGGATAAGGAGGATCATTTCTTATCAATAACAAACCTATCAAGTTAGACCATCTTCCAGATACCCACCCATACATCAGATATTGGGGTTTGTTTTTGAATTGGTTTTGGATCAATCATGTGAAAGATCAGAGTTACACCAACTGTACAATACCACAACTACATACTTTCGATTACTTTGACTCCTCCAGAAAATATATCAATTTGACAGGATTCCTTGCTGTAAAATGCAATAATAAGAAGAACGCCTCAAATATTTTGGCATTTGACTCAGCATTTGACTTCGGTACTATAATATAGTATGAAAAAAGTTCATCGAAAAGGAGATGTTTAAAATGCAAATCTTCTATTTATTGTGGTTTTGGTAACATTTTAGAATTGTAACCATCATTATCTCTATGATTTGAGTTTTACATAACATACTGACATTCTCCTTGAACGGAAGAAGTACATCATGTAGTATAATCAATCCTGAGACCAGTAAACTTCGTTCAGTACAAAGTAGGTCGCATCTTCCAAGAACCATAATAACAAATGAAACAAGCTCGATTGTTTCACCACGCTTACTTAATACTTCATATATTTTTTACTAAGAATAATGACATTATGCCACACATAATTACATCGTGGCACCTTTCATTTCAAATTTACTGATTTTGAGGTTTATCTAGCTAATCGTCTTGTAGGACGATTACGCAAAGAATTGTATTAACCTGTTATCTACGATAGAAAGTAAACGGCGGTCAGTAAGCGGTTCAGCATCCTTCCGTTCATTGTGGTCTGAAACGATGAACAACCTTAACCTATGGCTACACTGATCACGACTATTCAAAGCAAGCATCCGGTTGCAGCATGCAATACCAACAGTGAACTTTATTAACAATTGCACATCGGTTCAATGTGGGAGGAAGAATGGGGTTAATAATAATCACACATGTTCGGTCGTAATAAATTGTCATTCAATCTGCATTCCATCATTAAATAAAGCCAAGATTTATTCCTGAACGCATACCAATGGCATTCTAGTCATAATAAAACTATTTGGAATAAGCTCATCGTGTATGTAGCAAAACTGCCCTATTAATTATCAATTAAAATTCATTCTGATATCGAACACGCTGCTAAGATTCAAGCTGAATCTAAGAACACCCATGAACGTAAATAGAAATGGGAAATTCTTTGTTGTCTTTCATTAGGGACAAGTCAATTTCTTAGTACGACCGTTCCGTCACAAATTGATACAGTTTGTTCTTTGTATATGTAGGATCCTTGTCAAGGAATGGTCATTATAATTTGTAACATATCGACAAAGTTGAAGAGGTTGCTCGCAGTGTCAATTATAAATTACGAAGTTAACAGAAATGGTTCTAAAGGAAACAAGTGCTTCACAGTATATTGGTAGTTAAGACATGTGTTCATGATCTAATTTGAAACGGCAAGTGGATCACTTGCTATTGTTTAAACCAAGGTTTTCTACCCTGTCATTTCCTTTGAAGCTACAATCTATTCACGCAACTATAACATAAGACGTGCAGGACGCAGTCGTTTCTTATTAAACATGTAATTAGAATATTGAATTGATATAATTTTCATTCATACCTAAATTCAAGGAAGTCTAAATAAGGTCATAAAATTAAGGACCCTGTCAACAAAAATAGAGTAGTTCTTTTGTATCCAGCTCACTAGACTGGGGCAAATCTCTCTTATTGGGTGAAAGTTACTACCCCCAAACATATTGGTCAAGGAGGGGTGGTTATCCAAGATTATAGAAAATCAAACTCACCACAATAAAGTCAGTTATATTCTATCTTCTTGAGTTAAATCTTGCTTTGACTATTTCACGAATATTTTTAAAATCTGTCCACCCCTTAATTGTTAATTCATCCATTTTTAATAAACAAATGCAATATTTTGAAAAGTACTGGATTCGATGCTCCACAATTCCAAATTTTAGGGTTTTTGACGTAACTAATTACGAATCTCGAGTCCAAAGCACCTTCTCTATTCAGATTCATCGTGTCTTCGAACCCAAACTGCTATTATCTTTATATTAACATAATCGCAAAATTTAAAATTCAGTTAGCTGGAAGCTATCCGGAACATTTAACGAGCTACAATTTAACAATCCGCCGGTAACATCCATTATTTTAAACCTTCTGAAAGCTCAACAGACAATAATCAACTCAAATCGTGCTAAGAATAACTGATTTATTTACTCAGGAATTCGATCGCGCCCTATCTAATATAATCGCAACTCTGCAACATAACCGACGAGATGATATTTCGTGTTGATGATGCTATAATTGCATTCTCCGATCGACAATGAATGATCCTGATCAAATTGAAATTATGTAGCAGGTAAAATGAAACTGAAGTGACACATAAATAATGATAAATTAACTATTTATACAGTCGACAATCACACTTCTTTCAAGAAAACCCATCTAAATGAAGATTAGAGGGCTTGGGACCTCTGAAGATTCGAGGAAAAACTATAGAGATAAAAGGGGGAGTCAAATATCTCGAGGTGACACTAGACTCGAAACTGACATGGAACCAACATCTGGGAAAAGTAATTAAAAAAGCAGAGACCTCATTATTTGTGACCAGACGCTCCTCCGGGAAAAAATGGGGGCTACAACCGAACATGCTCTACTGGTTGTACAACATGGTGGTTAAATACGCAATAGCATACGCCTCTTTGATATGGTGGCCTAAAACACATCAAAGAAGGACCACGACAAGAATAATAAAGGTCCAGAGGCTTGCATGTCTTGGGATCACAGGGGCCATGAAATCTACGTCCAATGCAGCAATGGAGACACTACTGGGAATACCTCCCGTCCAATTGGTAATCCGAGGAGAGGCAAGATTTGGTGCCTTCAGAATACAAAATACACTCAAGAATGTTCACATTGAGCCAGTATCGTGAAAATAGTGACCAGGGACGTGTTAGGCATGAGAACAGATCACATTCCGAAGCAATACTCTTCCAACAACACATTCAGGGTATCGAATGAATGAGAACATACAAGCCTTGGCGACATTCTATAGGGAAAGATCTGGTATACAGACGGGTCTAAGACTGAAAAAGGTACAGGTGCAGGAGTGTACTCAAGAAACGCAAAGACTGGCTTGAGCTATTCATTGGGTAAACACATCTCTGTCTTCCAAACAGAGGTATGTGCAATCTTTCAATGTGTGAAGGGAAACAATCGGAGAGCCTTCTAAGATGAGCAGATCCACATATTGACAGACAGTCAGACTGCACATAAGGCAATGTGAAGTCAGAAAGTGACATCCCGTCTGGTGTAGACATACAAAGAAGGACTTGAAATATTGGCAGACCGAAACCGCGTCAAGCTGATCTGGGTGCAGGGACATCAGGGAACGACAGGCAATGAAACGAACTTGCAAGAAAAGAGTCGGAGAACGCCCCAGATCCAGAACAGACCACAAGGGTACCAGAACGTACAGCACGAAGATCTTTAGAGGACTGGATCATGGAAAACCACAAAGAATACTGGGAAAAAATCCCAGGAAACGAACATGGGAAGAAATACATCAAAGCCCCGTGTAACAAAAGAACGACAGAGCTATTAGCACTAAATAGGGAAAAGTCGTAACAGGGCTCATGACTGGACATGCACCAGTAAAAGAGCACCTAAGTAAAATGGGACTGTACAATGGTGACCTGACATGCAGACTTTGCGTTAAGGATATAGAAACAGTGACACATACTCTGTAAAAGCGAGGCACTGGATCGCAGAAGACAGTCAATTTTTGGAAGCCTAACGACGAACCAGAAATATACAGTTCCCACCCAGTGAAGGACTTGTACAACCTCGTACAAGGTACAAAATACTCGAGTGGATGCCGTGAAGAAACAAAACATAGGCGAGATACAATGGGCCAGCAGGCCTAAGTGTCATCAATAGCCAGACAAGCCTACAAAGAGGGCCTGGAATGGTGACTCTCACAGTAGACCATGAGACTCAAAGGCTCATAATCTCCCCATAGAAGGTTTTCTTCACCTCAGCAACTAAAATAAGCAAACCATCTGTAATGGCGCAGAATGACATGTGGCGTCACCTATTGAAACGGGCATGCGACAATTTATACACATTTAATACTTTCATGATGTATTTGATAAAAAATTATACCTGCACTTCATAAAAATTCCACCGTTATGCCCTTATTATGTTATACGAAATTTTATCCATATTGTAAAATTAACGTTGTTGATATCACTTTTATTTGTAACTTCCGTTACTCAAGTACGGTTTTCAACACTATTCAAGTCCACATCTTTGCAAATGATGGTTCACTTCATACTGCTTCCTCATCTAGAGCCCCTATGCCATCCAATGATGCCAGACGAGCGAGACAGAGACATCAAGTTGACGCAATTAATCGAGATCTGGATACTATTCTGAAATGGGGATCTGATAATATAGTACGAGTCTAATGCAACCAAAACTCAAACTTGCGTCTTCGCCCACAATCCCTAATATGATGATGTCAGGTACAACTATTGCTATGAAGTCTTCCATATCCATGCTCGGGGTCACCACCAACATCACCCTCTCGTGTGATGATCATGTGAGGTCCACTGTGAAAACCGCTTCACTAAAATTTGGTTTCCTATCAAGTGCAGATTCGACATGTCCTGGAGTATTGTTCATATGCTTGGAATTCGGCACCCAAACATACACTGAAGCTCTTGGATCTTATCCAGAAGAGAACTATTCCTTTGATTGATGATGTCACACTTACGAGTTCATTGATCTCTTTAGAACATCGGAGAAAGATGACCGATCTCTTCCTTTTCTGTAGACCAGCCGAACTTCTTCCTACCAGACCTTATTTTTCTATCTAACGGCGAAGTTGTAGAACTCTTTGCCTATAACATTTGACATAGATAGCGCGGTACTTAATGAAATGGTTGCACTAAGTGAATATAATGACGTCATTCCTTTGTTATCATAAAGAGGGTTTATATCTCATATAATGTAAACTATACTTAGAAATAAAGTCTTGAGTATTCACAGTGTATAATCTACATGATCTTGGGACAGTTTGTGAAGGGTTCTCTCTCCCTCATGCCGTTTCTACCTGCAAGGGTAGCTTGTTTCATAGTTTGTGAGTAAAATATGATAAGAGATAATATATGCCTGAACGTTATTGAGTTGAGGAGTTACTCAGTAGAGTAAAATGAGCAAGTGGTTGAGTTTTAATCAATGACATTCGACCTACGGTCGGTCAATTCATGGTCCTTCGAGCCGGATCTGAATCATTCGACCTACGGTCAATCCATAGGTCGCTGATTCAACATGTTTCAATGTTTGTAACTAAAATAGGATAAGACATAATATTTTCCTGAACGTTATTGAGTTAAGAAGCTACGCCGTTGAAATAAAGTAAAATAAGCAAGTGGTTGAGTTTTAATCAACAATATTCGACCTACGATCAATGCATACAGCCTAACATATAAGTACTACATGTATGGTTGGAAAGTTTCGATTGTTTTCTCTAGGAACTGATTCTCAAAAAGGGTGAAACACGATCGCAAATTATAGCAACAGATAATGATATGTTCTGGTTTGAGATAAATTAAGATATGTCATGTTACTATGTTGTTTGTGTGAACAACAAGAAATTTAATAACACTTACAAATATTAATTCATTTATGTGAATAAAGTGTGTCGGAAAATTTGGAAATATTTGTACAATCCAAACTTTTCAATTAGTTTTAACACAGTTACAAATCACGCTGAGCCTCCGCTTAATTAGCGTCTGGTGTCATATGAATTTGTAACTTGGAGGAGTTGGTGTGAACTAGGTAATGTTAATGAGAGTATTTCTCACAATATTAGGTCATATGAAAAGTGCTAGTATTTTATGTATGACTATGTAAATTGAACCGCCGTTCCATATTCATCAGATTATGAACAGTACAAGCAGCCGCAATACAATTAAATGCACAGATATTCTGTAAACGATTTAATGATCTAACATACCAAGGTACGATTGTTCCAGCAATAAAAGTGTAATCGAAATAGTCGCATTTAATTCTTTATAACACCTTGGGACTAAGAAACTCCCATCCATATCCCACTAAAGTTCAAACACCTTGAGATGAACACAGAATCGTATTCATCATCACCGCTAACTGATGGCACAGATCTGTTTAACAATGAAGTTAACTTCTTAGACGTTATCTCTATTATTGCTACATTATCAACTAACACTATGCTACATTGTGTTTGACAAATGCATCATTCTAGAATTTTTAAAAAACCTGAGATATATTATATATTCATTAGAGAACCGAAAAGGCTACGTTTGGTGGGTAATCACCATCTAGAATAGTCTTATGTGTACCTAGTACCTACGATATTTATTTGTTTTGCCTTCTTGCAACTCTAACTCCGTTTACTAAACGTTTCTAGCGCAATCGTAGCTGAAATGGCGAAACGGCAGCTGGTCATTGGAAGCATATCAACATATTGCCAATTCTTCACATTGTATGAGCAAGTGGGGCAGTCTATTCTGTGTTATTGTACATAGAGGTAATTCTTATTATATCATCAAGTGGTGTACCTGAATCTGCTGGAATATATACACCAATTGATTATTAAATAGCTTCATTTATTAGTGTCGTTCATAAATTATTAAACATCACTTGGAAACAGAAAAATTATAATTACAACATTGACAAACTTCAGCAAATAGCGACATAGAATGGATACGACAAATCTTTGATAAATAAGATAATTTCTGAGCAATTTACCGAATTAGACCCATTACTTTTAAATAATTCCATGAAATCCAGAAATTTTTAACTAATCATCCCTCAATAATCAATAAACTCTGGAATGTGTAAATAAAGAAAAACAATTGTACGAAATTCAGAAACATGGCACATCATTTCTCAAGAAATCATTTCAAAACACAATAGTAGCACATTTTTAGGCTATTTAGAGACTGATTCATCTGGTAATGATTTTGAAATGGGTATCTGATAATCTAGTAGAGTTTAATGCAACCAAGACTCAAGCTTACATCTTCTTCAAAGAAAGCGGATCCCACAATTCCTTATGATGTCAAGTGTAACTATTCCTATGAAGTCCTCCATAGGATTGACTTTATTATTAACATTTCAGTGAACATACGAAATATAACCCAAATTAGGGCAAAAGGGAAACGGACAAAATTTTAATTACCAACAACCAATTACCAATCAACCAATACTAAATGGAGATGAATGCAAATAGTTCATATGAAGAATTTATTTATAGAATGCTACCTTTTTTTGAATAAAAATGTTACAACAGTGCCAATATACCAGGAGAAATTGATGATCAGAATAAACGCCGTCATAATATGTTCAAATTATCACTGAAGGGGCTAACGTTTACAACGATAGTTAACTGACCCACAATAGTAATAATTTCTAATTGCATATGAAGACCAAAAAAATACATAATTATCAAAAGCGTTCTCATCTAGACCATAATGGTATAGGGAAAGTGGAATTGAAATAAAAATAAAATTGTCAATGGTATGCTGTACATGGATTAACAATAATAACTCAAGTAACTACTAATAGTAGTAACTATTATAATATTTGCCTACAGTTGCAACTTCATACAGTATTCAACCATTGAATTGTCATGAACATCATTGTTGAATAATGATCACTTTTCTCCTCTTCAGTTTCTTGACTTAACTGCCTTTTAAATTAATACAGAAATTATTTATGGTTTCGTCCTTCAATTTGTAGTTTTGTACCCAGTTATAATAACGAACAAGAACTACATTTATTATTAATTGTGGAATGCAATAAAAATATTTTATGAGAACTAGTACTTTACTACCTTTTTTCTTTCTAGTAGAAACATCCTGTTCGACATGTCTCAAAAATAACGCCAACAATATTGCGTGAATGTCACTATTTTATTAGCAGGCTATATCAAAATAATTGTGAAATAAATACACTCTCCTCGCACCTAGAACAAATGCTGGTGATAATTGAATCATTGTCAAATGCAAACTTCTAAATAGTGAGCATGGATCTCTTCAAATTTCAAGAAACCCACTCGATAGATGAGTAAACACTCTAATAGTTATGAGTTCCAAATGAGTATTGTATTCATTTGAGATTTATTATTATTACACCTACTACAAATACAAATAAAAAAAATTATTGCGATATTTCCAAATAATTATAATGATCAAAGGTCAAGTTAAGATTATAGGTTGTATTATTTTTTAGTGTACGAAAAGGCACCATATAATCATAATTAACCTATCAAGGAATATGCGCTGCATGTTTCGTAAACGTTTAAATTAAACAGATAACGACTTTCAGTCTCATTACGATTTATAGCAGAAGGAAATCTTCACACGGAATATCAAGAATCGTACCTATGTGGCTCAAGGTCAAATTACAATTATCATAGTTATTATATTGTCTTTAATTGAGGCTTCCTACGAACGTGAAGTGCTGCTGTCGAGGAACATCTTGAGATACGGTTTGGAGGAAACATTGCAGGGGCACGGCATTTACAATCACGTAACACGTACAAAAAGCAATATGTGAGGACTTCTAGGGATAGCAGATTTGACAGCATTACCCTATTAGTGAGAACATTCTGGCGAAAAAAAGAGTGATGTGGGAGAAAATGTATACTGGTTCAATATGGAATATCTTTGTAATACCGAAACAAATACAAATCCCTATTTTTGGGCAATTTTGTTGATCTGAACCTGTTTTTTGAACAAATTAGTGGGAAGACGACAGTTTCTGGATGTACCGTGACGAGTTTTATTTTTTTTTGACGACGCAACTCATCGAACCTCTTCTAAATATAGATTGTTTTGGTTCAGACTTGGTCAGTCAAAACTTTAATAACAAAAAATGTTTATATTATTGAATATTTTATAAAATTGAGTGGATTCAGTCCTCAAGTGATGAAAATCCATTATAAACTCAAGTAAATTAACTGTTAAAAGTTTGATTTTTACAAAGGATACCGCACACTTTAGTAGGGAAAGTGGCCCCCTGTCGAATTGGCTGAATTTTTGATATGTTATAGTCCAAGTCATTCCGAACAAAAAGTTCAATGGGCACAACTTTTTCTATAGGCTAGTTTTGGCGCTAGAGGCCAATGAAAACTTTCATTTGTTCTTCATTGTTAAACAACACAAAACGTTATCCTGGATAATAATCACTTTTCTGAATAATTAAGATCTGAACAGTCATTAATATGACTGACGTTAAGATGATAGATTTAGAAAGAAAATCTATTTAAGGCCATTTTATAGACAGACTTGTAATATTTCTCATTCTTTTTCATGGCCTAAAATTATTCGGGATGGTCGAACAATATTTTTCAGTAGGTACGGAAGTTTTCGAATATAACTTTCGATTTCTTTTAAAAGGAACACTGCTTATATTTTTCGACTATGTGATGTAGAATACGGTGTAGAATAGGATTCATAAACATTTTTTCATTGTAGATCCCTAAGACGATTTGTAACTATTTTCGAATTATTGCACTTTAAAAATTGTAAGTAGCTGGAACACACTGTATAATTGACCAAATGTAACAACACCAAAGAAAAATACTTCCAACAGTATGTCATAGTAATGACTGTTTAGATTTTGATTATTCAGAAAAGTGATTATTATCCAGGATAACGTTTCGTGTTGTTTAACAATGAAGAACAAATGAAAGTTTTCATTGACCTCTAGCGCCAAAACCAGCCTATAGAAAAAGTTGCGCCCATTGAACTTGTTGTTCGGAATGACTTGGACTATAACATATCAAAAATTCAGCCAATTCAACGGGGGGCCACTTTCCCTACTAAAGTGTGCGGTATCCTTTTTTACAATAAATATGATTAGCTTCTTCAAATAGTTATTACAAAGAAGCAATCTAATGTAACATAAGCTTAATGATTAATGATCATTGATGTTATATATTAGATAAGCTCTTGTTGTTAATTATTACTTTGTAATATGTGTTTGAAGAAGCCGTGATCACCAATGTTACATATTATGTTAGAAGAAAGTTTGGAGGGACTTAACCTCCAGCATGGTCTTGTTCTGTATCAATACCGGAATAAACAAATACTTCAAGCAATTCATGTAAATTCATTAATCATCAAAGTGGATTATTACTAAAAATCCGGAGCCAAGATAAGTTTAGTTAAATCGTGGTAACTGATCTGCTATATACATTGGCCGTCTTAGTGCACGCTTTCAAAAACACTTGAGGAGTTTTTTTTCTATACTTGGAGTACACGAGAGAAAAACGTTCAGGAATTATTTTATCACTAACTAGATAGCTGTGGAAAAATGACAGTAAGACAAATTGTCATTCAAAAAGAATGGAACAATCATTCTTGCAAACCGTCATTTATCCACGGCCAACTAGTTATAATATTATAATTACTCACGCGTAATGGAATAGCATTTCTCGCGTTAATATCGTCTCCAGTTACTTCTGTTGTTTTAGAGTCATAAGTTTACCATTCAATGGCCATTCTACTGAGTCTTGGGTTGATACTTCTGTCCCATTTGCTTTTGCAGCTTAGGCTCGTGTATAAATTCTTTCACGAAGCTCTACCTTTTTTATCTCATCTTGAGGTATGTCCCAGGTTTGCTGATTCATAGATTAGTGGTCCATACTTTTGGTGATTCTTTCTGCAGTCATTCTATATTGTCCTTATCGCTATATTCTGGAGGGGTACTTCTATAGCAGTCGTTGGGCTTATTCTCATTGTACCTTTTATAAATAAACAGTATACAAGCTATTCTTTGGATTTTCGTTAGATTTATTCATAAACTAGCCCGATTTGTTTTGCTACCACTGACCAGTCATATGTGATTAAAAGTATCCACACCGTTAGGTCTTTGGGGGCTTTGACGGTCACTTCTTTTTCATTTTTAACCCAAGGGAGTTTTTATCTGGTATAATACCTGAATATTTTACATTTGACTTCCATTCAATAACTTTCCCTTCCAATCTGATGGTTCTGAGATTAAGGTTTCTTCTATATCAAAAAAGCATTTAGGGAGGTTTTCGTGTGGCTTACGTTGAGTCCCATCGATTGGCACCATTCTGTAGTATATTCAAGGACTTGGACTTGGCCTATCTCGCAGTGCCGAGGTCAGCCATATCGCAGAAGAGTCGGTCTACAATTAGGCTCCACATAAGTGGAGGGGTCACTCCCCTTTGTGGGCATTCTTTTGTAGTTGTGCAAATGGAAACAGTTTCTTGCCCTATTTTTGTCTCTGCTATTCTGGTAGAAAGCAGTTGCGTCAACTAGTTGGTTGTTGTACTATCTAATTGTCTGTCTTCTAGTGCTCTTTTGGCTGCTTCATGAAATATATTTTCAAAAGCTCCTTCTATATCTAAGAAGGCACAAACTATAGTTTCTTCACTATCCAGGATATCCTGAATTTCTTGTGTCCTCATCATAATTATCATCATCATTTGAGGGAAGGTAGCTCAGCCCCCCAATACATTTAAGATTTAGGCCATTGTGCGCCCCGTGGTCAGAAGCCTATTCTATCCTATCAAGTGTGTGGCCCGCCAGAAACCCAAAATATTGCCAACGCTGGCTACCATAAGTTATTCTGGGAGTAATTCTGATTCTCCAAAACGACGGTGCCTGAGGGATGTCAATGCAGGGTATTCCAACAAGATGTGAGAGGAAGTTTCTTCCGCCTATCAGCATTTCCTATATAGAGGATCAACCGTGATGGCCATAGTATGAAGGTGTTTGTTAAGACGATAGTGACTAGTTAGGATTCCAGTTATCTCTTTGTTGACCCTTCTGTTCTGCTTGGCCTGCCTCATGCGTGGTGATTCTTGCCATAGTTCAAACGACACTTTGTCAAGTTGACCCAGAAGAGCGTGACCGCCACGCAATTTGACAGAGCGACCATTAGGCCCAATCCGACAGGAGAACCGGACGACCCTCGCCTAGCCAAGGAGTCGGTCATTTCATTTCCTTCAACTCCACTGTATCCAGGACCCAGATAATTTAAACTTCATTCCATCTGGCTAGTTCAGCTAGTGTATCTCTGCATTTTTTGACAAGCCTTGGATGCGCCTATTTACACAGTTTCTTTGCAGGTTTTCCATGGCAGAAGTCAATATTCCGTACAACTCCGCCTGAAAAACCGTGCAGTTAGCGCCTGGAGTCACTGAGATAGTGACCTTTGACCTTTTTAGGTACACTCACGCCTCAGAAGCCAGACCTACCTTGGACCCGTCTGTGAAGCATACGAGCTCACCTGGTGGCAGTGGGGTGAGAGTTTCGTTACTCCAATCTTCTCTTTCCGGGATGAATATTTTGGGAGAAGCTCGTCAGTAGCCACCAATGCGATCTCTGTAGATTTGCCCGCTTGGTACGCAAGCTGGAATGGATGGTGCAACGGTGAACGTCTCACGATTTCTGTTCTAATATAATCACCAGTTGCTTTCTCCAAAGTTTTCAGGACGAACAATGTGAGACTGATTGGTCGTAAAGATTTTGGATGTATGAAATTCCTTTTCCCACTGTAGGAATGAAAGTGGTAGGTATCCCAATTCCCAGCTACTTCTACTGACTATGTATAGTGGGACTTCCTCTTGGCCTGGCTGAGGCAGGGTGGGGAATATTCCATCAACTCCTGTGGATTTGAACCGTTGCATTTATGACCCATCTTATCCTACCATTACAGCATATGTGTGGCCACCGCTGTAGCTCATCTGGTAGGTCTTTTATACTCTTCTGTTGGTTACACTTCAGGAACTGGTTTGTTCCCATATGATTCTCATATACAATTGGACATAACTTCAGAAATACCCCATATTATTATATTGCAAGCAAGGGAAAGATAAGCATTTTCTAAATTCAAAATAATATGTATTGCGTCCCATTTAATGAAATGTATATCTGCTTCGCCTGTAACATCATGTACATATGAAAATAATTTTAAAATGTGTCAAGTATACAATTTTGGTATTTCGAAAAATTCCAGTTATGCACAATATAATAATCTCAATACTCATTAATAATATGAACCGGATGACCTCTGAAACCATAGGTGATCAATGATATTAGTTAGGGGTTATGTGCTAATTTGTTTTCGCTGATACGAATTACCTATAATTTTCGCAAACGGCAAAAATAAGTCGCCAGAATTAATATGTAGTTGCGCCTTGAATTTTTATAACTGTGGCCTTATCATTATGCATTGTGTTTCGAAGCCGTGACGGAAACTTATTAGCAGATGAAGATAAATTAATCACGTAATCATTATCGATTAAAGTTTGTATTGTGGAAATAATTTATGCTAAGCCACCTGTATTATCTACTGCATAAAAATTAAGAAACTGTATAATATTTATAAATGTTCAACAAGTCATTTATTCATAGCTTTTCGAACGATGACATGCGCTTCGTTCATTCATATTTCAGTTATTAATGTGAATACCAATTACACTAGGATGTAATGTAATGTTAATTGTTTGACGAATTCTCCGTTAATGCACTTTGATTCAACTAATCCCTCCTACTATAGGAACTGTGCTATGTAAAGTGTTGGCCATCGACAGGAATCTTTTTAAAATCTTAATAAAACACAAACGGCTAGATGGAATTTCATGATCTTGCATTTATTTTGTAGCCAAGAGTATCCGGTTATACATGGAATATGACATCAGACAAATGGCTGCCATGGCTGGCGTTACAATAGTCCATTCTCTCGACCCAATTATTCAAAAATTTTTCCAACGTCTGCGGCTTTATCTCAGCAATGGCATTTTGGATATTGACGTCAATCGTTGCTGGATCGTTGGCATAACAACGTTCTTTAACCGCACCCCAGAGATAAAAGTCCATGGGCGTCAAATCAGAGCTCCTTGCTGGCCAATTCACATCACCACGACGGCTGATTACACCATTTCCGAACTTTGACAGCAATAAGTCGATAGTTTCGTTGCTAGTGTGGCATGTCGCCCCATTTTGTTGGAACCAGATGTTGCCCACATCCAAACCAGCAATTTGCTCCCAAAAAAAGTTTGCTATCATGGTCCTATAACGGTTTCTGTTGACCATTTCGCCAAATTCAAAGAAAAATGGGCCGATGATGCCGCCGGCCCATAATCCGCACCATCCAGTCACTCGTTCGGGATGCATTGGCTGCTCAACGATCCCGTGTGGGTTTTCCGATGCCCAAATCGTGCAGTTTTGCTTGTTTACATAGCTCCCGAGGTGAAAATGCGCTTCATCGGAAAAGAAAATTTTTCGCCAAAATTCACCATCGCCAAATTAGCGAAGTTGTATCGAAGTCTTCATGCAAAATACGCCTCATGGTAGTGCGACTAATGTTCAATTGCTGAAAACCATGACGAGTCGATGTTCTCGGGTTGGCTTGCATACTATGGGCTACAACAGCAATATTCTCGGGTGTACGAACCGGACGAGCATGTGGAACTTTAGTACGGTCCACCAGCATACCAGTTTCACGAACTTTATGCACAAATTTTTTGCATATTCGCGACCGAATTTTGTACGAAATTTCCGCACTGATTCTGCAATACACGAATTACTTTCAAAATAAATTTTGAACATTTCCCACCGCTCATCAAGCGTATACCGTGCCATTTCGTTAACCGGGTGTTGTATACTGAAGAACTGTCATACAGCAGATGTTAAATATCATGAAAGTACAAATAAAGTGGTAGTTCAAAAAGATTCCAAGAGATGGCCCACCCGTTATATTGTTTCAAATATGCAACCATCATATTGGTATTCGAAAAAAGGGAACGGGAGAAAGTGCCCAACTATCCACCAATTTTTTTATCTCTTTAATCGAAATTTGGCAAAATATTAAGTAAGATATTGATCGACTATACTTTAAAAACAACGATATATTTCATCAACATCAATATAAAACCACACTGAAATGTTTTGAGAATGGAAACTACTCAATTACTTTGTTTCTTGACCTATACAAGGCATTTGATAGTGTTAATCACGAAATTTTACTTCGATAACTCTCGCTACATGGCTTTTGTCATAATAGTATTTTTATGTTTCGATCGTACTTGGAAAATCGTTATCAAACTGTCTGCTATCATAATGAGTTCTCAGAACCATGAAAAATTAACATTAGGTGTACCTTGTGGCTCTATTTTAGGACCTATTGTTTTTCTAGTTAACGTAAACGTTTCTCCAACTTTTATTAGATTGTGTATCAATCTCTGATGACAATGCAATGCAAATGGAACACAATAATTTGTCTGATGGGGAAACAAAAAGCAAAATAATTTTCACAAAGGCCCTGGAATGATTCACTGCGAATTCCTATTGCATGAATAAAGATAAATTTCAACTAATGATTTCCATTTAACGGAGAAAACACCGTTTAGTTGATCATATAGTCATAACATTTCTAGGGAGTCTTTATTGACAAAAATCTTACCAGGGACTATTATTCAAAACACTTTACCACAAAACTAAGTGAAAGCATTTTTATTCTCCATGGCCTTTCCGATTCTGTATCGGAAGAGGTTCTTATAATCCCACATTACAGCCTGTGTGAGTGGCATATGAGATATATTATCCTTGTTTGGAGACATTGCTCTGGTAGGGATACTACTTTCAGACTGCAGGAAAGGTTGCAGGAAAAGCTAAAATTCATCATTCTCCTTTTCCTATTTAACATATATTGAAACTCGAGACATAATCAAACAATTAAGAAATTGATTATTTCAGTTTGTCTATTACGCTCTTAACAAGGAATGTAGATAACATCGTTGTTCCTTTATGAAAACTGATAAATGAATGTATTCTTGCAAATGTATTTCCTACATGCTCAAAGTTGACAAAAATTATACCAGTTTTTGAAAAAAGAGAAAGAAAAAATGTTTATCGACCCATTTCTTCAGTTTGTGTGCTATCGAAAATATTTGAGAAAATTTTGAAAAGAAGAATTTTTGGCTACTTTGGAAGGAACAGTTTGGCTTTAGTAAAAACAATCTACCACTGATTTTATTCATCATTTAACGAAAAGACGTTCAAATTGCTTCGATCATGGTAACTTTTCCATATCTTTATTGTTAGATCTATCTAAAGCCTTTGATGGCGTCGTTCATAAAATTATATTGCAAAACTATACAAGAATGGATTTGAAGATAGTAGTATGTCAATAATGAAATCCTACCTAGAAGATACCACGGCAATACTGTGACCGATCATCACTTATGGGGCAGTCGTCTGGGACAGCAGAACTTGTCTGGCTCGTACAGGGATAACAATACAAAATGAAGCAATGAGAACGTACCAACGGCCGTTATGGAAGTAATCCTAAGCCTTACACTCCTCCATATAATAGTGCAGAGTATGTCGAAACATATAGCGGGACCAGGGAAGGAAGCACCAAACGCAATTATCGACCCCTTTCAGGAAATCGGCAAACCTCAAGATGAGATCACCACAAAGTATAGCTCCATGCGGAAATTTGGCAGAAAACTAAGCCGCATGAGTGAATAGGATAAAAATGCCATCAAATGATACAAAGATATTTCTAAAACAACCGAAGAAACTGGAATATGATTATATGGACCTGGAACCGAATACTCTGAAAGCTTAGGCAAATCCAATTTTCCAAGATGAAATTCAGGCTATTGGAAGCTATCTCCAGTCCAATATGGAAAGCAATTTTCGTAGACAAGAAATTACCATCGTGTCAGACGGTCAAGCAGCCATGCTCAGCTCAGCGCTACCATTCAGTCACCCCCAAGAAGGCTTTGAATTTTTAGAGGAACTAGACGAATCGAGCAAAAAAATGCGCTAAGAACAGGTTGAAAGTTCATTTCTGTGATCGGAACCCTTTTTGTTGAGATACTTCAACATACGCAATACAATGACAATATACTATGGATCATTTTCAACTCATGATGTAAAAAAAGACCAACTCATATTGCTAAATCTGAAGAACAGTAAAAATTCTTCCAAAAAGTCATCCATGAATACAACACATATGTAGCATGTACATTATGATAATAATAATTGTTCTGGAGCTCAGGTAGTATCTCCCAAACGTTAGATATTTGAGTATATACATTTGTTATAGGCTTCAATTTCAATAAAATTACGACTATTCAACTCAGGAATCACAGCGGGGAACTCTTCTATCGCAGCTAATAGACAGTTTTTATCGATCGTCGGTTATATTTACAACCTATTAACACTTCATTAATATGCAAATTATGATTGTTTGCCGTACATGTTTGATAAGGATTTATTAATGCTGTCTCTTCTCTATACATTTCGGGACGCATCAGTCACGTCTTTGATATTTCTATTATGTTGATAGTTTTTCATTACAAGTTGAAGATAATAGACAACTAAAAATAGATTTTACAACCTTCACTGTTAAATTTTTTAGCATTTAGAACCTGATACGTGTGGAAATCCAGCGTGAAATTAAAGTTCGTGAAGTTACTACACTTTTTCACATAGTTAAAGCATTCAATTGTTTCATTCTCATTTAGGCGAAGTTACCGATCAGTAAGAAGAGTAAATTTTCTCTGTGAGTAGAGGTGCGTTACTCGTAATATCATCTCAGATATCAGGTGAAACTAAATAAATTCAAATTCAATTGAGTCTAGTTCATACATTTTATTCGAATTCACTGTTATCATTACTTTCTTATAAACCTAATTTCATGTAAAACCATATAATCAAAATACACACAAAACTTAAATAGCTTGGCAGCTTTGGGTCACTTCCAGTAGACTCAGTTAACTTAGTTGTATTTGCAGAAATACCTACATATTTATATGGCAAATTAATCAAAACACTTATTCAGATTGCTGGATTTGGCAATTTGGCATTGCCCTTGGATCATTACTATTGATTGATATTAAATATATATGAACACTATTGCTAAAAGATAATCACCCTTATGATACTATTAAAGTACTGAGGACCTTTCGGCTAACAAGTAACTATCATCAGAGTAAACTATAAATCAAATTTTCATCCCTCCTAAATTACCTAGAAATTTGTCTGTACTGAGTTTTAAAAGTGATAAACAGAAATGGTGTGACCAGCTACCGCTGATTTTTCACCATTATTTTACTTTATATGGGCAAAATGTTCCTTATAACGAGTTAAAATGTTCCTTCCAGTTTGACCCACATAGCATTTTGAGCACGATTCACAATTGATTTTTGTAAATCCCGGATTTGTCGAAATCGGAAACTCTATCAAAGGTGTTGCCTATACGCTTGTTTTTACATCTACAAGCTGGTTGTATTGCAAATTTAGGAAACAAACTATGGAGAATTCATTAATTACTGAAGAATGATGAGTGGAACTTAATGAAGGTAATGGCTATTATTTGGTTAGTTGGCTATGTTCCAATTTCCTTCTTTGTTTAGAAATTAAATTATTGATCAAAGATTTGTGGTAACCATTGTCCAACGCAATTTGCTGAAGTTACTCAACTTCGTTGTTATTATTTTGCTGTCTCAAATAAACGTTCAATAATCTATGAACTAGACTATTAAACGGAGCTATTTCATATCTGAATGGTGTAGCTGAACCAGGATATACCTATTTGTTTCAGTGGTTTTTTTGTACATGTCGAAATCCAAGTGATTACCATCTTTAATAATGTTAATATCAAGAAAAAGAAGCTGATTATCTATTTCTATTTCTACAGCGAATCAAATTGGCTATTATGCGTGTTCAAAAAGCCATGTAAATCAAAATCTTTACTTGTAATCACGAAAATGTCATCAACATGTCTATACCAAACTGTTGGGAACTGATTCAATCTTGATTTTATGGGGGTTTCAAGTTTGCTTAGAAAAATATTGGTAAAAAAAGGAGTGAGTGGATTGTCCATTGCACATCGCTTGTAAATTATAAAGAAAACTTAGAAATCTTCATTTCAAAATAAGAAAACACTACAGTAATCAATGTTCTTAGATAAATATCCGCTTGTGTTCGTACAATGTATATTTCACAGTATTGTATTATGATTCTTATGTAAATGGTAATAAAGACCAATTTGATAAAGGTTTGAAATATGAATTCGAATCTACGACTGTGAAAGATGGGTTGTGACGTCAGGCGATATCACTGATATCACTAAATATGCAATTCAGGAAGAACATCACATTAGAACAATAACATTTCTATCTCAAGTTTGCATCAATAAAATGCATCTCATGTGAGCATGAAAATTCCTAGCGAGATCTACCAAAGCAATAAATTAAGAAGTACGTAGCATTAAGCTCGTAAAAATTGAATATGTTAGATCAGAAATTTATAGTCTTCTCGTTTTATAGTCTATTTGTTAATGATATCATTTCACATAGAACTTGTAATATATTCAAAGCCATAATCGTAAATAATGAATGTATTATGGGTGCATTTATTTTCCTAGGAGTATTTGCAATTCAGAACAGAAAAGCGGTTAAATCACAATCTTAGTTATGACATTAAGATCATAAATTGTTTAGTACAAGATGAAACATCTAGATGGCATTTTCATTGAAATGTTCATACATGGATAAATATTATATGCATACATGAATGTATTCAGTATTGGCCAATAAATACACGAGAGGAATACACAATATTCATAAATCATCTTGTGAGCCAATGATGGAATGACGGGGGAGGAGATAAGGAATGGAATTTTTCTTAATTGCCCTCTCAGTTCATCAGAAGCATAACATTCATTCGGCATAACTAAGTAAAAAACCTCAGTAAGCTATGCGTGCGACAGAAAACGCGGGAAAACCAACATTCACATAAGATGCCATTTTTCAACGCACTTTATTCAGTCATAACACTTTTAAACACGGCTATTTACCCATAAAAACACTTCTCAATCACACAAGGATACCTAAGGAACCTCACAAAATATATATAACATTGTTTAATTGTAATATTTATCACCTGTCACACCCAGTACCGCTTACACGCCATTAAGACTAAACGCTACTGTCGTAAGGTTCGTCTCAAGTCTAAGCATCTTGTTAACGACTCCACACTGATTTTTGTTTACAGCATATAGACCTTGTACTACAGAGGACCTCACTAGGCAAAAAGTTCCACAACTTCGCCGTTTCTTAAAAAAGCTTGATAATATAATAGTCATATAATATTGCAAAGTTAAAATTATATAACTAAAACATAACACACTTATGGTTATCGGTTGGTATTACCTGAGTAAAAGCAAAGATTTTTCAATTTTCTTAAGAAGTTTCCCAAATTACACTCTGCGAAGGTCGCAGTGTTGTTGTATAAGTTGTTCATCAATATCACAACATTTTTTTGTATCCTTATAAGCTTTACTACACAGATGTTACTTGAAGATAAAAACACCTTGATAATCTATTAATTTTTATCCATGAATGAGTTTTCCGAGAACTACGACCCTTCCCAGGAATGTCTATTTTTGATTAATGGATATTAAACCGGGAACAAACTAAGAAATCACCTATGACTCTTTTTTTTCATAGAACTATTCCTGAAATTCCTTAAATTGGGTCTAACCTTAGATATGTGTATCCTCGAAAATTTATCAAGATCTACGCATTTTCAGTGAATTCACCATTTTTGGTAATACCTTTTTTAATTTGTCATGACAAAAACAATGAACTTATTGATTGATCAAAATAAGCGGTAGACGTCTGACTGGTAATAAAACAATAAGCCGTTCGATTCTCTAATGAAAATACTACCAAACAATCCCCACCCAAGACACTTTTTGCCAAACAAAATATGCCATGCAACTCTCAATTTTCAGTAATTATGTCTTACAAGTCTAATGTTGATAGATAAAAAAGAGAATCAAACGAATTCATCCACGAAAATATGCCATAAAATTAACAATTGCTTCATCAGTCCTTTCTATTTGTTCAACGACAGATTTAATAATTATGTCATATTTCATTTATTTCATTTATATACATTAGTATTTGTATATATATCAAATTTGAAAACTAATAATATCATAATATATAATAATATATCATGTGAATAATGAGTTACACCTAAATGTTACAATAAAGTGTCTTTTGTATGTGTAAGTGAATGAACAAATATTATTATTGAAAATAAATTAAAAATTAAATTATAATCACATTAGTATTAAATTTCTAATTGTGATATATCCATAATACATTTAAAATCAAATTACATTAAAGTGATTAACAAAAACAGGTTTTCTCTTCATTCTTTCATCCTAACCTCAGTCAGTAAAAAAAGATGATAATTTCTTTTGTTTTGAAAACTGAATCGTTTACAAGATTAAGAAAATTGTTTCATATTTGAAATTGTTTTAATATCAATAGGAAGCAAGTTATAGCATTTTACTGCAAGATATAGGAATGTTCTTTATGTTTTAGATTTGGCGCGTATAGGGCTGATTTGTTCATTTGCAGTGTTCCTAGCTAAATGTGTATGATAAGTGTGACTTTTATATTTCATTTTTTGGTGGAAAAACTTACATACAATATGAGTGTACAAGTTTCCCAAATTTAAAATGTAGTTGTGGCTAATATTTAGAATTTCTAATGAATTATTATACAATCCACCCCATGCGATTATACCATAATGGATTAATGATTCCACCAAATATTTGTAAACTGTTACAAGTAAGTCATTTTGTAGTATATCCCTTAGTAAGTGAAAATTTATGCATAAGTTGTTTAATCTTTTCACTCAGATGAATGACATGATGGTCCCATTTAAGATACTTTTCAACATAGATACCTAGATATTTAATTATATTAGTTTCATAAATATATTCAGTAGTATTAGTTTGT
Organism: Endomychus coccineus; assembly: GCA_958510875.1. Classification (NCBI taxonomy): domain Eukaryota; kingdom Metazoa; phylum Arthropoda; class Insecta; order Coleoptera; family Endomychidae; genus Endomychus; species Endomychus coccineus. The sequence goes on from OY294067.1 coordinate 292,987,627, forward strand.
AGGTTATTGAAATATAGCTGGAAATGGTTGCTGATGGAATATGCGATGTAGTTAGTCTTTGTTAAGTTAATTGTTGATCTAAGAGCATCCAGCACGGTCTTTATTGTTTTGAGTGCTTCGCAAGCCGTTTCTTTTACAAGATCTCATGATGAACCAAAGAAAATCACAATTGTGCCATATGCATAAGATATTATTTTACCGTTATATTGCAATTGCAGAGTGTGTTGATATAAACTAGGAAAAATATTGCACCCAAGACTGTACCCTGTGGAACTCCCATATTAAGTGTCAATGCGTCACATAAAGTACCGTGAATTTCAATTATTTGACACCTATTTTCTAAATAGTTTTTTATTAAAGGATACGTCTTTTCCTGATTCCGTAGGTAAAGAGTGTATCTAATAATTCTCTATGTGGGACCGTGTCGAAAGCCTTAGCTAAGTCCATAAACACTGCAATTTCCTTTTGATTATTATTAAAAGTTTTTGTAACAATAAATTAATCCTTCCCTTGGAGTAATATATTTCCTAGAGTTGTAGTGCCAAATTTTCATGTAATTATTCAGTTATAATTTGTTAATATATAATGTTGATCTACGTTTTTTAAATCCTTTAAGATTAAAATAGAATAAATAATCTATGGCCGTAGCAGAGGGGAACAAAGCTTAATTCTAAATTCAACTCTAATTTCTTAAGGGGTGTTTTAGTAATCACACCTGAAATATTAATAGCAGAATTGCTCATTATTGATTTGTGCTGTTAATTCGCAAGCAATTATTTTTTTTTAAGATGCATTATTCGTTCACTTCACTTTTGCCACCAATTTACATATTTGCTCTGGAAAGATGTGTTTGCCAATACCAAATTATTCACAAAAATGTCTAAAACCATTGAAAATGTATAATCATCGATATTTTAGTTTGATGATCATGAATATTTGAAATATGACTTATTAAAATTAGTATGCTAAACAACCGCAATCAAAATATCAACCGAATGTTAATACTGCATAAATATTGGTTATTAATTGGATATCAAATGAAAATTTACATATTTATGAATATATCTCAATATAATTCCATGTGACCAATTTGTCCAGAATCAATCATAACCAATTATTATTAAAAACGTTAGTATCAATAATTAAAAGACTTACCTCAAGAATCATGATCCAATGCAAACAAAAATACCACTAATAGTTTAAACAAACCATACACCAATTGTAACAAATCCCTAATCCGGCACTGTACCTGAAGCGATAGGATGCTGCCATTATAATAACAGTGACTTTTATACCGAGGCTTCTAGTGGGAGATGAAGAAGAGGGGACATCTTTGCTACACTTAGAATTTAAATAGCTTCTCGTACGCCAAAATATCGCTACACCCCAGTAAATCCGCCAATTGTTTACGATCTACTGTTTTACATGTTACTTGACAATTTATTCGTTTATTTGTCTGTAATAAAACCAAATGTGGACGAATGCTTTCACTACATCTTATACCAATTACCATAATCGGTATCTTCTGCAATTCTTGAAGCTGTTCACTTACAATTCCTCATCAACACCAACGCAAACTGTTATTCTATTGTTTGCGCTTCAAGTAGAATTTAAAAATAGAGTGCATGTCTTCATTATCAATCATTTTCCGTATTAGAATTGAATTCACATATACATATTGAGCGGCTATTTTTAGTAAAAGTTGGCTTGCGAAGAAAAGCAAAGAAAGATATTGAAAGCTATTTTCGATCGATCAATTTAGGTTTGTAAACAAATATAAATCAGTACCCACAGAAGTATTAAAAATTAATAATCAAGATAAAATAATGGAATGAACAATAAAGCTATATTATAATCTCATTCGACATTTACAGAAAACCTACTTTCACAGATACAGTAATTTGTACCTCTTCACATAGCCCCTATAGTCATAAACTAGCTGCTTTTCATTCATTGATACATAGAGCCTTTTCCCTTCCCTTATCTCAAGAAAATCTTAGTAAAGAATTAGATACAATTAAAGTCATTGCTACAAATAACGGTTTCGCTCCTCAAGTAATTCCTAAATCAATAAATGGAAAAAGACAAAAATCAATTTACAATAGCATTTATCCCTTTATAAAAGACAAAGATAACTCATTGAAATATGTTTTTTTAACTTATTTTGGTACAAGCAAAAAAATTGCCAACATGTTACCCCATCATAACTTGACCATCAGCTTTAAGCCCCCAAACAGATTATCTCATATTCTGTTCAATGCAGAAGATAAAACTGACAATTTTGAAAGACCCGGAGCTTATAAACTAACTTGTTCAGAGTGTGATAGTTTTTACATAGGTAGATCTTGCCGTAACATAGCAGTTAGATGTAAAGGACATTTTCGTTCCTTTAAAAATAATAAAACCGATTCTTCATTTGCAAATCATATTTTAGAAACAGGCCATACCTTTCCTAATTTGAATAATGTCCAACTTTTACATAGTCAAGATAGAATTTCAGAACTAAATATATTAGAGTCAATGGAAATTTTCAAAGTAATGAAGTTGTATGATAATAAGATCCTAAACGATCAACTAGATTTATATTACAGTAATCTCTTCAATGTATCAATAACCTGATTATCGTATTTAAAGTCCGTTAGTAAATAAACACGCACTACTAAGTTCCTTACGGAAATACCTAATCACCTTACCCCTCTGGTTTTTCCTAGAACTATTTCCTATAGTCATAAAATTAGTTCGTATTCCTTCTTTAACCTATATATAGTAGATATAATATTTGTTAAATTCATACCTTCGTTTTCGTCTGAAGATGACACGTTTAGTGTTGAAACTATAGTAACGACTATATTAAATATCAGTGATAGTATAACAAAGTAGTTTTATTTATTATTCCATTATATTATAATAGCTATACAAACAACAAAAAGGCGGAAAAATAGATAATTTATTTTTATTTCCACCCTTAATTTATCCATAACTGTAAAAATACCCCAATTAAAAATATAAATAAAAAATTTTGTTAAGTTTCGACAAACACTGATAACAAAAATTATGTAATTATCATCAATATAATATAAATCATAAGCAATGAAGCTTGAAGGACTTCTCTATTTGACTTTAGCCTAATGTTAAGAGAAAAAAATTATACTATCTTTGACTTCATGCAATAACTAATCAGTTTTCGAACATTCTGGATTGATTATTCATCATACTAAACAAAATCCATGTTCTAGTAAACGTTTTTCGTAATTCAAAAATGATGTTTCACGCTTTACGTAGCATCGGTGTTTCCTGCGGATCAGTCACTTTTTAAATTTTGTGGGACATAGCAAATTATAAATTGTAAATTGTTATTACCTTTTCTGTCAAAATAAATTACATAATACCTATGTATTAAGTCAAATTATATAACTTCATGTAATTACTAATATATTGAAATATTTTTCTAGCTTTGTTTATATCATTAAAATGAAGGAATCAGAACTAGTATTTCAACAGATTTTGCGTGAGAATTCAACCACGATATCTACTCATATCATCTCCTATATATAATTACAGTGGTCAAAAAGAATGATTATCTTTACTTTTATATTAACTATATACTCATATTGTAATACTCTGAGCTTCATCAATTCACATTTTTTGTGCAATCATATAATTTTCTACCTTAAACGACTACGTACAAATTAACCTGTAGGAGGTGTTTGTGATATAGAATACACTTAATAGAAGAAATTCTTTTGACAAAGCCGCGAAAACTATCAAAGTACATTTCGGACACTTCTCCCGGTTAACATCAATGTGTACGGACCATAATTTTGTTGGTGACAATGACAGATACCGCTGTCGTATTAGCTGATTGAACTTAATGATACAGGGAGTACTAAGATGGATGCTGAAAGGACCATCTGTTAGAAGGCTACTGGTGATACCGAGCATGGATATGGAGGAAATCCTATTTGACCTCCTCATAGTAGGGATAGTGAGAATCGCCTTTCTGGAGATAATACATTGCATTAAACTGTACTAGATTTTAATTTTTTTTTAATTGTTCCCAGATCTTCATCATCCAAGATACTACTAACAACGTTTTGAAAGGTCTAGTTTTGTTTCCTGCTATCTGCATTATTGGTTTGTCTAACATTGTTTCTGATGCGATTTTGAACTCATCATTCTTGTACTTTTTTAAAAAGCTATATGTTAATTGTGATGGTTTTTCTTGCGTGGAAAAAACATTACGCAAGCCAAAGCATTGCTTGTTGAATATTATGGGTACTCTTCATCATCGATTGAACGATTCACAAGTGGTTCACTGGTTTTCGTTGTGGTAGTATGACCACAAAGAACGCAGAACGTTCTGATCGTCCAATTAAGGTTACAATGCCAGGAATCGTCGATGAATTCATGGTATGGTATTGGATGATCGGCGAGTTGAAGGGTATGAGATTGCTGAGGCCATGAGCTCAACCGAATGCGTACGGAACATTTTGCATAAATTTTTGAATATGAGAAAGCTATCTGTCAGATGGATGCCGCATTCGCTCTCTGTTGACAACAAGCGTGACCGTGTGACAATTTCAAAGAGTATTTGGCAATGTTCGAACCCGTGGACGAAACATGGATCCATCACAATACACCAACAATCAAAGAACATTCGAAACAACGGACTTGTTCTGGCGAATCGAAGCCGAAAAAGGCCATGGGGACAGTTTTTTACGATACACACGGTATCGTCCATATCGATTACCTTGAAAAAGGCAAAACGATCACTGGCGTATATTATGTAGAGCGGTTGGATCAATTCGACGCCGATTTGACGCGAAAGCGGCCGCATTTGGCGAAGATAAAAAAGTTCTTCCACTAGGACAACGCAGCTCGGGAGAGAACTACCAGGCCAGAGAGAAACTGGCAGTAGATTCAGCAAGCAACACCTCTTCGCGGTTCTCAAGACAAGTAGCCCTTCGGGGCCAAACTAACGTTGCCACTGCAAAGGATCCGGTGAACTGGGCACCACATACATTTCACCACTAAAACCACGACCCCGTGCCTTCTTATCCCAGGGATGCTGGTCGGAACGGATTCACGGACGTGGTAGACACATGTGGAAGGCCAAACTTGAACGAGGCCGGCGATGGTTCCTAAACGTAGCTTAGGCTAACACGAGCAGGCGAGAGGACTATTCCTCGGTAGTAAGGGGGAATAGTCAGCAAGTACCACGCCTGTTGCACCATAGGTAATGCAGGTTCCCGCTTAAATTAGCCTCTGCCAGCTAGAGCGGGGTGAAAAAAGGTACCGCTGCGAAACGTCAAGTAAACGGTGCACCACATGTCGTTTACCCATAAAAACCACGGTGCGGTGCCTTCCTCCTATCCCAGACGACTGGTCGAAATGGATTGACGGCCGTGGTGACATATGCGGTAGGCTATTTGAACGAAAGCCGAACGTTTACTCGTAGCGTTCCTGGTGAAACAGGTAATTACGAGGAGGTGGAATTGACTATAGCCCAGAAGGGCAATATATAAGTCTAGCAAGCATGCTCCATTTTGGATATGCCTAGAGGATTTTAGGTATGTCTGAAATGGGACCACCTACAGCAGTCCCGCCGGGGGCGAAAAAGCTGTCTCTGCGTGGGTATTATACTGCACCACATGGCTTTACTCCTAAAGTCCGGTGTCTGTGCTTCTAATCCCAGATTTCTGGGCAATTGATTTGCGGTCAGGGCAATAAATGTGGAAGACCGATGATAAGAGGTTCAAAAGACCGTCTCCTCTCCAATTAATGCGTTGGTCTCTGTCGGGCAGTGGCGGGCAGTGGCGTGCTGTCGATATTAGGGGAGGGCAAGTACGAACGGGTCTAGAGTCCACTGGACGGGCAGGCTAGACTAGGACAACGCAGCGGCGCACAGGTCCGCAGTCGCAATGACAAAATTGCACAAATTACGCTACGAATTGGTTTGTCGTCCACCATATTCTCCAGATTTGGCCTCCTGCGATTTTTATTCATTTCTAAGCTTGGAGAAATCGCTCGGCGGAAAGAGATTTGGCTCCAACGATAAGGTCATCGCTGAAACAAACGCCTATTTTGAAGGATCGTTGAAATCGTATTATTTGGAAGGGATCGAAACATTTGAAAAACGTTGGACGAAATAAAATAAGTTTCGACCAAATAAATCATTTTTTGTTTCATTTTTCAGGGACTTTCTACCTTGCCCTCGTAGTATTCTGCTCCTTATTCACTATGGGTGTTCTATCAGTGGCCATTTTCGCTCCCTTGCTAATGATGGCTTAAGCTCAGATCTTTCATGGCTGTTTGACCATCAGACATGATGATTATGACCGTAATGCTGAAAATGCATATTAATCAGTAACTCTGTTAAAATCTCAATCATGAAACAAATTCTTAAGCACCAATGTTCTATGTTAATTTTTATTTATTTATGTTCGGGTAAGTAGACGATGTATTGGGTAATTATTTTATTATAATTTCACTATTCAAATGCCAAATTAACAACCTTGATATCTCTATTATATTCCGATTAAATCATTGTTATTGTATCTTAAACATTACGAAACAGATACTTACCCAAATAATAAATCGCTTTACCATTGCCAATAATCTGAAAGGGCAACATACTAAATGTCTAAAAACCGTAAAGTTTATTTACGTCAATTTAATTGAATTTTGTTCGGTACAATTATTGTCCTAACTTCTGCAAATTGTTCACTTATTATTTCTCATAAAAAGGAATGTGTTCATCACATTCTTGAAGAGATTGTCTTTACTGTGATAGACTGCTATCCTTGAAATCTCTATTGTTACAAACAATAAAATTCGTAATTGTTAGGTGTTGTTTATGTTAAGTTGAAAGTCTGCTCTTCTTTATTAAGTAATGCGGTTCTTCAATGTTTAAAATTAGAATTAATAAAATTTCTAAGATAGTAACCTTCGGGTGAAGACTTTATGTCAGACATTTTTCTTGTAGTATTTAACTATAGGTTAATATCCTTCACCTTTATAATAAATCCTGTATGATTCAATATAACTGAACCAGAAGTGAAAAATCTATCAACAAATTGCTTCGAAAAAAATTTATGATGGGCATGTGAATAATTGCAAGTAATATTAATATGTTTGATTTATCATGTTGATGAAATTAATTGTTCTTTCGATTTCCCTACATGAATTCATAGGTTATTTATATGTACAGGCAGGTCAAAATGAGATAATACGAAAAGTATTCAATTCCGTAACAATTATTTTCTGACAACAATACAATCTGCTAACAGTGGAAAAGTAGATATTGAAGAGATGAGTCATCGTGATTTCTCCTTGTGAGAAAACCATGCCCCCAAAAAAATTGAAACAAGCAAATCGCGTATATTTAAAGAATAAAGTTTGAATAACCGCGGTTCGGGGTTGTTATCATTTGCATATACAACTTCTTATTCTGAAACAGAGCCTTCAAATTCTCTCGATTTTATAACTTAAACACTCAAAAGCACTGACACTTCTACTCCATAAATGAAGCAAGTTCTGGTTAAGTATGCCTACTATAAATTATTAGTACCTACGCATAAGACTAAGAAATTTGTTAATTTATGTCTTAAAATAAAAGTTTTATTTAGTTTTCAATGTTTTTTTTTCTATTATACTGCGATTTCGGAGATCAAAAAACCTGTCACAATACTTAATTAACATGTGGTACTACGTTTCTGTTTAAGCAGATGCCTTTAATGTATGTATTGGATGATTAGGTAGAACGCAGTAAATGCATTTAAGTATCAAAAGTCTTTCCAACTTTTTGCTTAGATACAATCGATCATGATATTATATAGTGCAGCAAAAACACATTTTCAATGATTTGTATGCTACGGCTAGGCAATTAGATCACAACCGAATTTATTCCGTTTTAACTTTTCTGTGGTTACTGCGTTACTCGTAATCACGGTTGTGTTGTATTCTATTTTATTTTGGGTTATAGTTTCCAAGATTCGATCAGTTCAAATTAAGAAATATTATTTTTCTTTAATGTGAATATCATACAACATGGAACATATGGGACATGGGATAAGGAAAATATGGAACAAGCCTTAATTATGTACTGAAATGGTACTCTAGGTTAAATGAAATAGCTAGGCGGTATAAGATACCAAAGGCAACTTTAAAACATTCGATGATAAAAACCAAAATGTTCATAGTGGTGAAAAGAAATTTGACGTTCTGCCGATCTTTCACCAGAAATAAGGAAACTAGCCAGAGCAAAAGGAATTCCTCACAGGCTTAAGGATGGACAACCCCGCAAGAAGTGGTACTATTATTCTATGTCTTGACACAATCAGCTATCTTTTCGTCAACCGGAGCCTACTTCATCGGCTAGGGCTTTAGGGTTTACCAAAGAAAGAGTTACCACCTTCTTTGAGTGCCTTAGTGCTCTTTACAATAAATATAACTTTGGCTTTATATTTAATGTCGATGAGAAAGGTCTTTCTACGGTCTAGAAGTCACAAAAAAGGAGTAAGCAACAAACACATTTGGTGCTTACTCCTTTCTTGTGCTGCGCGTATGTATATCCCCCTATGCTAATATTCAAAAGCGCATGAGATTTTAATAGGAACTTAAAGAAAGTGGGCCTCAGGTACTGAAATTGCTTGCTCAGACTCGGTCTGGATAACAAACGAATTTTCGGCAGAACGGCAAATATTTTATTATTTTCACGAAGCCATCTAAGGATAAAAAAGTACTTTTGATAATGGACAACCACACCACGCATACAAAAAATCTAGAAGCCATAACCTTAGCCAGAGAAAATGGAATAGTCATGCCGAGGCTCCCAGCACACATGTCACATAGACTGCAATCCTGTGATGTCTCATTTTTTAAGCCCCTTAGTCCTCATTAAAATCAAGCAACTTCAAATAAATGTATTTCCTAATTCAAACTAATTCGGAATAGCTCGTAACTCCAGCGCGCCATTTTCTACAGAAATTGAAATTATTTTAAATGACTTCGAATAATTGAATATTTAATGCCCATTATTATTCATTTGAGTGCCTATTGCTTATATATTACAACAGAAGAGTTGAAATGTATGTTTTGGTTTCTTCAGAAGATTTATCAGTTGTAAAAATTTAAGTAGGGTGGTTTATCTTATCCCAAAGAAACTGTGAGCCATTTGCTTATGTTAGAATGAATTAATTCCTATAAATTATTGAAAAATCCCGAAGAACAGTTTCTCATAATTTTATATAGCGTATGTTTCTTTGTGACTTCTTCTTGAAGCATATAACAGGAGAGGAATATCTTCAAAATTCTGTTTTTTGTGAAATTGACAACGAAGGATATTGCTTATCTCATTATTGAATGCACAAATAGGTAACACATCGTGAAAATATTTATTGCTCATAAGTCTTCAAGTAAAAGTATAGAAGTTTTGTTTGGAAATTTATTTTTTTTCGTTCCCTAAAAATAGGTAAGCTTTTGATTAACTGCATACCTCAGCCTTTACGAGCCTGTGTCTAAAGGCGGTTCTGGTTTGGAGTAAAGAAGCTGCTCCATGTGCTGTGTAATAGGGGGTCCATCGTGTTGAAACTAACGTGTTATTCAAGTTTCAATCGTTGGTTACATTGAAGAAAATATCGTTTCCAGACAGCTCAAATTATTGACAGTATATGATGTTGTAATCATCAAAAAGCTAACGATTCCTCTAACCCATCATGTACACCAGACAATAGATGCATTGGAACCAATTGTGAAAATCCATATTCCCAACGTCCACACAACTCAAAATGAACGTAATTTATATCCTTGAGTTCAATCATGATCATCCTTTGATATATAAAATATTGATATAATTATCTTCCTGATATGCTTCACAAGAAATGTGAAAGAACGATGTATGTCACCTTGAAGTATATATTTGGTATTAATATTCGGAATAAAATCGCAGATGCGACTTTGAAGATGGTATGCCAATAAGAGCTAGTTTCAAGGGTGAAGCAAATTATAGTGAATTCCATAATCCTATTTTATACTTTAATTAGAAACTTCTTCAACTACAGCAATTCCGTAATTAATAATACTACATGAAGGCTGTTCTTATAACGCAATTTGTAGTTGAATAACCCCATTGAGTGTTAATGGTTTTACTCTTATTTTTTGTGATTCTATATTTTACTAGTTAATATCAAATTCGCCAATTAGTATTCAATCACAACTGCAAGGTTGTGTAAATTTATTGTTGCACAAGTCTGAAATATGAAATGATTCTATTCTATGACTGAAATCCATTAATTTGTAAATTTATTCTACACTGTGTCATTATATTAATTAAAAGACTTCTCACACTGGCAGTTATAATTAAATGTATATGGGTATATACCTAAACATTGAAGCATTTAATTCAGCAACAGTCTGTCAAAAGAAACAATTCTCTTCACGAACATGATGGCATACACATAATTTCCTAATTCCTTTTATATAGTGTGGTAACTGCGATTATTTCATATTAAAAATGCAATAAAAAGGAATCCAAACGCTATTGTGTCCTCTATCTAAGAATATTTGTTAACTACAAATTTAATACACTATTTACTTTCAAGATTTCGGAAAATTGAATTTAATTTTAATTTAATCAATTACAGAACAAAAAAGCTGTGATCCTTAGATCACTAATATTCCTCAACCGTAGGAACCGAAAATATACCTATTGGAAATTATTAGAAACAGATAAAGATGTTTACATTGATATGTGTTTCATAAGGGTCAATACTAGATCCTTTATTGTATTCCTAGTTCAAATTCCTGGAACTTCCTGGTAAGGGAAAGGGTAGTTCTTTCGAAATATCCTATAGAAAGTGACTTTAAAGGGTCATACATTGAGAGTAGGTAGTTTTTTCGGAATCGTATGTGGACAGTGACTTTTCTCTTGTTTTAGGTAGAAGAATTTGGGGCACTTATATAGGTTAAATACATGCGTGTGATAAATATTTATAACTATGGCTAAATAAAATACTATAACTTCATTCGAAAAACTGAAGATGGATGTTAAAAATATCACTCAAACGGGGATACCGCGCCCTTCAATAATACAGTTCTTATTTTCACCACTTTAGAATGATTTGATAAACTTCAAATCCATACAACCAATGGGGACAGTGCCTTTTTCTATGAATAAACCAAGAAAAAGCATTTTTTATATATCTAAAATAGCTGCATTAAATTTATTCAAATTAGATTAAATTTCTAATTGAGACAAAAAGCAAAAAGCCACTGCAAAATAATTAACCATTAAATGTTATGCATAATTCTGATATTCACAGACCTTCAAAATGAACTGGCCATAATCATTCGCAAAGGAGCAATATGAGATATCTTTGAATATGTAGATATGAAAACGTTGTGATATTTGATTTTGACAAGTTTTCTGAAAATCCGCATAAGTCTCAATTACTGAAAGGTTACAATCATAATTATTTATATGATGCTCTTCTATATTAGAAAGCCCAATACTCTTTTGATAACATCATTTACTAACAATGCGATAATACAGACATCACAATGATGAACGAATAGTGATTTATCAAAGTAATTACGATTAATCAACATCATAAAAACTGAATTTACGATAGAAGAAAAGAAATCGATGTTATATAACAATATTTTTTGATGTCATGGGGCGTCTATTACTTGTTTTACATGGTAAATTACTTCACTCATTTGGAATGATTTATATTATACATATTCTAAATAAGATAAAAGTAGTGAGGTATTCAATTATTTCCCTCCGATGAAATACTGATGGACGAAGATGTTGAAGAGAAGGAGAGAGATAAAGAGTGCACTTCAACATAAACTAGTTCTCTGATATAATAAACTATCTATTTTTGCTGTATTATTATGGAAAAGGTTAACAATTCTTACTTTGATTGTCTTTAGATTGTAACAGTTTCATGTGCTGAGGATTTGTACAATGCTTTTAAACCATTTCAAACTGTATCATATTATTCCGAAGATAATATAAGTCACATTCCATTCATTCAACTTTCAATGAAGTAGACTCAATCCTAATTCCTTGTAGTTCATTTTCCTTCCATTCTTCTATTCAAGAAATAATTTGAAACTGGTTGGTTCAATTTAGACAAGACATTCGACAAAACATCCAATCATAAGCAGGAATGAAGCTCAATTTCGTTTGCTGAATATTGTCAGAAAATAGCCAATAGGTAGGACTGACAATAAATCGTCGAATCCTGGCATGTAGTATCATAGAGTCCAAACATGAAGCTGTCCCATCTACCTCAAAGATCTCAAATTGAAAATATCAACTGTTTTTTTTTTGTTCTGAATAATCGAGAAACCCAGAAATTATTGTTGTCCTGAATAAATCAATGCAATGCCGGATTATCCATAAGGAAAAGTGAGGTTCTGCCTAGAAGCAAAAAATGCAAATAGCCATTGGTCAACTCCCAACTTCTACCCAAGGCTTTGCAACCTATTGCTGAAGATATAAGCCAAATACAAGTAACGAGGCCAACTGTCTGTTAAATAACCTGTCAAAGGAGGAGAAGTCATCATGGCATACTTCTGGCCTGTAATCTTAGACCGAATCAATGGTAACAATAGAACTCCAAACGATCATCGGTCGCTACTTGGATTTTCAGCATCACAAATGGAAATTATTATGAAAGAAAGCTAAGTGAAAATTAGATGGCCATACACCTATGAAATCAGGTGTGTACGCATAAGAATAAGGCAGCACAACGATGGTGACGCGTAGGACGTTGTGCTAAGAGGGAGGGAAAAGCTCAAGATTGTAACTCACATACCTATATTGGATAAGTTATCTGCAGAGCTATGTTTGGATTCCTCGCTGAGTTCCTCCTGAAATAAAATATAATATGAAGAGGAGAGGACCTGAGACAGTTCCCAGTGGCACCCCAAGATTATTGCAAATTTCACGTGATGTTGAATTCCTAACTCTAACTATCTGCTTCCTCCCCTGCAAGTTACTTTCACCATTTGAGTGCTTTGCCTCGAATTTCATGTTTATGTAATTTAGTTAATAGTTAATTTAGGTCTCAAAGGCTCTTTTAAGATCCAAGAAAACCGTCACGACATATTTGCCTCATTTTTAAACTTAGTTATATAAAGTTGCAATGCTGCTTCACACGAACGCTTTTTACGAAAACCGGATTGGTTACTAATCACAATATCATTACTATCGATGTGCTCTAATAATTGATTATAAACTACAATTTCCAACATTTTTTCTATAGGTGGTAATGTATTGATAGGTTTCAGTTCGCTTGCAAGAACTGTATTAGTAATTTTGGCAATTGGAACAATAGTGGTTACTTTTAAAAAATCTGGAATTTTTGATTTGTCAAGTGACGTATTGATGAGATATGCTTTTCAAGATTTTAGCATTGAGGATCTTATTCAAGCTGCATTTATTATCTAGTGCAGAAATAATATTGCTCAATTCGCTAAGTGTTATAGTTTTGAGCTCTGATAATTCGGGATATATGTTAAAATCACTATTACTCCATGATCGGTCATCATCAAGCTCTATGATTTTGGCAATACTACTAGCAAAATATTGATTAAAATGATCAGCAATTTCTAAATCATTGTGAACAATTACCATTTCATTCTCATTTTGGAATTTAATATATTTAGGAAACTCCCGAAACATCGTATCAACTAGTTGACTGTCACAAGTCGCTACTGATGGAGCCCTAGACTCCCATGGTATAGGGGCCTCCGCAAAGGTTAATCCGACACTGAACGATTGTTCTTTCTGCGATGCCGAATCGTCTTTGAAGAATTCTGAGTTACCCGAAATGACTAAGCAATAGAAAATGGGATGACTAGTACAAGACTTTAAATTCTGAGAAATAATTCCTTCATCAAAGGATTTTAATAACTTGCACATTCTGTAGAAATCAACATCGCGTTTTGCAACAAATGCAGAAAAACTATTAATTTTGGTATTTTGTTAGATAATTACGTGATATTCAATGAGATGCAATGCTATGTCCATCGATTCTACCGTGCATTATTGAGAGAATAATGATAGCTATTATTTTGCAGCAGGATGATTAATTAAGTAACATTATCCAATTCTATATGTGTGAATATTTCTTATAGGTCTATTGTTCGTATTATATGGTATTCAGGTTATACATTTTGTAATTCATAATTAGTCAAAAGATCTCGCTGATAGAATCAAATTAAAAATGTGGCCTGTGGTCCTGCGGAGTATTAATTGCTTGTGAGCAAACACAGAAAATCCTTGTACCATTCAGACGATTTAAGAAGGTGAAACGTTTCATGGATATTAAAACGTTACTCATACCCAGCGAAAAAGCTTCCACATTATTTTCGCTAGCGGTGCGAAGTCGCAGGGCCGCATTCACGCAATCTATCTAGACTATGGCCCCGCGCAACAAAGAGGAACTCTAACGTAGGTTATTCCACAATGGAGATTTTCTAGCGCGCGATAACCCACTTTATAAACAGCGTTTGATATCGCATATTTCATTTAATATGTGAAAAATTGAGAACAATGCATACGTAAAGTAAAAAAAAAACTAACCTATCAATGGTTTAACAAACTAACCTGCGATAACCTTGCCGCTTGGAGTTTCAAACCTACGCCGTTATAGGAGCATCGGGGATTTTATCGTCTAGACCAATAAAGCAAATGCAGACTCAACATTGAATTCGATATATGAACTGTTGTTGGCTCGCCGCTAGGGGCGTTACCAACTATGTTCGGCAATCTCCGAAAGTGCAATCCGCTACGCTAGATACAAATATGTGGCCTGTAAATGATCTTCGTTCGTCAAAATTCGAAAATTCCAGATGGCGGACGAGTTAGCTGATTATTGTCTCATTCTTTTTAAAAATAGGGAGATGTCACCTAGGATGACTAGGAGTTTTGTGACAGACTTTCAGGAAGATGACGTTCCAACCTATGATTTTAAAATTAGGTTTGATGATGTTTTGACTCTGGTAATATCACAGTGGATAATGAACCCATATGGTGACATTGAAGAGGAACTGATCAAAATAAGCACTAACGATAAGAACTTAAGGTACAGTTTAGAAACGGATATCATCAATTCTGGTGTCAAAAAGACATACCTGTTACTTATCCCGTATTATGAAATATCGCGAGAAAGTTTTTAATTGTTTGTCCATACTCATATCTAGTGGAAAAAGCTTTCATCGCGGTTGCCAATCTCTTAACAAAAAAAAGAAACAGAATGGACATCACCAACTAAGAAGATTTGAGATTAAGGCTGCGGTCCGATTATACTAAATTACATGTAAAACATTGCCATCTCATTTCGAATTCATCACAAAAATTACGCACACAATGTAGACAAGTTTCATATCAAATTAAAGCTGAAAGTATGCAGAATTGTATAAAGTAATTTTCGAAAAGATTGATTGATTTACGCCTTCGAAATAAATTATTGAAAACATGCTATTTTCGTCAGCTCAATTCGGTACTTCAAAAGGTATGATTTACGTGAAATATCATGTTATTATTGAATTCATACAATACACTACGCATTTAACTACAAGTTAACACAAAACTCTCAACGATCAGATCAATAGTTTTGTAGATGAATTCGAAACCAACATCATGTACATTATTATGAAATATTGAGAAAGGTAAAAATATGAAGTATAGATTTCGAAAGGTTTCTGTAAATTCTGATCGAAATATGCGAACTTATATGTCGCCCTTTCGACGGTAGATGACGCGACAAAAGTTGTTTCATTGGCGTAGTAGGGCATTAAGTAAATATCTAATAAGAACCCCTTTGCTAATAAATAGGATGCATATAATTCAGGAACGTTCTTGAATTTAGGCGCGGTCGTGTATTTGTGGAGAGAACAGGGCCAGATGTTCATAAGACATGACTTTGATCTTTGTGTGTCTATGCCGACACCCATTTCCCATCGATATATGAATATTGAATATTTCATCGATTTGTAGCTAGTTAACATTTTAGAATTAAAGTTATAGGAAAACATACTTAATTATTTACAATTGGTGACGAGTTTATTGTTATTGTTTATCGTGTAATCAAAAACAATCACAGATGAATGTAATACAATAAGTAATAAGTAGAATAAAATGCTCCTATAATGATTAATTATATATAAAATTCTCGGGAAATAGGTCACACTAACACTTATGTTTTATATTTTCGTCTTTACGTACGTTTCAGTCTCACGACCATCATCAGAAGACTTATTATGTCTAAAACCGGATTACTTAAAACTAATTGTATTAACAGAAATCGTCTTTATCGCACCAATTTCAATTAAAAATGTCCACGTCGCCGAAAAGAACAGAATCACGAATAATCGAAATTGTACCACATCAATTTCGATTATTCGTGGTTCTATTTGTTTCGGCGACGTGGGTATTTTTAATCGAAATTGGTGCGATATGGACACTTTGTGCTAATATAATTAGTTTTAAAAAATTCCCAATTCATAATAAGTCTTCTGATGATGGTCGTAACCGAAACGTACGTAAAGACGAAAATATAAAACATAAGTAATAATGTGACCTATTTCCCGAAAAATTTATATATAATTCATATCTGGGTCAAGAATCTTTATTATATAATAATTAATTATAATTAAAGGTACCTACCTAATAGTTAAAAAACTTATTGTATGTACCTAAGACTTTAATTTGAACAATTAATCTAATATATCTATGATTTCAGCGTTAATGTAGGATAAAATCATTTTAACTTTCGGAATTTGGATAATTGAACTCAAATTTACACAAACTGACAAATTGTTTCACCACACTATGGCATTCTCAAAGCTAGGAGCTGATAACTAGTATTGAGAATGCCACAGTTGTTGTCAACATCAATATTAAATTAAATGTTGCAACTTTAGTTCAATTTTCCAACTTCCAAAAGTTGAAATTATTCACCTCCTGCACTATTTGATGAAGTTGGGTTTGACTTTATGCAAATTCATTTCCATTATAACTTAGGGGAGGTTTAAAAAAAAGTTAAAATAAGATTACACTTAACAAATTAGTATGTTTATTTGCACAAATATATTGTGCAACAAACACCAAACAGATAATACATGCTATTTATACTAATTATTAGCTAAGAACAAAACAGGAATATGCTTCAAAACCTTTTCAATAGGGGGAGTCGGTAGGTATCTACATATATATTTATGGATTTCCAGTGATTTTAATAACGTTAATTTAAAACTATTTTGTTGGATGTGAAGTATTTCAGGATTTTTCCGGGAAACTGTGGTCGTATTCAATCAAGTAGGTATTTGGCAAATGTGGAATCCTCTTTTCTTAATCTGATCCGTTTTTGTTTTTTGAAAACATATTTTAGTTGTCCTTGTCCTCCCGAGTATAGATATGTATCATACCTGCATTTATTCCTACGTAACTGCCCATAAATTCCATCAAGGTCGAAACAATAAAAATGCTCCCAATTAGAATATAGGCCCGATGGTTTTTGATCGTTGTTGATTTGAAAGTTCTGAAAGTAATATAAAAAATAAATCCACCTTAAAGGAATATTTAAAATTAAAGTCAAACCGAGATCAAATTCAATTTGATGAAAATAAAAAAAGCAGAAAAATAACGAAAAACGATAGATACAACAACACTTTTTGACTTACCGTACATACTCATTTAGAGATCCCCATCTGAATGCATTTTCATCTTTTGGTTCCTCCAAAAGCGTAGGCTGTAAAGGTGGCAACGACGAATCAGCGCTTGTGCTTGGCTGAGGTTATCTGTTTGTACTTCAACTTTCACTGGGTTTCACATCACTACGATTTCATACATGTTCAAATAGTTTTTCCACGATCCATTTACAGTCCAATGTTGATTGCTCATTTTGTTCCAAATTTTCCAACACATGGTTCAATATTTCGTGGACCATTTGAATCTTTGCTTTTTTTCCCAGCTATCTCTCATACTACGAGAACGTTGAGTACATTGTTTATTTATAGATAAATAACGTTTTAGAGAATTTCGTCGCATTGTGTCACATGCAATAGGTAACTACATAATATCAAACTAAAAAATGAATAATAATGTTAAAATAAAAAATAAAAATAATTTCATGAAAATTTCAATAAAATGCACTTTTGAAACTATACTTACGATTCGCTAATTCGAATACAAACAACGCACTTCGTGTGTAAATATTAAGTAGGTACGAATAACGTTTATAGTTTACACTGAAAAATCACTAACCAGAACCAACGCTATAAATTGTTTATATCACAATCACAATTTTCGTGAAATATACAACAAACACAATAATTTACTAACGTTCAAAAACAACTATAGGTACTCATAAAGAACTAAAATTAAAGTAATTATAACCCAGATGACTATAAATTAAAAAATATTCATTCTTCAAAATTATAAAAATATAAATGGTATTCAAGTAGTTGTTGACTGGTTAAAAGTTACATCATGACGTGTATTGGAGAAACAAGAAATGGTAATCTTACATATTTCATATTTCACTGATAGGTCAGTACTAATAGGAGAAAATATTAGAAAAAAAATAATTCGTTACAGCAATCTGACAGCGGGATATTATAGAACAAGATATTATAAAAGAGAGAAAAATGAATCCAACCGACAGTTGCAATCCGGGGTGGAATGTGGTGGGTTTTTCAGGGGTTGAAAACAGTTTTTCGCTATTTCTGGCTAAGTAGGTAGCATAGCATTGTTAGTGCACATAGCAACTTTAGTATTGAATAGACTAAAACACCCGTCAGACAAATTCTTGAATAAACATGGGAAAACTTTATCAAGTGTTTCTGATGTCTCATTTATATAACTTACTATTTTATTCCAATTTATAATTTATTTCTAATAATATAATAAGATTCTTGACCCAGTATGAATTATATAAAAAATTCTCGGGAATTAGGTCACATTAACACTCTGTTATAAATTAGGTCACATTAACACTCTGTTATAAATAACTTTAATATTAACGATACAATTTTCGATTATTCGTGGTTCTGTTCGTTTCGACGGCGTGAGCTTTTTAATTGAAGATTGTGCGATATGGACGCTTGTGCTAATTAGTTTTAGTTAACCCCTTTTTAACAAAATAAGTCTTCTGATGATGGTCGTGAGACCGAAACGTACGTAAAGACGAACATTTACAACAGAGTGTTAATGTGACCTAATTCCCGAGAATTTTTTATATTTATTTCTAATTCAACTCCAGCTCAAAATTTGTCTTCTTCCAAGCTCCTTCAAAGCCGAAAACCCCATTTACATACGATGTTCCTACCCTAGTTATCCTATTTGTTCATAAGATCTTTTTTAACTTAGAATGAACAAATGTTAAATGAAATTTCAGGGCAGGACTATATAGAGATGGTAGTTCGTATCAATATTAATCGATTACATGGGGTCTGTAGACCTACAAACTTTATAGGATACCGCTCCATCGATAAACATTCCAACTTGATTGCTTACCAAATTATAAAATATGCAAGAGAATGAAAAAAGAATTGGTAGTTAATGTGAACAAATTGAAATATTTTTATCAAATAATAAATATCAATTAGTTGCAGAGAAAAAATTTGTTAATTAAAACCCTTAGTTTGTTTATAACAATTTACCGGTTCAAGATAAAAGGTCGTCATCTCAAACGTCGCATATGTAGATAAAACCTTCATTATTAATTCAAGATTTTTGTGTTTGATATATCGTTTTCGCTCTATTGTCCAATTAACTAGTATTCATAACAGTGAAAATTTTTAATACAATCTTTTTTATCAGCGCGATTTTTCCTATAAGAATCGCAAATTAAACCGTTTCGCATAAATGTTTCGACTGAAAAAGTTTCCTCTACTGGCATAAATATGAATTCAAAGAATATACTATTAGATCTTATTGTTGAATAAAAGTTCAAAATAGAATATATCCAAACAGTAAACGAGCCTTGGGTTTGATTATCTATTTGTTCATTCTGAGAGTCCTGATATCCATCTGGCCGCTTACGCAATAAATCATTTCAAAGACAAAACCTCTAACCCATGACAGTTTTACGACCTTACGATAGTTTTCACATTCATTTATTTCACGCTCGTCAACTAATAAATGATATTTATCGTTTCGAAGTAATCTACGCTACTGACAAGATACAAGTTTTAATACAGTTTTCTATCTGAATCTCGTATGAGATCCGAAAAGAATGAATTTGCACCTCCCGCATATAGATGGCAATGTTCCTAAGCACTACTGGACAGGTTATCAGTCCTTCTCTGTCTAGGCGCTTTCCTCTTCTACAAAACCCCAGCCTTAAACCTAACTAAATTGATGCCGAATGTTGAAAATTTATCATTAAAACATCAGGTTCATTCCTCCCACTAAAAGTATTAATTTTTTGCTCAGCCATTTCATGGATCTGTTACTAAATTTTGATTTGACTAGTGTTAATTAGAATGTAATTATTAATGTTCAAGACTTAACATGCGTTCATTTGAGTTTTTCACACGACACTTCACTACAGTTAGAAATTAAAATCTTTTGTAGTGAGTGGCACTATACCAGTTGTCAAAAACACATTTGAACTTGATGAATTTCCATAAATTCAATATTAGGTAAGCAAGGGATCTACCCAAAACCGAAAAACATGGCAAATGGTTTACGAAATCCTCTGGTGTATCTCATAGAAATCATTCAGTTCAATATGTTTACATTTTTATCATCTAAGTATTATAACAAAATTTTAATTCGCAATTGTACTGTAATCACTTAATTCCTAGATATTACAGTATTTACCATTCACAGATGGAACTGACTCCACCTGCATAAATACTTCGAAGGTCACATCAACTAATGCAGATAGAAAACAATGCATCCTCATATGCATACACTATAATAAAATGAAGGTGAAAGTTCAAAGTTTAAAATTCACGTCACTTTATCTAAATAATTTATATGCTCCAAATGCATGAAGATGGATTTGTAAGACAATTACGTAATAAAACTGTTTGATTTATTCGGTAACATGAATAAGTGACACCACGCACGAACTGCAGCCCATATGGTGAGTCAAGTAGAGCGAGGATGTTATTGATGATGAGTTGATAGGAAAAAATGTGTATGAGCTTAGGTAATATGAGAGTTGGTTCTAGAATATGCATTATCAAAGTCAAAATCAGGATTTGCATTCAATGTAAAAGACAATATATATCCATATAAGAAATTCGTTCAATGACTCAATATCCAAGGAAATACGGATAATCGATATTTTGGTATCTTCTCACTAAAGCTCTAATAGTCCGGGAGCTATTCAACAATAATAGTATCGATTCATTTAGCATCAAATATATATGGTTTTTCATAATAAAATAATAAACAGAGTTTGTTGAACAAATCGCTTTTATCAAACATGCGTCTGCAACGGGAACGAATAGTAGGTCTTCATTAATACCTGAAGATACCCATGAGGAAACTTTCCACTTGCCGTCTTCGTAAGTATCTGTTGAAAGTGAAAATAGTTCATCAAATTTGGGGTTGATCAACTTATTCGACTATATGAGAGAACTGATATTGCTTCAAAAGAAACAAAAATGAGCTTTCTAGCGAAGACTGTTTCAGAGGACAAAGAAATATGTGATATTGTTGAGGATCGTCAAAGTCAAAAACTAACTAAGAAGTTAGCGATACTGTTCAAATCACATCTCCAACTGATTCAAAAACTTTCAAATTGAATGTAAGCAACTCGTTGGATGATGAAAAGACAATTCGTCAGATATCTCGTCGAGGATGAATCATCATCGTTTAGCCACCAAATGTACATAGGCCACTTGGTTGGGCCCATTGTGTGCCCCGTGGTCAGAAACTTATTCTATTCTAGTAGATTTTTGGCACGCCAGAAACCCAGAATATTGTCAACGCTGGCTTCCATAAGTTCTTCTGGGAGCAGTTTTGATTTTCGGAAGCGACGGTCCCTGATGGATGTCAATGCAGAGCATTCCAACAGGATATGAGAGGCAGTTCCTTTCGCATCTCTACATTTCCTACATATAGGGAAATCGACGATGCCCATAGTATGGAAGTGTTTGCTGAGACGACTGGTTAGGATTCTAGTCATCTCTCTGATGTCCTTTCTGTTCAGAGAAAATAGTTCTTTTGAGAGCCTGGGTACAGGCTCTTTGATGCAGAGCTTGGCCTGCCTCATACGTGATGATCTTTCAGAAAAGTCCAATTATCTTCGGACTCCAGTGAAGACGTTTTCGAGTAGGTAGATTTCACCACAAAATTCGATATCGGAATATTCAGTCTCTTCTGCAAAGGTGAGAAAACATGAAAGGGAAAGGCCATTAACTCCTGAAGCCACTTACAGTTTCACTGGAAACATTTCAAGAACCGAATAATCTGAATCGGCACGTTCTTCCAAAAAGAAAATAGACGAACTGCCGAAAAAGAAGCATCATTCTCTGCTCTCAAATCCGGCTCCACCGAATATTTATTAGAAATCCAAGATGTCAGAACAAAACGCGGTGAATCTGAAACTCAATTTCTTCTTCGAAGGAAAAAATACAAGGTGACCTTCCAGAACAATTCGTATTTTATCTCCCGGTGTATCTTACAGCTCCAGTGAAATAATTTCGATAATTTCAACAATCAAAGACTTGTTTTGACATAAAGCTATGTGACTGCGAAAAACGTTCAGCGATTGGCGTCAAGTGTATTGGCTGTCAGATCCCCATAACAGACAGATATACTAACTGAGGATCAGTGACGATGAGTATACATCACATATTCAAAGTGACTCAGATCCTAATCGGAATATAGCATTCAAGACATTCCCAGTTCACACAGAGGCAGTTGAGCGATGTGTGAAACTCATGATAGGAACTTCTGAAAAACTTTGAGGACCTGAGTCGATGGATGGTTTTATCAGAACGACTTTGCTATCGAGGTCAACCATGCCTAACTTCGCTCATAATCAGAAATCAGATTTCAAAGTACCAGCAGCTAAGAATGAGTGAAAATAGAGATATTCAATTGTTTAACACGAGTTTCTTGGACGACCCTTTCAATGAAAAGATTTATTTATAAATATTACTAATGCCTCTCATCCTTATCGTACCCAATATTCAGTATAAGTCAAATAGTCAATACGAGAGCTTCTTAAGATCGACTTGGTACAATACACCGAAAAATTCAATATAAATGAATATACAGGCTGTTCCATCTCAGACGAGTGAGTGGAAAAATCTCCCGATACACGTCGAATGATTTTGCTTAGGGGACATCTTTTGACGTATATTTAAGGCTTGAACGGGCAACCCTCTAATAGGGGGCGCATCAACCCCTCAAAATTGAATAGGGGAGAGGAGTTGAGTGATACGTCATTTGAAAGGTCTTGGAAGCCTCTTTACAACGGTGTATGAAAAACGTAAATTTGATGAACCGTTTTCGTCAAAAATTAATTTTGTTGCTCGAATGCGCGACCTTGAATATTTTGGTTATTTGTGCAATGTACAAGCTCATTTTTATTAAGCCTTTTTAACTAACTTAAACAATCTTCAAAAAATCACATTCGTAAAAAAATTGAATTGTGTTGTCATGCTTACAATGAAAAAAATTAAATCTGCGTGTTTAAATCAAATGTTCAAATTGTCCTCCATTGACTTCCATACAATAATACATTCTCTCAAACTAATAAATAAAAAAACAGCAAAACATTTCCTTATGTTGCCTTCATTTTTTGTTCTTAGAAGATGTTTATCTGGTTTTAACGTTTCTTCGATCATTTCATGATTTTAATCAATCTGTTGAGTTACTACTTTGCTGATTTGTTTAAAATTTCAAAAAATATGGTGTACACATTACAAGAACGTGTTGAGCTGGTTAGCCTTTATTACCAAAATCAAAATTATGCCCGAGCGGCTGCAAGGATATTTAACGAAAACCATCCTGAACGTAGCGGTCGCCATAAGTACGTAAAGGAATGTATGAATATATTCCAGTGGCGGCTCCTCGAAGGAGGCTTAGGAGGCTCAGCCTACTCACCAATTTATCTTAATGATCATTCTCCATTTTATTTCCTGTTTCTCTGATAATTCTTCAAATTTTACAATTAATTCCCCGTTCTCAGTAGTTATTTTCAATCTGGCAACAGTGCCCTGAGGCTAGACTCTATATATCTCAAACGCTGAGCATGTGTTGTTCAACACAGTTGCCGTTTTTCCGACCAGTCAATCGCCAAATAGCGTGAAACGGCGAAAACGGCAACAGGGTAGGGAGGCTAGCTTTTCGTACCCATTCGTCGGTCGAATGAAATACGATTACTTGCGCTCCCGCCTCCCGCTGCTAGAAGAATGCGGTTAGTTGTTGTTTTTATTCCACGAGGCGTAGTAAGGTTAAGTAGTTAATTTTTAAGTTATAATTTATCTAATTGGAATCGGTGAACGTTAAAATTATGAGTGACTTAGTTGCATAGTTCTTAGAAAATCCATTTAGTGGATTAACATATGATAGAAAAGTGTTCTTCAAAAACAAACGGCCTTTACCGGATTTGAAAGGATTAGTGATGGCAGGGAAGTATCAAAATCGATCGTTTAATACTGATAATTATAAAAAATATGTATGGTTAACGGGATCTGATGTACACAATAAATTATATTGCTGGTATTGCTTGCTATTCACATCAGACACAACTTCATGTTGGGGGCACTTGGGTTATAATGATTTTAAAAATTTAGCTCGTGGCCTAGAAAGACATGAAAAATCGCAGGAACATATTACATCGTGTATTAAGTTTAAATTAACCGGTAAACAGAATATTGTTAATGCGATTGATTCTACACGAACACGCGAAATCGAAAATCATAATAAAACAGTTAAAGAAAACCGCGAAGTTGTAAAAAAATCATTGATTTCTTATTGTATTTATCATTTCAAGATTTGGCTTTTAGAGGGCATGATGAAACTGAAAATTCAGTTAATAAAGGTAATTTTAGGGAATTGTTAGATTTGTTTTGTAAATACGACAGTAAGCTTCGCGATTTTATGACTAACGCGTCAGTATTTGCAGGCATTTGTTTTGTTTTATGCGGGTATAATGGTTGAGTGACACCACGCGAAATAAGGTTAGATTAGAATTCGTCTGTTCGGTAAATTATTAATTGTAAAAATGGACAACTAGTGGAAAGATTTTTAGGGTTCTACGATGTTAGTTCGGGAAGAACAGCGGTCAATTTATTCAATTTTTCAATGGAAACATTTCAACGATTCGACTTTGCGAATAAATCAGACTTACGACGGCATCTGTAATGGCGGGACATTTAAACGGTCTTCAAACAAACGTAAGTTTTAAATAACATAGTAGGAAACAGAATTCCCTGTAATGCTCGAACTCGATGGAATTTTACATCACATGCAATGTTTAGTTTACCATCCATAAAAATAAAGACAAATTAATTGAAATATTTGATTTTATATTAAACAGTGATGACTTTTCAACAGATCAGGTTTCATTGAATGCTGCTGTTGGTTTAAAATCGTATTTAGAAAATGAAGAATTTTTGTTATTTCTTGATACTTTTAAATTAATATTTGAACAAACTGATCTTATTTTTCAAATTTTACAACATAAATTCACTAATATAATTCATTCAAGAGATCGTTTAACACATCTCATTGATAAAATTCAAGTTTCCGTTATACATAATTTCATTTTAATATTTTATTTGGAAATTATTCAACTGATGAGGCTTCTCCCGTGAAAAGGAGGAAAACATATAATTTGGTAGACAAGAAACTACATTATAAACAACTTTTTTATGAAATTTTAGATACTATTAAAGGTCAAATATTGAGATTCGATTTTCCGATTTACATGAATTGAAGTTTTTCGATTTGACGAATAGAAGATTTTTCGAATCTTTTTCAAAAGAGTTTCTCAATACACTTTCAGATAACTTAGTTCTAAAATATAATTTTTTTGATAAAATAGCGCTGCACAATGAATTATGCGTTGTATACTGGGATAAAGATATTTTAGGCCAGTACGACAGTCACGCCGATATGATAAAATATATGATAGATAATGATTTGCAACAAGTCTTACCCCAGTTTTATAAACTACTTTGTTTGACAGTCACCATTCCTGTCACGTCGGCATCGGTGGAGAGATCATTTTCTACTCTCAAACGAATTAAAACATACATGCGAAATACAATGGGCCAAAATCGTTTATACAATGTTAGTTTAATATCTATTGAAAAAGATTTAGTAAAACACTTAAAACATAATGATACATTTTATGATAATATTATTGATCATTTTTCGTAAATCAAAGACCGTAGAATTTCGTTAATATATAGAAAAGTTGATAAAATTAATAACAAAAAACAAAATATGAAAAATTCCAAAAAAAAATAAAAAACAAAAACGAACGAAAAAAAATTTGTGGGCAAGAGAAACTCTATACCTCCACGTTGGTTCTTGCTGGGTAACAATCAATTTTGTCACTGAAGGTTTAATTAATTGGCTGAATAGAGTATATTTTTACAAAAACGTTTTATGTCCGGCCTCCTCTCTCAAAAAGTTCACAAGCCGCCACTGATATATTCATTCTAGTTCTAGAACTATGAGCTTGTGGCATTACTGATCGATATAGACTAGAGACGTCTTATCATTATTACTAATGCTCTAAAATAACTTTTTTAACATTTGAAGTTTGTATTCAATAAAGAAACAAAAAGTAGTATTTTTTTCTTCAACTATTTTTCAAAACATCATTAACTTGAAGGCAATGCGCCATCGTTGCCCAGCTTTGACATCCCTCAGGTACTGTTACTTCAGCGAAGCAAAACTGCTTCCAGAAGAACTTATGCAAGTCAGCGCTAGCAATATTCTGGGTTTCTGGTGGGCCACAAACCTGCTAGGATAGAATAGGCTTCTTACCAAGGGGCGCACAATGGGCCCAACTAAGTGGCCTGAGTGCATTTAGTGGCTAAGCTCATTCCCCTCTAATGATAATGATGATGATGAAAAATAATTTCGGTTCCGCTGTATAAGATTAATTGTGTTTTAAAATTCTTTATGGCCAAGTTCAAGAAAGGTTCTTCTCGGTTTGATGGAAGCCCCTCCATTTCATATTGTTGATTCGAGGAGATGAATCAAGAAATTGCGAGTCTAAGATATATTCGATATAACAGAATGAAATCTACCGTGAATAAATAATTGCAACATAAATAACATTCAATTATAGGACGCATTTGCTGAAAACGATGATATTTTCCATTCGTTCGGTATTCGAGCTTTTGAAACAAATGGGATGAACTGTGAACAATCTAATTATCACGATTATTCAACAGATACAGGTAATAGTAGTGTATTGTTATTAGTGAATGAAATGCTAACTAATTGACCTTTATGTAAGTAAAAGATCCGAGTATTAAAGTAATAAATAGTGGAAATATAACTCGCTCTAGCTGGAATTGCGAAAGATCCATATAAAATTGAAATTAAAAAAACTTATTATTAGCAGGATCGTATCCACAATAATCGTCTGATATGAAAACTGAGTCACTGATAATTTGAAACAGTTTTTTTTCTTTCTTTAGCACATTTAAATTCATCGAATCAATTATAACATCCTTGGAAAATAAAGAAATCCCATGCGGACTTTTTCTTGATTTCTCCAAGGCTTTTGACACGGTCAATCATGAAATCCTTTTTGCAAAACTGGAGAAATACGGAGTCAGAGCTTTGATGGAAAGTTATTTAGAATGTAGAACGCAGAGAGTAAACAACAAGACGGTGGACAAAATTTAATATCTGAAGAATTGTCACTAGAAATGGGAGTTCCTCAAGGTAACATGATTGGCTCACTTTTGTTCTTAATCTATATTAATGATCTGCCACAAGTTATTGCTGATGCTAGAAAGTTACTTATCAATTATGCAGATGATAATTACATTAAAATATCTACCTTCTCGAAACTGAAATTGCCTCTACGCTCTCAAAGATTGAACATTGGTGTATGAATAACAGAATATAACAAACTCACATTGAACAAAAGTAAGACAAGCTGCATAATCTTCACGTAAGGCCATAGTAGACTGAAAATTCCAGAAACATTAAATTTAAATAATTACATTTTGGGAATGAAGGAGTTTTATCATTTATAGTTTACGTGTCATGATACCACAACTTGAGAAAATACATTAAAAGTTTTTTATTATGCCATCTTTTAATCTCTGTTGATTTTTGGGGTAATTTCTTGGTCTAACAGCTACCAGGTTGATATGATATTCAGGCAGCAAAAAAGAGCAATACGAATAATCTCCGGATTAGGGTATAAGCAAAGTTGCAACTAAGTGTTATTGGAATATACATTTATCAATCCCTTCTTTTTATTTTCAAACATAGAAGATTCTTTACACATTTCAAAAAATCTTTCAATTACACACGTAATATTTTATATATATTGTTATGATTTCATTTCCTAAACAATAAAAATGATAATAATTAGAACTTACCGAACATTGAAAATCAGAAAAGATTATTAAAAAGATATTATATGGAATTAAAAAACAATATTAAAAGTTGAATAATAGTTAGTATGATATAATAAACAATGTAAAACATAATAAACAACAATGTAATTAGAATTAGAAGTGTAAAACAAGAACTTCAGTGAAAGTGAATAAACGTACAATGTTACGAAGGCAGAAATCATAATTAAAATGATTACAAAAACTACCATGAGATAGCACAAACTATTGAAAAATGTTATAGATATAAGTTAGGATTAGTAAATTTGAGTTATATAATGTTAAAGAAATGTTATTGATATATTATATTATGTATTAGTTTTAAAGAATGAAAACTGTCAAATTTATAATAATTATTGGAATAATCATATTAATAATAACCTAATCATAGGTTATCTTATACCAAAGTGTGTGGAAAAATGTAGGCAATATTAATTCAAAAAGAAGGAATCGTCATCATTTAAAATAAGTTGAAAATCTCCAATAATTCAAAATTTATAGAATACTAAATTCTGATTGGTCAAGACGGATTATAAACGTCAGACTGATAACAATGTAAACTTATGTCAGTTTTGCAACAATCATCAAAGCATTCTTGATAGGTAAAGAAAACACCTCATAGGTTGAATATGACATCAAGTAGCAACGGTTTTGAAGGCCTATAAAAGGCATCTGAAGACAAGCCAAGTCAGTTAGCCATCAACATCTGGAGAGTCAAGGTACTCAAGCAACTCATGAAGTTTCCATAACCTTAGTTTATTGGATAAACATCGATGAACCCAAGTGTTCCAGTAACTTCGTACGGTTGAAAGTAACCGAAGCAAATAAATAATTTCTACAAGTCAAGTAGTGTTCCAAGTCTCCGAACAAAGTTTAAAGGTTACAATAACCTACAATTCTTAAGTAACATCGAACGATAGCCAGCCTTCGATAAAGTTCCAAACATCATTAAAGAGTTTTGTATCTTTAATAAAAAGAATAAAACTAAGTTAACAATTTTCAACAGTTCATGATTTCAAAAGAAGTAACAATAAAGATTCTTGACCCAGTATGAATTATATATAAAAATTTTTGGGAAATAGGTCACAATAACACTTTGTTTCAAAATTTTTTGTCTTTACGTACGTTTCGGTCTCACGACCATCATCAGAAGACTTACTATGTAAAAATAAAAAGAGAGGTTTATTAAAACTAATTATATATGTGCGATTTGGACGCTTGTGATATAATTAGTTTTAATAAACCCCTTTTTTTATTTTTACATAGTGAGTCTTCTGATGATGGTCGTGAGACCGAAACGTACGTAAAGACAAAAAATTTTAAAACAAAGTGTTATTGTGACCTATTTTCCAAGAATTTTTATATATAAAAGAAGTAACCATAGTTTACCTGTGTTTATTGTGAATAGCAGAGAAATTGTGTACCTACTGTTAAAGTGAATTATCAAATTAATAAGAAGATCAAGCCAAGTGAACATTGCCTACAGTTTAAAATATATTCTTGGATATAAACTAAACGTTAGTTTATTTATTATTTCTCCATTGTATTATTATCTGTCTGTAAATCTGAAAGAAAGATTAGATTATAACTTTGTAAACGAAGATAAATAGTAAATAATTTTGAGGTTAGATCATAGATCTATTTGAACATAACATTGTAAAAATTGATACCCGAGATAAATTAGAGTCATAGAAATTTAAATATTAAAAGTTTTAACATTCAAGCTAGCCGGTAGAATTCAAAACATTGAAAGAATCAAATTAATCAAATAATTCATAATAAATAATAAGCTAAAAAGACCTTTTCTTAACAATTGTCACCACAACGTGGGGCAAAATAAATCAAAAGAGGTTTCTTAATAATATATATCCAGCACATACGCTTACACTAACAGAGAAAAATTGTTCTCATATGTGCATCAAATTTTTTAACAATTTGCCAATTGATATTTAATGTATAAAGAATTTCTGTGAATCTAAAAATAAAATATTCAATATAAGAGTACAACGTGAACCATACACGATTAATGAATACTTGAATAAGTAAGTTTTTGTCTTTATATTTTATTTTAAATTTCTTCTGTATTGTTTGACCTGTTTTCTTAATATCTTGTTATTGTTTTACAACAATTATTATTGAGAAAATAAATTTACTTTTACTTCAGAGATTGAAGGCTTACATTGTTACCTTCATTATATGAATCTAATACGTCATGTGTTTGTATTTGATATCTTCTAGCTGGTTATTAAAAAAGTGACGATCATCAACGTTCGGTAGCGTTAAACGAAGTAAAATGCATATCAAACAAGGCGGATTAATCGTAAATCCTGAAATACGACGGACCGGCTACGTTATTTAACAGTTGACGATCGCAACTCTCAGATTGAAGGAAAACGCATTGCTACTGAACCGCGATAATTCAGTTTATACTAATTAAAGCAAAAGTTGCAAAAACGCTGCCATCAATGAAACTTTGAGAGTTTGATTGCACGCATGCTTCGAGCTTAAAACCA
Source organism: Endomychus coccineus (assembly GCA_958510875.1). Taxonomy (NCBI): domain Eukaryota; kingdom Metazoa; phylum Arthropoda; class Insecta; order Coleoptera; family Endomychidae; genus Endomychus; species Endomychus coccineus. Next base: position 293,018,724 of record OY294067.1, read on the forward strand.
GATTTATACGATTCACGAGGCTGCGTTTCGGAAGTTATTTTGAATTTAGGGATGATTTAGTTTTTATTCTTTATCTCCCCAGGAAATGTTCGCACATAAAAGTTATCGGGACTAAAGTTGTTCGTTATAAAATTATCAACAAAATGATACATCAGTCCACTTTGTAGTGGTTTTGGAACTCTGAAAACGGAAGGTTAAAAGCCAAAAATGTAAATTTACATCGAAGGTAAGTTTTGCACATTAGCGATTATGTCGCTACAGTTTCGCCGTTCCGTAAATTGGTTCAATAGGAATTCATAGCGCATCTAATTATCTTCAAACGGGGTACATTCCAACATTGGAACATCCCTTAAGCCATTGCAGAAGGTTTCAAGTGAATCAGATCACTAACTTCATGCTAAAATTTCTCCGACCATTACAAGTGACATCTTCAGGGCAGGTTTGAGGCTTAAAATGAAACTGATTCTTCTGGTTTCTGTAGCGGTATACACAGTTCAGTGCCTTTATTCTGGTGGTTAACTCCGTTCTGGAACCCAACCCTGCTGCTGCTGTATAATCGTGTGCGAAGTGAAATTTTCGGGGATGGGTTCCCAAAAGTTTGGGAAGGTAGTATCCTGCGTTACGGTCTACTTAAATTAATCTAATTGTCATTAATTCTCTAGCACTTTCTGTTAACAGCAGAGATATCGATCGGTGACATTACAGATTTACACGTTCCGCCGATGAGTTCGAGAAGGTGAAATAGCTATCAACTATTTAGCTGTGGTAGTGATAAATGAAATAAACAGCAATATTCTTTTTTACTATATGTTTCACTTAATGTTACAGATTATAACTGCAGTTTCGATAGCCCATACAAGTGTAACTTTATGGGCTATTTTTTTTATTTACTTGTTATTGGCGTTGGCTCCTTTATGCAATCGAGTACACATTGTGAGGTGCTTGTGCCTTGATAAGCGCTCGCTATGATTGTGATTTGTCTATTTTCACAGGATCACTCTCTCATAATTCGAGCACATGTTGTAATTGCTGGTATTTTTTATTCTGCTTTTCAAGAAATTAAGTTATTTTCCGAGAGTATATACCTAAATATGTTACACATGTGAAATTTCATCTGGTATTATTATTAATCTTCGGGTTAGGGCTTTTCATTAATGTTGTTTACGTATCAGATGTAAGTTATGTTGAATCTTATTAATAAATCGTTATAAAATAGACTACTCTGACACTAAAAAAAACTTGATATGATAGGCAAAATTATTTTATTTGAATTGTTGTTTTCCTTTCACATAATTGTCTTACTGTATTTAACATTGTCATACCAGTAGGTGTTTTCTCATCTGAAAACTTTCTTTCATATTCTCTCTGTTGAAGATGGAATAAGAAGAAGCTTATTCGTTCATGAAGTCTAAAAACTATGAAAAATTCGAAATTCGATTCGTATATTTCGGAGAATATCGATTTTCAATAATAATTTTCATTTTCTTATTTATTAATAATTTACTAATAATTATTGTTATAATCTAATATTTTCATCCAAACTAAACTTCCCAAATAGTACATAATCTTGCCGTGAATCGACATCTGAAAACATAATAAACTATAAAAGAGCTAAGACACTACACTATGAATAATCAACAATCAGCCAACATTATTAACCCCCCAAATTGTATTCAAAGAGAAACATTTGATTTCAAATTTAGTTAACTCTGATGATGACTACTTGGTAGCTGAAAGGTTCTCAGTACTTTAATAGTATTTTTAGTGAATAAGGGTAATTATTTCTTATCTATGATCAAAAACTCAAAATCGCAATTCATCTTTCATGAGGCCAGACTGTTAATGGCCTAGCATTTTTGATCCACGTTAAGTTACAGAATTTCAGACAACGCGAATAGTGTTCAAGCAACCACTTCTTAACATCCTCAAACATAGCTCCATGAATTCATTGTAGAACAGTCCCACAGCTCATTAACTATACCTAATATTGCACAACTATATGTGTGTATATCTCACTAGATTTAATCTAGCCTACATCACCTATAATAAAATAAGGTAGAAGATTCATTGAAAGTTGTTTACCAAATATATTGCAATGGTATAATGGTAAGAAGGTTATGAGAAAATTGTCGAATAATTATCTCTCTAACCTTATATACATGTGCATATTAGAACACTAAATAAATCAGACGCTATCCCTGATCCAACTGATGACGATGAAATAACGAATAATTTATCTTGAAACTAGTGAGAAAGAACGTAATAAATAATATAATGACTGAAGATTACACAAAAATGTATATCTATATGTTTTATATATAAATTCTTGGGAAATAGATCATACTAACACATACGCTTATTATTTCCATCTTTGCGTACGTTTCGGTCTCACGAACATCGTCGGAAGACATATCAATGTCTAAAACGGGATTTCTTAGAACTATTGTATCAAGCACAAAGCGTCCTTATCGCATTAATTTAAATTAAACATGCCAAAGTCGCTGAAACGAACAGAAACACGAGTAATCGAAATTGTAACACATTAATATTTTGAGTATATGAATATCTATCAAGAAGCCACTGCATAGCAATCTACTTCTAATATTCGAAGTCATCTCATGCAATGTTTGAATAAAACTGAAATCAAACTATAATACGTTTAAGTATCCAGTTTCGAACCAGATGTTAAGATTTATGAGGTGATAGGAAAATGTTGTCAGAACTTACTAGAAATATTGAAATATCAGCATTCTATCTAAAATATACTTTTAACATTGTAAAGACGCATGTAGGATACTGCAAGGGCTTTAATTAATTAAATTAGTATACATTTGACTCAATGATTGAACTTCTGTTTTATGATTTACAGACTTAGAGTCACGTGTTATGTAAATCATCTCCAGAATACATATTTTATAATAATTGGTTTCTTCATTTAAAATATTAAATTTTTGTAATTCAATTGATGGTTATAATCAAAACAATATTTAGAAAGATCGGTGGAATTTTCTAAGCTATTGTTTCTATTACTATACTTATGACCATACATTTTTTTGTAAATGTTGTATAGAGATTCCTGTTACCGTTTATAGTATTTATATATGACGTACCATTATAGATTTTGTTTATTTATTGTTTCAAATTTTTAGTACGGACCTCTGGGTGGAGCAAATTAACAGCGTAATCTATGAAAGGCTGTTTATAAACTTTTTTATAACTTGATGGTGTAACTGCATTAAAGGGAAAATATCCTTAAGATCAAACTTGTTTAGTAAACCAACATGTTTTTATTTTTCCATCTGAATAATACGTAATGTTTATATCTAGGAAATTTATGTTTTTGTTCACTTCTATATCAAGAGTAAATTGAAATTTACAGTGGAAATTGTTAAATTTATCAATTTTATACTGAATTTTATCATTGGGAACACACATTAGGCAACTGTCTACATACCGTTTAAAGAATACGGGTTGAAAATCTAATGAATTTATTTCAGATTCCTCTAGGCATTCCATCACTAGGTTAGCAATAGTAGCTGAAATAGGAGAATAAACGTAATCGTGTGGTCGATCGAATGGCTGATTTGACGTCCCCATTACCCGGCCGAGTTTTGCGTCGATACATAATCCTTGATGAAAAAACATGGGTCCAACACTATACTCCACTCTTTTTTTGGGATAAACTCGGAATCATCCTCATTAACTTCTTGGAACAAGGATCAACTATACATGGAGAGTTTGTGCGTAGTTTGTGAACCGGTTGAGTGGAGCAATCGAAAAAAACGCCCTAATTTGGCCAAAATGAAAGTATTTTTTCATCGAGGCAATGCACGGGTGCATCGACGACGAATGTCATGAATCACGCATCGTATTGTTACCTTATTCACCGGAAAAATATTCACGTTCATCGCCGAAATAGATGCCTATTTTAAGGGTCTTCCGAAGTCTCAATTTTTGAACGGCCTGAAGAAGTTGGAGAAGCGCTGGCGAAGTATATCGCACTAAAAGGAGACTACGACGGAAAATAATGCTATTATTCTATTATTTTACAAGGACTTAATGACCAATCCTTGTATTAGGAAGTTCATTTCGTATTATTGAAACGTATGATCTGATATGAAATAAAAAGGTAATACTCGATTAAAATAGTTGCCAAAACGTGATATGTTAGTGAAATGTTAAAACCACGAGGTGAGCCCAGTCAAGGACGAACTGTCGGTTACAAGAAACAAAAGAAGACGGCACCCGTTTCTGAAACAATGCCATTTGACATATTAAATCTGAAAGAATAAATTATCAGGCATAAGTTAGATGAAACCTCATCCAGTAAATTGCGACGTTACATTCGGAACGTACAAGGTTTTCCATATACTTTTGCAAGTCCAATTTCTGATTTGCCAATTACAGGTGGATACTGAAAAATTCTTTTTCCATATCTCGATTAAATATAATTTAGTATCCCGCATAACCACACCAGAAAGTTTTAACTCATTACCTACCTGAAAATATGAAACAACAAACATCCAGCAAATTTAAAAGCAAAATCGTAATTAGTTAGAACAGAGAGGAAACGCATTAATGATGTGATTGATTTAAAAAATAACTAAAGGAAAACACTAGAGCTCAATTACATATATAATTTCATGGTTTGAAAAGTCTTAGAATTTGATAGTTTTCTTTCAGCATACAATCAACCCATCGAAACAAGTGGCTGGAATGTTAGATTAATATTAATTTTTATTAACATCTGAGTAGATTCTATTTTATTTAAGTTATTGGTATAGTACATGTATATCAGGAATTTTTATTATAGTTCCCAAATTTACCTTATTTTTTAGTGAATTCTACTTCCAAATTGTATATTTCTGGTTTTACTATCTACTCCCTTGGTTACAATTATTACTATTTGCTACTCGGAATTTATGTTTTCCTTATTCTCATCCTTATATCGAACAAACATTTTTTTCACTATATACGACATTTTAAATCAATACGTTTTTTTTTCACTAATCCAGTATAATTGTTATTCTTTTACTGTACTCGATACGAGGGCAAGGCGAAATGCCCTGAGAAATAAAACAGGAAATGATTCATTTGGTAAAAACTTATTCTATTTCTCAAAGTTTTTCTAATTTTTCGATCCCTTCCGAATTATACGATTTTGGCAATCCTTTAAAATAGGCGTTTGCTTCGACGATGACCTCACCGTTGGAGCCGAATCTCAATTTGGCCGAGCCATTTCTTCAAGTTTAACAATAGATAAAAATCGAAGGGGGCCAAATCTGGAGAAAATGGTGGATAACGAACCAATTCGTAGCGCATTTTATGCAATTTGGCCATTATGACTGGGGACCTGTGCACCGGTGCGGTGTCCTGGTGAAAGAGCAGTTTTTTCTTTGCCAAATGCGGTCGCTTTTACTTCGAATCGGCGTCGAATCGATCCAACTGCTCTGTCGCCATGATTTTGTTGCCGATAAGCCCATTTTGGCCTTTTTCGGGTTCGATTCGCCAGGACAAGTCCACTATTTCAACTGTTCATAGGTGTCTGGTGTGTTATGATGGATCCATGTTTCGCCAATCGTTCAATATCGTACCATAGATTATATCGACGATTTCTGGCGTTGTAATCTCAAATGGACGACCAGAACGTTCGGCGTCATTTGTGGTCGTACTATCACAACGAAAATCCAGTAAACCACTCGTGAACCACGCAAGAAATAATGTTTAATCAAGACGCGAAATTCACTTTTTTCCATGTTTACAAAAAATCTTTAAGGTTGCTTGCTTTCGATGACGTCATTTTTATTGCTTGCATTTATATACTATTCCTCAACTTGTATTCAATTCCTTATTTTGGATCAATAAAATCATTATTATTAGGAGGATTGATAATGAAAAACAAATAATAAATAATTCGCATCGTTATTTCTAGGCATCTCCTTTCATAAAAACCTTCCACTCGGGGAAAATTATACAAAAAATAATCCGCTCTATTTATTGGGGGCCTTTCATTGAGAAGGCAGCCTCGTCCTAAGTCTGGCCCTGCTAGAATCAGCCCAGCTAGCGAACATTTCTGGTTGTTTTTAAGAGATACTTTAGTTCTTTTCTAAATTGGTTTTGAGGAGAACTTCCACTTGCCAAGACATCGGCACCAATCCATTCTCGAACACCACCATCCTGCATTTTTCTGTGTGAAGTTCATGAATTTAATAAAATGTATCAATGATTTTCAATTCTTAACCTGAACGAAGAATATATCGTAATGTTTAAATGCATATTCTTCTATTATTTCTCCTAATGAAGAGATCTGCCTCAAATTATGGTATTTAAACTTGTGCAAAAATTAATTATACTCTGCGTAATAGTATTTAAAGATAGAAAATCATGGGAGATAATGATAATGTCTATGCTGCAATACAAGCAAACTAATTCCGCCGATGTTGCGTATTACAGGAGTATGAATCGTTTTAATTAATTACATCTTCAGATGAAACGATATCTTTCGGAATTATTTGTATATAACATAATTAGTATAAGAATGTTTCAATAACTTCACATTCAAAGATCCTGGGCTTGCTGTACTGACTCAAACTACTTATAGAAATTTCACAATTCTACTAAGATAGCCTTTAATGATCGTTGATGGAATTCATTGTAATATGAATAAATATTTACATATGGGTTGTTTGATAACATGAAAGGCATGACGTCATAGTTAGTAATTTTTTGCAACCAAATTATTCGTTCAATATTCATCATATTTGTCTGATCCTTATCAGGTTTTTGATACTGATAAAATCTAACCGATTGAAGGTTGTGAATGGTGTACCTCAAGGGTTTGTACTTGGATCTCTTTTTTTCTTGTTATTTGTTAATGATTTGCCAATGGTACTAAAGCAACTAATGCAATATGAATCATATCTGTCTGATCAATACCCCTTATAGTACAAGGCCCATACGCTGAGAATATAAGTTAGTGTGACGTTATTAGCAAGAGGCTTAGACCAGACAGTACCTGTTTAGTTTTAATGGCGCGTAGACGGTGCTGGGTGTAAAAGGTGTTGAATGTTATAGGAATTAAATATTACAACAAAGTTATATCTTATATCTTATCTCAAAATTATATGTTGCACCTGCTCCTAAGCTGTCCTCGTGTGATTGGAAATTGATTTGACCTGTAAATAAGCGTGTAAAAAAGTGTTATGATTGAGTAAAGAGCGTTGCAGTATGGCTTCCTTAGTGAATGTTTCTTCTTACCACGTTTGGTGTCGTACGTATAGTTTATTGACATTCGCTAGTTAATTATTTATTTATTTAATTACACTAGCTCAACGGGGAAATACCTTGGAGAGCTTCAGGAGTACATATAATTACAGAGTAGGAATTAAAATTAACTAATCTACGCAGTTTTTAAAATGTCATTAGGGTTACAACAAAATATGTCGTCAGTCAAACCGATCATCTCGTAGAATCTACACATTTGGAAAATTGGGGAAAATAATAACATATTTGTTCTGCAGAGTGATACACAAAATGTTTGTGTGGAACGGGTGCGAGCAGATGTAACATGTAAATTCAGCCTTGACAAAATCGCAGGACAGTCAACCAGGTTATGAATGACCTTATACAGGAATAAAATACTATGAATTTCCCTACGTTTATATAACTCTAAGCAAGAGAATCTTATCTAATAGAGCCTGGTGGGAAAATTCAATAGATGGATACTTACCATCAGCTTTCAAGGCTAAATATCTTAAGAAACGCCGATTCACTCGCTCTATTTTGTTTATATAAATTTTATAATGGGGGTTCCACACAATCGAAGTATATTCCAGCTTAGAACGAACAAATGAATTGTATAATATTATTATTGAATCACTATTGTTAAATAGGCGTCAATTCCGTATGATAAAGCCCATCATTATGTAGACGCTACAAACAATTGATTCAAAGTGAGACGCAAATAACAATTTTAAACAAAGTCTCTGAAGCTATGAGAACGAGCAAAGGTTTTGTCAACAAGTTTGTAATTGTAAATAATAGGCGTAATTTCCTTGGTGAAAGTCATTACAGTGCACTCACTAATACTAAGCTCCAGATGATTGATTACACACCAAGTACTGAGTGCATCCAAGTCATGCTGCAGTGAGATACAACATAAAGAATGCTTTACTGCCGAGTTGTAAATCGTCTGCGTAAAGAAGAACATAACAGACAAATAAAGAAGAAATGTCATTGATAAATAAATTGAATAGGAGTGATCCAAGTACTGACCCTTGAGGTACACCTGAGGTGGCATGAAATGAATACGATTTAAAACCTCTATACTCTACATATAGATATCTATTACTTAGGTAAGAAATTACAACAATGGGCCAAAATTTCAAATGTTTTGTTTTCCTAAAGTTAATGAACAACGGAAACAATGGATATCGGATGTCCCTGTGAAAAATTTCATGGCAACAACAATAACAACATGATTCTCGTAGTGGTACCGCAGTATGTGTACATTTTGTCATTAATTTTGAAATTAGAACAAATTTGATACAAAAGTATGTATTCTAAGTGACAATAATGCAATCAATAGCAAATCCATGAACAATGTTTGTAAGCATAACAAGTTAAGTATCGTATATCCTCAGCCAGTTGATAAATCAAAACCATTATTTTATCTATTCGATTCAGTTCACATCGTCAAATGTATAGCTAAAAATTCGACAAATTGAAAACGCATTTAGAATGCATTATCCCTATTTTGACCCAGGAGACGAAATCATTGCATCATTTTATGCTTTTAAAAAATTCATAAACTAGAACATGATAATGTTAAAATTTTGATATTTGTTTAAATTTGGAAGCACTCTGGCCTACACATTTGGAAAGTCAAACGTTAAAGTTGCCCTTAAGGTATTCAATGAATATGTTACAATACAGGCTACTCCAATTCGGTTCAAATATAGAGGATTCCAAATTCACAACCCAAATTATAAATATTATGTTGACTTGGTAAAAACTAACGAATGTAAAAACTTCCCTCAAAAGGCAACGATATCATCCAGTAACCTATCGTCAAAGGTAACAGAGAATGATTCGAAAATCACAAAGAGTTCTATATATAGAGTAGACAACTAAGGCCTTTCACTGGTATTTTAACGGACATTCTGTCCTTCTCGCACATGTACTGCGCTCTCCAACGAACTCGGATATACTAGAGTTAGTCAGTCTATTCGTAACTAGGAAATTTTGTATCGCCAACATGACGTGTAGAAATCCAGTACGTATAGAGGAATAGTACCCCACGGCATAGGCGTGTATTGTATAGGGTATTTTAAACAGATTTCCAGAGTACCCCACGCCACGGGCGTACTATTTATAAGGCAGTAAGGTACGTTTTTTTTTAAACTGTTGAAACATCAAAAATAAAAACTTTATAACCAATATTAACAGTGTAGTTGTAGACATAGGAGAATGTTAATGACAAATGTGGGTTTCTTCCATGTTTTACAGAAAAAGACTGGTATTTTGGCAATTAAACTGATTCACTTACTGACCACATTTGTATAATAGCAATTTGTAAGGTCGTTTCTTCTTTTGGTGATTGCCATTCACCGATTTATGTGTGCGTGCAAGTAACTATATTGAAGCGCAGACTATGAGCTGCTTATTACTTTGTTCATCTACATCTGGGCAATTAAGTATATTTTTATATATTCTTAACCAGTGAAAAACATTTGTTTCTGTCGAGGACATTATTAGATCACAATTATTTAATTTATATTGCAATACAATAATAGTTTCACTTTTTTCATCACTACATCAACCTATAATTTGGTTTCAAATCATATCTGTATAAGTATAATCATACAAAATCCATTGTTGGGCCCTATATGGAAAATTTCATGAACAAAAACTTCCGAAAGATGTTTAACATGATTATATACTTTTATTCTATTCTGTCTACTGTTATTAAAGTACAGTAGGTATATCGCCACTATAGCATTTTTGCTTTTATTCCATCCGTATTGTCAGGAAGCATTTGCAATAATCGGACTATGAGGTGGGAGCAAAATATGATGCAAGATGGTATATAACTAAGAATATGAATGGGGAACATACAAGTAAGAAAAGTTTTAGTAAAATTGTAAACGTTTTATTCAAATAAAAAATTGTCAATTTATTTATGTGAAAAAGTATATTGTATATTGTTGAAAAGTTTTCTTGCGGAAAACATAAATCTAAAAATGTTGACGTATTAATAATAAATATTAACAATTTATTGTTCCTGTAAATTCTAGTAAATCATTAGTACATTCTTTAAAACATGTTTTAGGGGGATTTCTAATCTATGATATTAAAAAGATAAATACAATCAATCTGTTGCCCTTCCTTGGTATTACAAGCAACCTCTTCAACGACAATATTTAAGTATTTATAATTTTCACTGAAAAAAGAACCATTTTAATACATTATAACAAAGATATCAGAGCATATGAAAATTAGATTTCAACTAAAACTAAAAGCAGTATCCGATTCTGGTGATTTGCTAGATACAGTTTTTGGGGAAGGCTGCAGTGGCTGTTGAAATGTAGTAGTAATTGAAACGGAAACTGATTCAACTAAGGGCTCCTCATTACTACTAATCATGATATCCTCATTAGCTGGTGCAAACCAAACGCTGCTTTTGGTCATAGATGTTGACGCATATTCTGAAAGTTTTGCTCTAAAATGAATAAAACCATATATTAGTAAAACTGCTACGCTCTTAATTAAACATTTTACCTTTTAGGTACTGAAACATCAATATTCTCTTTGTCGTCTTGATCATGTCTGAAACAGTTTGCAATTATTACTACCATGTTCCATCCCAACATATCTAAATTTTAAATAAATGTCACTTTTCTTGACAGTACACGATTAGCGGCGGCGAATTACGAGTGCCAATATCGGAGATCTCTCTATTCAATCTTTATTTCTCCACACGATTGCTGGGAAGCTAGATGACAGTATGGTGGGAGAGAGACATGTTGGCGATACTCAAAAATGACTTTAGCTTATTCTAGTATATCCGAGTTCGTTGGCGCTCTCACTCGCACGATGTGCGCGCGTTATACTTATTCTTGTATTCTTATACTCTTTGTGATAGAAGGGGAGACCTTGCGAGTGAGGGCGCACTAACATGTGCGAGAAGGACAGAATGTCCGACTAGTTACCAGCGCTTTCCTATATTTAACACACTACTTGTCTACTCTATATATAGAACTCTTTGGAAAATCAAGCTTATAAGAAATTCTCTTTACAGCTCTATGAATAACTTAACCCTGACATCTATAATGATCAGTGCCTACCATAGAGGCACGAATGTAAACTTCTATGGTGTCTACTAGTAATTGAACTTTCTTTTAATAACGGAGGAATTACTTTATGGTTTGCTTAATGTTTACTTTTTTCTTTATTTGTAATATCATTTTACTTCGGTTGATCATCAAATAGTTAAATTCTATCTTCATCTTCATTGTTCTTTACCAAACGATATGGTAAGTTTTCACTTAGAATTACTAAACTGAGATAGGATTAGTATTTTGATCAAAAATGTTTGGTTTTTTATTCGAACTTAAATTAATGACCTATGACGACTTAACCACACCCTTCGTTTAAACATGTTATTGTTTTCTTAATTCAATTCAACTTCAGATCTAATTGCCTGATGATTGGAAATGGCTTCTGTGTTTGATGAAAGAGACGAATATAAGAAGAGTCCTTATATTATAAAATCAGAAATCGGAGACTTTACACCATTCTACATCACTATTACCATTTGTGCTGTTCTAGGAGTCTCTTTATTTGTATTGAATATCGTACTAGGGTGTTGCTCAAGATATTCCACTTATTGGAACGACAGACATACAGGTAAATTGGAATTTGTAATATTTCTATTGTTAAGAAGTTCAGCAATTTCATAGTAATCAAACGAGTTCATACAAGTTTTATAATGTGTTATAGATAAGCTAAGCTACCTTTTCAATATCTAATAATAATTGTTTGAAGATACTGTGAATTTGACAAATGAAATATTTTTAGGTAATCGTTGGTTAGTATCAATTTGGACAGCCACCCCACATCGTCAACCTCCCTTAGATTATACAGAGTTACAAGTAATTGAAGTTTCAGCACCACCTGTACCTCAACAAACTTACCTACCTGAGAAAGTTGAATATTTAGAATTGCAGAAACGTGAAAGTGATATATAAGAAAAATGTTTCATGTATATTTTGCAGCCACTGCTTTCTTAACTATGTTCATTGTTGGTGTTATCATGGTATTACTAAAGTGGGGGCCTCAAATTTGTCATACTCGACATACTGCACTTCCTGATGATCAATATTGGGAAGAGCAAGTGTATGAGCAGAAAGTATCATATGCTTAATTTTTATTTAAAGGAGAAACTATGCTTATTTTATACTTTTATATCTTTTTTAAGGTAATTAATATAAGGTGCACTCTATTTGAGACTAGGAAGCAAACATGACAGATTGGTTGAATTTAAAAAAGCTCCAGGTTTTACTAAAGAAAACATTTTAGTATTTTTTCTTTCAGCATCTTAATCTTTGATAAGATATTTCAATTTTTCTGGTTTACAATGTTTTTAGATATCTCATTCGGCAGACTTATTCTTTTTAATTTACTCAACCTTCTTCACAATTTATATTTTCAAAGCCCCATTGGCAGCTACAGTAAAGTAGATTCCATCCATATAGATGATTATTTCTACTTTAAAAATACAGATTTTCTCCAATTTATACAACACTGAGGAACTTAATGGGGCTGTTTGTTCTGTTTATAACACTATCTTTAAATACACACAGAATATTTTAGAAAATGAAATTCTTCAATTTGCTGATTCAAGCAAAATCTTGGGTTTGTTACTAGGATATTAAAAAATTGACTTCAAGCTTACTTCTTAAGAATAGCATGTAATACTTTTTTTAAATAACTGCACAATTCACATTGATTAATATTACACATTATAGCCTTATAAGTGCCTGAATAGCAGATCGCTATGCATTGATATCTACTTATTGACAATTTAAGTTTTATGTTGAATTAATGTTATTTAGAATCTCATAACCGTCCATTTTATTGTACAAATTTTTATATGAATAAATATTTTATACATTGATAACTGTTCCATATAATTAAGTGATGAACACTTTGATCCAGAGACCAAATACTGTAGAATAGAATAGAAAGTTATTTATTTCAAAATTATATTTTCTTTACTATGCATAAACAAAAAAACGTGTGGCACTCGGGGACTGCCGCGGTGAAGCTATTGCGTAGCATTTTTTATCAACTTATGCAATTATAATTATTTATTTATTTTTAATTTATGCAGTATTTTTTTTTCTTTGATATTAATTCAAGTTTTTTCTTTGATATTAATTCAACTTACACTTTTTGAGCGATAAGAAAAAAATTTTTTTTCTTTTATTGAATAAATGAGAAGTTTAAAATATTTTAATTATCTTACAATACATGTAGGTTATTCAGGAATTTGTTATCATTGAAACAATAGGTTTATGGTAACTGAAATAAGAGACATAAGTTTGAGACTTGATATCCTCTAAATATCTGGAATATACCGCGTCAATGGTGGCCCCATATTTTGTTGTGGATTCTTGTGGATCATTATTCATTTTCAAATTCAATTTTCCCGAAAGAAAAGTTGTTAACTGCTCTGATTTTTTATCAGCGAAGTTGATGTTGAAATCGCCAGCCAAGATAAGTGGAAATTTATTACCATTTGTACCAAGTATTTTCGACCCTTCTTCAGTGTACTCCAGTAAAGTGCGATGAATAAAATGCTCTACCTCGTCCAATTTTGGATTCGGAGAAATGTAAATTGTTACCATGACTATGTGTAGGCCATTTCTAAGTTTGCATAAGCACGCACAAATATCTCCAAAAAATGAGCGCCTAACATTAACATCGCTAACGTGTGCAATATTTATTTCAATATTCGGAGTCATAATATTAGTTACATTATTATTATTTTGGTAAATAGCCCCACCTTTTGGAACGGTGTCTCGTTTGAACAATACAATTGAAATTAGGTATTTCAATCGGATTATCATGCGCCATGCAAGATTCGGTAAGAAGTAACACATTTGTTTGTCTCGTAACTGAATCTTGTAAATCGTATTTTTGACTATTTAGACTTTGGCAATTGAAAGTCATTATTGAAATGCCATTTCTATTACTAAAGAAATCTAAGACACTTTGAGCTGTCGTCTGAACACTATTTAAATGCAGTCTTTTGAATTCTTGCAACAAAGATGCAGTCGATGCAGCTTGCCTTCGATTATTGTAAAACTTGAATGTAGAATTATCGTTTTTTGTCGTGATATACAATTTTTCAATATTAGTCACCCGAGAGAGCGCAACATAAACGAGTTCCTGTTATTTTTCGTTACGGAATTTCTTGATTCGGTCGTCGCGCTCAAAGCCCGCGATAAAAGCTATATGCAATAGCTTAATAGAAACAGGTACTCTCAGGTCTCTGCTACGCGCGTCTAACGTATAAACTCTAACTGACGCGTAGCGAGCTCCTAGAGGCATATGTCAAAATGATTTCGTTCGTAGCTAATTACATAGAACGTCTGGAGTTCATGCAATTATGTTTTTAGATAATTCGAACCTTCTAATTTCGATAGGCCACGTGAAAATCCCGGAGTCTAAAGCGCTAGAGTGTTATAACATTCGTATAAAATAGCGAAATTTCTCACTTTTAGAAACTTCAAATTAATTAATTAATTTGACACATGTTAGGTGTTTAGGTCTTACATTATTTTTCGTTACGGAATTTCTTGATTCGGTCGCCGCGCTCAAAGCCCGCGATAAAAGCTATATGCAATAGCTTTAAAAATTTAAAAAGAACTGACGTCACTAAAAAATATTTTAATTAAATAACTTTTTATATATCTCACATATTCAAATAACCACAGACATTATATGGCTCTAAATGAAGCAATAAGTCTGAGTTTTAAAACAGTTTTTCACTTGTAGCATTTTTAATATCATAGGAAACTTTAGTATAAAGTTTAATACACATATAGTGACTTTTTCAAACAACTAAGTCTAATTTCACTGCTCTCTCTGAGATAATTACGGATTTCAATGATAAATATAATATTCTAAATACAAGCCAACATGGCTTTAGGAAAAATAAGTCAGTGGAAACTGCCACAAATCAACTCATGGATTATGTTTACATGGAACTTGACAGGCAACTACGTCGTCTCCCTTTCTCTTCGACCTGTCTAAGACTTTCCACAGTTTGAATCCTGAATTTATTATGAAAAAATTATATACCCTTGGCATAAGGGGTATCTTATTAAGTTGGATTGAATCATACCTAAAAAACCGCCACCTTGTTGTAAAAATTAACAACGAACTCGCAGAAGAACTCCCCGCTTCACTAGGAGTTCCTCAGGGATGGTCTTGGGCCGTTATTATTTCTACTGTTTGCGAATGACTTGCCAAATTTTATCAGCGAGGGTATAGTCACAATGTTTCTAGATGACATTATAACAGAGGTTTCAGGTAAGTCTCTTGAGGAAATACAAACCAAAATTCATAAGACATGCAAAGAAATGGAGTTCTGGTGCAATATAAACTCGTTGATTTTGAACAGTGAAAAAAACTATAAATTTTCATTTCCATAGAATGATTCCTAAGTTAATAAAGGAACAATTTCCATTTCCTTTCACAACCAGTGTTAAACTTCTGGGTACCTGGCTCGACTTTGATTTGAGCTTCAATAATCACATAAAACATGTATGCAACAAATTAAACAAAGCTTTTTATGGAATTCTTCAACTGAAATCTTATGTTAATGAACGAACTCTGATAATCCTATATTATGCACTAGCTTACTGTCATCTTTCTTTCAATATAATATCTTGAGGTAGTGCCAATGATCTTAATAGAGTTCTTGTATCACAAATGAGATTAATGTTCGACTTACACTACCGTGTAAGTTGTAAAGAAGCATTCAAGAAATACTCAATTTAACCAGGATATATTTCAACACTTCATCAACAATCTGACGTTCATGACTATAACACAAGGACCAAAAATCTCCGTTTACCTCCTCACAAAACCACTGTTTCGCAAATCTCCAGTTTATAAATGTATTGTTTTTCATGACGCTTTACCAGTTGACATCAAATCAAAACCCACTTACAATTCATTCAAGAATGGCGTGAAATCATTCTTAAAACAAAAACCTTTTTACTCTATCACGGAATTTTTGTCTCCTGATGATTTATAACAATGTTTTTCTGGGCAGAAAATGTACATAAATTATATGTACGGGAAATCTTTTATTATATTATACATATTTCATACCCATACACTTCTTACAGCTAATTGTCTCAGTAATCATTGTACCAATTCTTTCTTTGACTTACCTTCTGTACAATTTGTATCAAATTTATCTTTGTTTCTATATAAAAACATAACAGCTTAAAAAATATATAATGCATAAATAGTTATCATTGCTTTATATTTAAAAACGCTTCCACATGACTGTAAATACAACATTCTGTACATTATTCTCATTAGCCGTTCATCATCATCATCATAAGAGAGGAGGGGGCCTGGCCCCCTGATGCACTTAGGCCACTTAGTTGGGCCCATTGTGCGCCCCGTGGTCAGAAGCCTATTCTATTGTAGCAGGTTAGTGCCCCGCCAGAAACCGAGAATATTTCCAGTGCTGGCTTCCATAAGTTCTTCTGGGAGCAGTTTTGATTCTCCGAAGTGTCGGTGCCTGAGGGATGCTAATGCTGGGCATTCCAACAGGATGTGAGAGGCAGTTTCTTCCACCTCTCGGCATTTCCTACATATTGGGTCATCTGTGATGCCCATAGTGTGGAGATGTTTGTTAAGACGACAGTGACCGGTTAATATTCCAGTCATCTCTCTGATGTCCCTTCTGTTCAGAGAAAGGAGTTTCTTTGAGAGCCTAGGCACAGGCTCTTTGATGAAGAACTTGGCCTGCCTCATGCGTGGTGATTCTCGCCACAGTTTAGACCACTCTATTCAGTTGGCCCAGAAGGGCGAAACCCCCTACGCAGTTTGATAAAGCGACCATTGGCTCCGGCCCGATAGGGGCGCTGGACGACCCTCGCCTGACCAAAAAGTTGACCATTTCGTTCCCTACAACTCCGCTCATTATCCGTTTCTGAACTATGAAATTTTTTGTATTTTCAAGTTTGCCGCCCAAAATATGATGCCAAATCTAGCCATTGCCTCAAAATTTGTGACATAGTGTTATTATAGGTGATAATGTATTATGCATAGTCAAAGTATAAAGGTCTGCTGGAGTCTCCCTTCTACTCTTTTTAAAATTCTAGTGCAAGCTGATTGGTCGTTTATTTCATGTTATTGACGACATAATATGATGTTGTTACGTGCAAGGGAGGTGATTGGAGGAACTAGGTGACGTCACCTAGCGCGAGAAACGATGGTAGGGAGGCTCCTGCAGACCTTTATACTTTGACTATGGTATTATGTACTATTATGCAAAAAACATGTCTGGCCTGTTGGTTGAGATCATAATCAAAAATTCTCCAAAGACACAGGTCTCTGTTCACTCTGAATTTGATTTTTTCAGTTTCAAGAAAATGATTCTTTGAGGGTTACTAGAGGTTAAAAATGCAAGACATCCGTAAACAAATATTTATTTGATGTATTTAAAAATATAAAGTATCAAAATTTACCCAAACTATTACTATAAAATGATTGTATTAGATCATTTCAAATACTATATAAAGATCATTTAAAATACTAAGTAAGTAGTGTATAACATTTGAACAGGCAAGGATGCTATTGTACGTTAAAACTAAAGTGCTAAGTTTACAATACTAACGTTATTCATATACTTAATGCAACATCTAAACAAGCAAAAACTAGCACATATTCGATACAACATTTTAGTTTATTGGTTGTCAGAAACACATTACGATAACAAAATAACAAGTACAATAAATAATAGACTTACAACAATTAACTATCCCATTTTTTGTGAAGTTCTATCTTCAGGTCAACAATGTGAACATGTACTGCTTGGAACTTTTCAAATTTAGGTGGCAATGGACACAACTGATATTTTACACGGTCACCTGGTAATGGAACATACTCGTCTTCAATACTAAAAAATAAATTAGAATTTAATAATGTAACACAACAGCAGCTAGAAAAAGTTAATTTACTTATTAATCCAATTGAATCTTTCTTTTCTTAAAAATTTTCATTGAAACCTTGAATTTCATTGCCATAATAATTCACTTACTCTGATATATGTACAAATATGTTATCTTTGCCATCTTCTGGGGTGATAAAGCCATGACCTTTTTCTCTGCAAAAGCTGCAGATTGTACCATACAAAGTTATAGGTGCTATCCGCTCGCAACTACAAAAATTTGAAAATACGTGTTTTAATTGAGACGCAGAAGCGGAAACAAGACTTACGTTGATGGAGTTCTGGTTCTTCGAGTTATTAATGGACTAGGGATGAGTAAATGTTTATTTACGGTCACTATATGATCAGGTTCAGTAACTTGAGCCATGCCGATGTAAGCGTGAAAAATTATACGAGAAATTTAAGCATTAATGAAAAACCAAAAAGTATATTACTCTACGGAACACTGAATTTCAATTTTTGACAAATGGAAATGACAATCTGGAATCTGTTACTGTTAAGTCGTCTCGAGACATTACTAACCACCGATTATGGATGAGTAGAAATACAAAGAAGATAATGAAACTCTGTGACATTGTTACCAGATTCACAAGTGCCACAAACTTGTAGCTTATTCCATAGAAATGGGAGGAGGCCTAACAATAGCAAAGAGTTCTATATATAGAGATGACAAGTTGTATCGTTTGTATATAAAGAGAACGTATTTTGGGAGTCCAGCGCGGTTACCCTCTCTCCGCGTCCCAAGCGATCGAGTCGACTAGTTTTTGCAAGTGAACTTGGGTGAAGCAACATTGTTTCACACCACAATTTCCGTCGTTCAAGATTTTCAGGAAAGTTGTAAAATAAATAAATAATAATACATAAATAACAAACAAATTGAGGTTAAATCACTCAAAAACAATAATATAAACAAAACGAAATAACGAAAATAACTTTACTCTGCTGCAATAGCGTCATAAATGAATAGTCGTCTGCCTCGATCATGCGTAAAGAACGAAAAAAGGGAGACTCCCAAAGTACGGTATAAATCCGACTTGTCATCTCTATATATAGAACTCTTTGAACAATAGTCGCTACAGGTGTTTA
The DNA here is from genome assembly GCA_958510875.1 of Endomychus coccineus. NCBI lineage: Eukaryota > Metazoa > Arthropoda > Insecta > Coleoptera > Endomychidae > Endomychus > Endomychus coccineus. The sequence continues at coordinate 293,038,072 of OY294067.1, forward strand.
CGTACGTAATGTTGTTCTTGTTCCTAGCGGGAAAAATTTTTAATGAATTGTGTAAAACATCTCTATAAAATATAGTACATCGACATTTTAAAACGGTAACTGAGAATCAATGCAACTTAAAAGGAAGCGTCACTGTGAGAGCCCCGTCATCATACATAATTAGTATTAGTTTTGGGCCCTGCCACACAAAGAGTTCTATATATAGAGTAGACAACTAAGCCTTTCACTGGTATGTTAACAGACATTCTGTCCTTCTCGCACAAGTACTGCGCTCTCACTCGCACGATGTGCGTGCGTTATACTTATTCTTGTATTCTTATACTCTTTGTGGTAGAAGGGGAGACCTTGCGAGTGAGAGCGCACTAACATGTGCGAAAAGGACAGAATGTCCGACTAGTTACCAGCGCTTTCCTATACTTAACACACTACTTGTCTACTCTATATATAGAACTTTTTACTGCCACAAAACCGACAAACAATTGAATTGAATTTATAATTCACTTCAGCTTGAGTAGGTATGTGAGCGTACTCATCTAATCCTCACCTCCCTTCGTTTGCTGAATGGAACAATATACAATCCTCAGGTACCTACCTCACAATGTCAAATCGAACCAGTTGTTAGCAAAAAGTTCTATATATAGAGTAGACAACTAAGCCTTTCACTACTGGAATGTTAACGGACATTCTGTCCTTCTCGCACATGTACTGCGCACTATGTCCAACTACGTACCAGCGCTTTCCTATGCTTAACACACCACTTGTCTACTCTATATATAGAACTCTTTGGTTGTTAGTGGTTAATCGGCAGAAGTTTATAAAAAATAAAAAATATTGGATAACTGTACCCAATGAACTGAGTCGGCATGCGTAACTTAAGAACAAGCATTTTAAAATTTCTCCATTGAAAATCTAAAGGGCTGTAAGAATCTTATGGGAAAAATTAAAATCCATTATTCAATTTAAAAGTTTCAAATTGAACATTTACTGTATTCCATAGATGGCGCTGCCAAAGTCTTACATATAGAGTCCTAGACTATTTAAATGGAGCTTTCTAGTTATTCACACAGGTTGCGTAGGAATTACTTTTTACCACTGCTATCGAATCGCTGCTTGTCCAAGGATTAAGCGTCGTCCCCTTCTCTCATGAGTTTCCCATCTATAACCTTATGTTACCTATGCTGTGCTAAGAGGGTTGTGAATGATTGTACCTTAGCAGAAATACGAAATTTGGTATTATTGATCCTAAGAATATTGTATATAATTAAGTCATGTCTACATCAAGTATTGAAAGGTAATCACTCATAATGATGAAGATCATCGTTATTTGAGGTTTTGTTCTTTGTTTTTAGAGTCCAAGAAGAAATTGAAGCATTGGAAGCAATATTGATGGATGATATTTCAATCATCTTAAATGAAAAGTAAAATAATAAGTAAAAAGTATTCGTTATTAGTATAAGAGATAATTCATTCAATTTCTTTCATTATTTAATTTTTATTTATAACTATAGAATGGTTTTTATTTATAAAAATGTTTTTAGGGGAAACCCAGAACTAGTCAAAACAACAATATTTCCATCAACAGCTGATGATACTGATAAGCAATATGTTTGTGTCACACTAGAAGTACAATTGCCAATATTATACCCTGATTGTGAACCAGTTATACAGCTAAGAAATCCTAGGGGCTTAGATGATGCCACATTGAACCATTTATATCGAGCCATAAAGGATAAATGTATTGAATACCTAGGACAACCAGTCATATATGAATTAATAGAGGTAAAATAACAAACATGAAAGTCAATAATTAACTTGGCAGTGATGTTTGAACCCCCATTTAATTATAATGATTCTTGACCCAGATCAGCCTGAATTTATAAATGCAGTAAGTTTTGTTTAAAATGCACTTTTCAATACGTTGAACAATATTGTGGACAAATATTCAGCACAGCAATTCAGCCACTATCGCTAACCTAATTATGGAATGTCTAGAAGAATCTAATAAATTCACTTGATTTTGAACTCATATTCATCAAATGGTATGTGGATAATTGCCTAATATGTGTTTCCAAAGATAAAATTCTGTATATAATTAATAAATTGTAACAATTTCCACTGTAAACTTCAATTTACTTCTGAAATTTCAAGTGAACAAAAACACAAACATCCTAGATATGAACATTAGGCATGATTCAGATGGTAAAATAAAAACAACTAATGACACTTTCTACTATAGAAACATTACTTTGTAGTGAATTTCTAATATACATAATTTTATACATCAATTTCAATTTTTCATGTTTCGTTCGTTGTTGTGACGTAGACAATTTCTATTGAAATTAATGCTGATGTGAATTAGTGTTCAAACATCTTCTGTCGATGGTCATAGACCGAAACATACTTAACAACGAAAAAATATAGTAAGCATATGTGTTAGTGTAAACTATTTTCCCCATTTAATTGAAGATCGGTGACTCTAATCACAGTCTGAACACTTCTGTTATTTCAGCTTATAAAGGAAAATTTAACCGAAAGTAATTTGCCAACATGTCAATGTGCTGTGTGTTTATACGGGTTTTGTGATGGTGACAACTTTACAAAAACGCAATGTTATCATTACTTCCATTCCTATTGTCTTGCCAAGCATTTACAAATCACTAAGAAACATTTTAAAGAAGAACAAGACAAACTGCCAGCATGGCAAAAGAGTACCAAAGAATTTGAAGTAAGTACCCATGAAAGTTTAATTTCTTGCAGTTGTCATCTATAAAGTACTGAATGTTTTGTAAACACTGTGTACTTCATTGTAACTCATGATAATGCAACTTATTGGAGCTTCCTACTCGTTTTGTCTAATGTTGGCTCATGTGAATTATTTAATATCAGATATATTCCTATCCACTTCGAAAGTTGGAGAATAAAACGCAAATTTTACACAAAACTTTTATCATTTAATTTTAAAATGCTGACAAATTGTTTCACCACACTGTGGCATTTTCAAAGCAAGGAGTTATCAACTAAAGCTAAATCTAAAAGTATGTCCTTAAATATTAGGGATCAGAGTGTGGTACAAATTGAGGAATGGGGGTGGATAATGGTGAGAGTGTATTCAAAAAATTGTTAACAAGTGGTGAGTTGTATGTATCGATTTGATCATTTAATATTACATTATTATTGTTTTTTGAGTGTTTCAATATTTCTATGGATTCTAGTATATCAAGTTTATGTCCTTTTTCCTGAATATGTAGAATATCGGGATTAAGGGTGAAATTGTGGTTATGTTCTAATAGGTGATTTGCGTAATTAGAGTCCTCTTTTTTGAGCCTGTAACTTCTCAAATGTTCGTTGAACCTTACGCTGAAACTGCGTCCAGTTTGTCCTATGTACAAAGCACTACAGTCATCACATCTCAGTCTGTTAACTCCAGATTTCTTTAATTTATCTTTTTTAGATTTAGAGTTATTAATATACGAGCATAGGGGTTATTTGTTGTTTTAAAGGCGACGTTTTTATTCTGTTTTTTAAGGAATTCAGATATTTTTAGTGAATGTTTACCTAAATATGTTAGACATGTGAAATTTGATTTGGTATCATTATTAATCTGGGGATAAATTACGTTTAAGGCTTTTTTATTGCGTTTATTATTGAGTAGTTTATTAATTATCTTGACAATATAACCGTTATTTTTGGCAATATCTATGATTCTGTTTAATTCCAAATGGAAATTATCTTTACTTAATGGGGCATTAATTAATCTATGTATCATACAATTATATGCTGCTAGCTTGTGTGATTGTGGATGTAAAGAAGTGTTGTGTATTGTGGTATCTGTGTGGATGGGTTTGTGATAAAAAGCAAAAGAAAATTAATTATTGGTATGTGAAATGGTCAGATCTAAAAAGTTTAAAGACTTGTTGTCTTCCATCTCTCAGGAAAAAGGACATAAACTTAAGATACTAGAATCCATAGAAATATTGAAACACTCAAAAAACAATAACAATGTAATATTAAATGATCAAATCGAAACATATAATTCACCACTTGTTATCAATTTTGTAAATACACTCCCACCATTATCCACCCCCATCCTTCAATTTGTACCACATTCTGATCCCTGATATTTAAGGACATACTTTTAGATGTAGCTTTAGTTGATAACATCTTGCTTTGAAAATGCCACAGTGTGGTGAAACAATTTGTCAGCATTTTTAAATTAAATGTTAAAGTTTTGTGTAAAATTTGAGTTTTATGTTCCAACTTCCGAAGTATTATGAATTAACACTACGTAAACGCCGAAACAACAGATATATTCCTATCCAACTATATTGTAGTTGAACATACTCATGCTTGGCAGATCAGTTAATAATATTGTGCTGTACCATCATTGTTTGATGTTACTTGTCCTCTTATCCTTTTGTGATTTCAGGCTGTTTGTCCAGTTTGTAGAGAAGTGATAACCTGTGATGTAGATGAATTGAAGGCAGCCTTGCCACCTAAAGATTTGGAAAATGCTCAGAAGTTTTCTCTTACCAATGACTTGAAATTACTTCAGGTTAAAATGAAAGAGCTTTACCATTATCAAAAGAGCAGAGGCGGTATTATTGATATTGAAGCGGAAGAAAACAAAATGTTGTTGATAACAAATTCTTCGGACAGCTCAACTCCTAGCGATGTAAGTATCCTTGCTAATCTTTCAGTTCATAAAGTATACAACTATTTCTAGGATCCTGGGCCTAGTCTTAACCAAATCACTGAAAATAACCTAGAAAATCGGCAACTAAGGTTTTATTCCAGAAATTTTAATGCTCCTAGATGACCTCAGTATTCATTCAAAATATGTGTTCAACTTCATGCTATACAATTATGTGTATTAAGATTGTAACAATACTCATTTAATAAGTTTAAAGTATTAAAGTTCGTTCTGACTATTTCTTCTATCAATTTAATATCCATATTCTATTTGGAAATATTAATTTTCAGTTTCCAACAGGTACAACATGAATTAGTATTTTCAACTATAAAAGTTTTCTCACTGTTGATACCCCATCACTATAAATAAGAAACAATCGCCCTTTTAATGCAAAAGCGTGATTGTTTCTTATTCATAGTCTTCAACAACTGATCTACCTAGTCTGGATTAACCATTGACCTTCTGAGAATGAATTTTAAGTCGACGGTGAAAAATTTGGATTCAATTTGGGGAACATCCGCTCGAATTCACTATAAAGCCTCGGGAACAGTTTAATAACTACGTAGGCAGTTCTAGGCAAGGCTTTTGGACCCCAGCTTCGCTTTTTTTTTGTTCCATTGGCATAGGTTCAAAACTCCAAGCTCGTTAGTTTGTTAAGTTTTTCATGGTTCCCGCTTATATTTTCAATACTTTTCTGTTACCCATGACTAAGAATAAACAACCGTATTTAAACCACCTTTCTGGAGCAAATGCATACTTTTTATTCGGGGCTGACCCCGTGGTGGCGCCCCTAGAAGCGAGGGAATTAATAGTTGATGAACCGAATTCAATGTTCAACCTACATTGGTGTAAGAAGTCCTTACGTATTTTGTTTCCCGATAGCGGCGTACCTTCGAAACTCCAAGCGGCAGGGTTAGTTCGTTGAATTTTTGACCAGTTTTTAAATTTTTATATAATTTGGGAATATTGGGATCGTAGGTTATTTGCAATTGATTGATTTTCCTTTCCTTTGCACATGTATTATTGAACTAGATGTACACTGAAGAATTTTCGTCAAAATTCGTGGGAGTCTGCCTCGAGTTGTTCACGCAAACGTTTGTGTTTCTTATTTGAGTCCGTGTGAGGCTACCACTCAAACGATTGATGAATTTTACCTCAAATTAAGGCATTTTACCAACAGATGAGTCATCGATGGTGTTTTTCTGATATTATCATTTTCATTGATAAAACTGGATTGAAAACAAATTTTTGACTTATTTCTGCGCCATCTCTGATTCTTGCTTGGATACATTTGACCTACGCATGTCCACAATTATAACATGTCTTTACTCATCCTGTCAGATTTATCCAAATTATATCATTAATTTGTTTACTAAGTTTAAAGAAAGCTGTTTTGATCATGGTTCTTTTGGTATGTTTCAATATTTTTTTATTCACGTAGGTGTTCTTTAGATTATTCAGTTACGTAGGGGGTTTTTCTTCCACTTGAACACGCTGCAAATAGTTTCCCATTCATACAATAGTTTACAATTAAGTGGTTTGCCTCCACATATACGAAAATTATAAGTTGGATATTTTTATGCTATCAAGAAACCTAAATGCTTCCCAGGATCCTCTTTGATGGAACAAGTTCAATCAGAGGTTTCTCTAGTACTTCTGAAATCGAATTAATGAACCATAAAAGTATAATAATAATCCAAGTTCAGTCAAATGCAACCACTTCATACGCGGACAAGGTGAAAAGTCCCTGAGAAATAACGCAGATGGCGCCACAATCGAAAATCACATGTGACATTTGTGATATGTCATTCATTTGTTTTGACACCCATCGACAGCAAGCTACCTTGAAGATTTTTGTAACATGGAAAAAAGTTAATTTCTTGCGTGGAAAAAACTACTCAAACCAAACTATCGCTTGTTAAACATTATGGGGACTTCACCATCGATTGGAACGATTCACAAGTGGTTTACTGATTCACGTTGTGGTAGTATGACAACAAAGGATGCCGAACTAGTAACAGTTCTATTCCTCTCTCAAATGAAAATAGTAAATATTGCGTTAAGAGAAAATTTATTTTACTTAATAAGTGATTGTTGCCATACTTCGATCCATGCGCCAGTAGGTGGCTGAACGAGGGACTACGAGTTTGGCGACATGTAAGAGACTCAAGTCAAACATAGAGTTCCCAGACCTGTATATACGACCGTGGGCGATAGTTATTGACCTTTCACCACCATCTGCAATACGTAACTGGCCGAATCACGCAAAATAAAGATCCTTAAGACCTGTTCGAACATTTAATGCTCAAAGATTAAAATTTGGTATCAATTATTGATTGAAGCGTTTAAGTTCGTGTATGCGTAATAAGTAACGAACACGAATAAATTGCCTTAATGGGGTTTTGATCGTATATTTCCTGTTTTATAAAACTCTATTATAAACTAACGAAAATATTTGATTCCTACTACAGCCATAAATTTTTCAATGAATAGTTCCGAATCCAAAACAGCTATATGTGCTGCTCTACCAATCAATGTGTTTGCTGTATTGGGTAAGGCATGATGAATATCGTATCTAAGCAGTTTCACTTCCTTCTTTGATATTATAGGAGACATTATGTTGTGAACCATTTCACGGAAGATGGCACCTTGTTCTGAATTATCTTTTATAGCTTCCTTACACAGTTCTATCCTGGCGGAATGCAGAGGAACATACCTGTGAACAAAACGTTATGTAGATGATTTAAAAATTAGGTTTTCAACATAGAATGTGTTTTTACGAGGGTCCTAATCAATAGAAACCGCGACGAGATAAAACTGGAGACCGTAGCAGGTGTGATTGGTCGAAATGCCGTTACCGGTAATAGGCTCCTTCTCCAGTGCGCGCGAGCGTAGAAAATATAATTTAGCGGTCGTATTGAAACATGATTTCAGCAAACTAGAGTTGTTGAAAGAATGCTTACTGCTCGACGGATATCAAGATATTATCAACGTGACATTCTTCTGCTAGGCGATCTCTAATGTCCCGAGCGGTATATGTGACTGTCCACATAAGACTGTCTACAGAAAAACATATTCTATGTTATTTGTTTCATATAATGAAAATTGTCACTAGTTTATCTTCTCACATGGACACAGCATCACCTCAACATGGACACAGCATCGCTACAACGTTAAGAAAGCTATGTTGCGGTTAACATCATAAGTATGCCGGCAAAAGAAGAGTGAGGTGGGGATACAATGTGTCATCAGTTTCAACCAGATGTGCATTTATAATCTACACTTAGGATGTGACTAGTTCACGACTCACACTTTCATGTTAACGACTGTCATTCTTCAGTTTATAGTGGATACTTTGCATGGTAAGGTAAAAATAGTTAGTTAAAAACAGTTAGCAGGCATACTTTGCTAATAAATTAGCAGGGAAGTAGATAAGTTAACGCCGAATCCGTAGTCATATAGGGAAGAGAGAATAAGTAAAATATAGTGCAAGTGGCGCCACCCATAAATTTATTAAAAAAACACCTGTTGCTATTGTAATTTGATAACAACTTTTAGGCTCAATTGCAATATTTGGCCCAAGGAACATACAGCTGAACCATGGCCCAACAATATGAAACACTATGTTATCAGTGACATGTTCTATATCTACTTCATAGTTGTTCTGTGATGTCTACACCATCCATCAAATCATTAGTGATGCACCTGTTTTCTGTATTAATAAGTTTATTTGAAATAATGTACCATTCCCTTACCTATCTTGGCCAGATCCACATAAAAGTATATTTTTAAAATGGTGTATTGTACTTCGTTGACTAAGACGGTATAAAAATGACTGTCTGGAGTCATTAGCATCCTTCAAACATAATTGCAGAAGAGATCCTGATTTTTTCCATTTTTGCATAAACCACATGCCTGAAATATTAGGTTTCTTTTATCAATGAGCAGAATTATATCATATTGAGTTGGTATTGTCATGTGAAGAGTGCAGTAATAAAAAAGTCTTCATCATTACAACTTACCCATATTAACTAGCCCACTACTATTGTATAGAGTACCTAAATGTGGTCCAGAAAGTGATAAAAAAGTATGCAGTCTTGGTAGAAGGAATTTCATCTGGGGTCTTGTTAAAGCTGATCTTATTATAATATTTCCCAGCGAGTGACCCACAAAACTCACCCTAGTTGGTCGAATGCTGCTAGTATCTAAATAGTGTAAAATTTCGCTAACTAAGCTGAAAACATAATTAATCAATTAATGAATTCGAAATTACATTTCTTCGAGACATAAAAATTGCGCTCAACATCTATCTATGCGTTAACATTTGAATGCAGTTCCTTGTTGGTGTAAGCTTGGAGAATGGTAATAAAAATAATCAATTCAGAAAAAAACTACTCTATTTACCATCCTTTTCCACTTGAATTTAATGAATCTAATGCAATTTTCGGGTGCATTCGGTTATTATCAAAGACGTATATGTACACCGTTTACATTTACTGTACGGCTCAAGAAAGATGACCGGTGGGAAGAATGTCATGGTTTATACTTAATTTAATTCTCGCATACACCATACAACATAGAAGAGTGGACCAACCGGATGTTCAACTTTTTCGACGCGACGTTATTACAATTATTAATGCTCTGCACAACTATATATTCCTTCTGAAATCGGCATGTCACCGGCAAAGGGAAAGACAATAGTCGTTGGCGTGGAATGCCCTATAGCGTATTCTGAAGAATTTGGTTTGGAACACGTTATTGTTGAAACGTGCATTCCGACGATTATCGAAATAATTTCTGCATCGTAATTATTTTATTTCAGATATTGTAAACTATACTCTGGGAGTTATTATATTATACATAAGTATTATAATATTAATTATATCCTTATGCTCGACTGACTTCGTACAACTTCGCTCCGATTCCAAAGGTACTGAACCGTACAGTATATTACACTACCTGTTGACCCGCAGGCTTCATCCGTAGAAGTAGGCGATCTCTAATGTCCTGAACTGTTAATGTGAATGTCCACATAAGACAGTTTTGAGAAAAACATATTCTATGTTATTTGTTTTATATAATTTATAAAATTACACGCCTTATTGTCTGTAAGTGCCAATTGATGTCAGTGGAGATAACTATGAACAGCGTTTGTAGAAAATAGTTAATTGTATATTATGAACTTATTAAATAATGCACAATTTGTTTAAAATTGTCGGATAAATTGGGAAACTTATAATTTTTCTTCGCTTCGCTCAAATCAGAGTCCTCAATAACTAACGATTTTATTTTATTTCTAACCTTGTACAAACGAATTTACTCACCGATCAGTCATGGTTTCGAAATCACTGAATGTATCTCCTTGATTCCTTTCGGACATAAGAAAATCTAGATATGCCCCTGGTAAACCTAATTCTAAATACGTTTTCACTAATCGCAAATCGGCCGAATTTCCATCCAATCCATGAACACAGACGATTAAATGCATTCCTTCCGGAGAAAATATTCTAAATTCATCGCTGACATGGAAATAAGGGACAGTCGATGCGAACAAATTTAAATCTGAGTACAATATTCCTGGAAAACTTAATTGACGTTTGAACTCAGTTTTTGACTTTATAAATGCTTTATGCATCTCTATATTTGAACCCTTGTAAAAATGTATTTCTGAAAACAATTATAAATTAGTGTCCTAATGATAAGAGGTGAAAATCTTGAAAATGGTCATTAATGTCTCTAAATGTATAGCCGTTATCTTCAGTCCCATTACATTTGAGGAATTCTGTAAATTTGAGTAAATCCGTTATTAAATCTACAACAAGCTAGTTACTGCGTTATGACGACATTTTAAGACTGTATGTTTTTATACCGTCTGAAAATCGCGTATTATACTGAAACTCCAGTATTTAATTTTCTTCAGACTGTTTTAAAATACATAACTTCAGCTATAAAGTATCGGTAGCAAATGATTAGTGTGGTCGGTCATTAATTTTTTCTATGATAATCATTGCTTCCCTGAAAAAGACTTCCTAACTAAATATATTTACTATGAAAAATAATATTTCTGCTCTAGGAGTTTTGTTAACGATTTCAGAAATTACTTGATTAAATGCAATGAATATACTCTTCCGACGTCGTCACGAAGTGTATAATAAGAGAATATTCTTTTGTTTCCTAGTTTGACTTGTATATGTTTCTTAAAATGGCGCCCGAGCAGGGACCGTAAGTTGCCCTAAAAGGGGACATTGAAAGAAAAAAAAACTGAAGAAAACTTGGAAAAAAAATCTGGAAATTTTGTTTTTGTGTCTTTGCTTTATAAAATGAATGTGGAAGAAGGTGGTTCTAGATCCGTAGGGGATAGTAGAGTATCCTGGATCTACACAAAAAGGAAGGAGGAACTGGAAGTAGAACTGTTCAAAGTCGGACTTAGCGTGATGGGAACAGTAGATGACATGAGAAAGCATTCGGTGGATTACTACCGAACTCATCCCAGAACAACAGATGAGGAGAGATACGAATCTCACGTCGCCGTCGGGAGGAGAATTATCTCAAATTCCTCCATCCCTCCCCGACAACAGGGATCGATCTAAGCTCATATAACAGGTACGAAAATGAGGTTTGCATTTTGAAGGAAAGAGGGATAGTTTAGAATTCTTGGAACGATTTTCCGAATTGAAAGAATCGTACGGAATTGAGGATACAGACTGTCTTCATGTATTACCGGAAAGGGCAAGCTTTATTGTGGTACCGGAATAATAACCGACAATGGGCCACGTGGGATGACTTCATTGCCGCTTTTGAACTGTATTTTCTACCAACAAACTATCCCCGAGACATCATGGACTCCTTTATAAAAAGGGTTCAGGGCCCGCAAAAGTCCTCTAAGGACTGCGTGATCGCTCTGCAAACTTTATGCAGACGTGAACAAGTATTGTCGAAAACCGAAGAACTATCAAGGATTTATAAAAATCTCCGCCCGGATGTGAGACAATATGTACGTCCCAGGGATTTCACTTCTCTCGCCGAATTGATACGATTGTGTGAGGAATATGAAATTGTACAGCAAGAGCTGGTGCATACTAAAGCGACGTTCAAGGTGCCGAAAGATATTATTCTTCTGTAGGAAGAGCTTTTCTCAAATACCAACTACAAAACTAAGCTAGAACTCTGACCTTCTTACTTGTAAGAAACCTAGGCAGGTCTTCTAAGGTACGTGACTGTACCGTAACCTTAGGGGACAACTAACCTTCCACCAAAATTCGTCATTTGGGAGGGAGTTGGTTGCAAAATGGCAATGGCAAGAATTAATCACCCTTATCCACCTAACATACTGTTGAAGTAGTGAGGACCTTTCAGCTACCAAGTACCCATATCAGAGTAACCTGGTAGTTTATCAATCACCTTTGATTGACCTGAATACTCAAATACAACAATATGCTGACAAAATATTTTTTATAGACTATCGCTGATGTTCAGTCTTCTATTGCCAAAGATAATGTAATAACTTTTAACATTGTACAATTTGTTTTACTCGGAAGTCCTTCCAATCTGTCATGAATCACACGATTTTAGTCTCCATGATTTATGCCATTTAGAAACATTATGCCCAATGACTTGAAACATTATATTATTAAAATTACCTTCAGTCTCAGTGGCACCTTTGAAAGAAAATTGACTAGGTTTAATGTCAAGATTGGTTTGGACATCTATAACGTGGTATAATATGTTATCAATACCATTTGTTTCTTCCTCATTTGTACCATTGGTTACCGAACTAGACGGCGAATCTAAGTCTCTAAACTGTTTGGGTGGTGGTAGAGCTACATCATCGCAAATATTGGTTTCGGTTAGATCACAGCCTGCTGAAAAAAACATTTCATCATATTAGTTCATAATTCTCTTGTGTTTGATGTTCATTAATATCGTAACTTTTCTTACCTTTGAATGAAGGAATTTCTAAATTAAGTTTACGATAATTTTTCTTATGGCCATTAGTAAAATCTATAGCAGCAGTCCTTTTTTTCTTTCTTTTATGATATACATTCCCATCCGAAATTTTTTCTTTAATTTTATGGTCTGTTGATAAATTTTGCAACTTTTTCTGTAACGTTTCTAAATTATTGATGACTGTTGTCGTTAGCGGATTCATTTCGGTGCTTGAAGAACTACTCCTTGATGTAATCCAACCGCTTTGTTCACTGTTGGAGGATGTACTACAACTACTAAAATATTTCACATTAGAGTAGATTAACCTATCTTCTATTTTTGGAATTATGTTAGGCAGTGACTCTGATCTCGACAATATCAGTGGTATTTTATCTTCATCTAGTTGTGAAGAACTTTTAACGCGTCGAATTCCTCCTGTAAAATTGATCATCATCAAATATACAGTCGTGAAAGAGGATATGGAATACATATGTTCGGATTCCCTGTTTAATGATTTTTAAAAGGCATTTCTTCTACAAAACAACTAATTCACGACTGAATGCAGCTTCAAAACACGTTTTGATTTGGCCGTTTCGACGCCGGTCGTTTTGACGTTAAATTGTAATTTTTAATATTTAATTATCTTAATCACACCCTGACATTACCACATTTTAATAGCAATTTTATTGGATATTAAGAAGCCGGCTCGTTTTGATGCCAAATTGTAATATCATTGCTTTTATTTTCTACATGGAAATTACAAGCAAAAGGAGAAGAGGTAAATTCTCAGACGGTGGTTTTTTATACGTATATGATAAAGCAAGTTCGTGCAATTCAACAAAGTTTCTGAAATGTGATCATAATATCATTGAAAGACAACAACGCTGTAAGGCCATGGTTCATAGCCAGGACGACGTTGCTATTGAAAAAGTTAATGGGTTCTTCGCTGCATATGTGAAGGGTGCAGTAATTAAAACATTAATAAAGAGAAGGTGTGAAGAAACGATAGAATCCAGGGCTGGAATAATAATCTCTGTGTATCAGGGGATATTACTAAGCCCAAAAACTACCGAACCAAACAGCCTTAAAGAAAATGATTAGAAGCGTGAGGAACCAAATCTACCATGCATCACCCAGTTAGTGCCAGAGTCCCAGTTAGCTTAGGAACAGAGGACCGCATCCGAATACAATTATAATTATTTGGGCACAAACACAACCTGAAAGTGAGTATTTTGAAACATCCTGTCAATGTTGGTGCAGGATATAATGAGAACTTCCAAAAACCAGGATATGTAAATTCTTGGGAAATTACACTGTCGTGTCATCTGCATAATTTTTTTGCTTTGTACTCTAGTTAGTAATAATCAACTAATAATTTTTAAAAATGAACGCAGACAAAAATGCGAAAAAAATGGACCCTTGTCACACCATTTGCATAATCTTGATTCAATCATTATTCGTCTACGGACCAGTCACCTTACTTTTGTGAATTTTAAGCTGCAAAGTGAACCAAAAATGATTAATTTTGCACACGTTTCCAAGCTACCTGGCCGGAATACCCACTAGAGTATAGAACGCTAAAATTATGAAACAGAATTGACATTTTTTCGATTTGAAACGTTGTACGCACGTCTATCGAAGTTCGTCGAGGATTCAGACTTTTAGAGACTCCTGATACTAATAGCGAAAACGATTGAATCAAGATTATTTAATGGTTGGTTTTATACATTAACGTCCATTTATATACCTTTTGGTCAGATGAATCGGTAGACAGACACTTTATTCCTTGGATAAGCACAGAAGTGCAGTATGATTTTTTGTATTACAACTTTATGCAAATTGTGATTTTTGTTGTCATTGGCTCGTAGACTATTTAGTAGGTACTCAGTCCAAAAAGTATGTCATACTGAAGATTACGCGTCTATAATAGTGTCATTTTGAGACTTCAGAAGATGAATAGATATTTATACAACTAGTTGGAATATAAGCGGGTTTTTTGCGAAACACGCCGTTTAGCATCGTGTGATTTTTTTTTAAATTCGGTTGTTACGAAAAAAATACAATTTTCATTACGTTTCATTTTCATTCAAATAGTATCAAGCCATTTTTGTTTGTTTCCCTGGAGGTAACAATGCAAATATCGTGATATAAGAGTTGCCACGCCAATGCCAAGATATATTTTTCAAAATATCCACATTCATATTTTTATTTTGTTTAAAACGAGCATTGAAGAAATTGCAAAAGCTATAGTAGCAAGTTTGCTGCCAAATAAATCAAAAGCAATATTTTAGCACTAGTGCTAAAATGAACTTATTTTAGCACACTGTTAAAATGAATCACTTTTTACAATAACAAATCAGCGTCATAAAGATGACTTTTCGTAACTGAATTAACATTAACAAATTAACAACTATATTATTTATTATTATGTAACAGATACCAATAAAATTTTATATAAATAATAATGTAGTGATTTTTTGCGTCAAAACGGCCAGTGTCGAAACGAACCCGTCATAACGTCCCAGATAGTGTTTATTCAAAGTTCTAATATAGGGTGCGGCAAAATATACCTCTACAAGTTACGAGTTAAGAAAAGTTTTGGAAATACAATTTAACAATTTCTGCGCGTTCTTGATGCAAATAACGTTCCATAACAAAATTCTGTATCTTTCTACATTGATATAGAACTATTCTTTTGACAGTTGTTAAAGAAATATAACACAATTAAAACAATATTCCATGGCTGGGTATATTTTGCCGCACCCCCCATATTAAGGAATAATAAATAAAAGTACATACCCGCGTTATTTGAAGCTTCAATATGTAACCCTGTAACTTTTTTACAAATAGATAGACTCTCTGTGGAACTACTTGTAGAACTAATATGAAAATTCCTATTTCTAATTTGAGATTTTGATTTATATTTTGTTTTGACTCTTTGATTCTTCTGTTCAATTATAGTATTTTGATTATTACTCGGCACTACGTATTCCACTATATGTCTTTTTGTCGTTTCAATATTTGACTTTTGATTTTGATGTCGTTTTGTTACTAGAGAATTAAATTTGTTAACATCATTAACGATTTTCTTCCTAGGTGAAAATAATTGCATCGAATTTGATCTGAACAAATTTTGCGTACTTTCTGTTGACGTATGACTGAATGATTTTACCAATTTCTTATACTTTTGTGTTCCATTAGGTATGCTTCTATCTAATTGTTTCGGTTTTTTAACAAGAGTACCATTCTGGTAAATTTCCATGGAAGATTCTGCTAAATTCGATACGTTTTGGGAGTGTGAAGATCTTCTAACATTTGAAGAAGAACAATTGCCCTTGCCTGTACAATTGAGGATTTTTGGAGGAGCTTTGATTTCATTTTCCAAGATTTTCCGATGGTTTCGTATGTTATGCTCGCTTACAACATTCTTCAATTTTGATTCTTTCTTGCGGAAACCCATCCTTCCATCGTTGTCGTAAACGCTGTAGACGTTTTGACTGCGAATGTTACTTTGGGAGTAATGTAGATTATTTTTTTGACACATTTGCAACTGATCGAGTGATTTACTGTGTCTGGTAGGCATAGTTGAATGTATTTGATCCATGAACGCGTTGAAATCTGGATTGACCAAGCTTTTTTCCGAGTTTTTTCTCATGTCCAATATGTTACCGATACCGCAAGAGCAACTATTCTCTTCGGGAACATTCGTTTTCCTGAACGGAATTTCTGAAATAGTCATTGGTAAGGTTTCAATAAGTTCAGTAGTAGATTGTAGTCACCTGGTTTTGTTATTAGAGGTGAAGATGAAAGAGACATGTGATGACTATTTCTTAAAAGAGGTTCTGTAAAATCTTGATACTGATCTTCAAAAATAACCGGCATAGTTATGTTATCCCCATCTAGCACTGCACAATGGACAGGCAAAGGCGGGAGTAACTGCATGTATTTGGACCTGGAAACATTCCAACGAATTACATTTTGTCAAAATTAACATTCATTAAACAAGTGTAACGGTGCCCTAGAATCAATAAAATAAATTTAAAATACGGTGTCTTTCACTTTGATTAAGAAGCAAAGTAAATGTATACAATAATAAGAAGATATTATAGATTACTTCCCTTATATGAGGTGATTGTATTTCATGAATATAGCGCCTGAGAGATGCTTTATAATTATTGCAAAATATATAGAAAAGTAACATGGCTTCAAGTAGTCAAGTCTCGAAATTAGTCTACTTCAAATAGTAAAATAGTTCACTATATACGAGGGCAAGGTGAAAAGTCCTTGAAAAATGAAACGGATGGCGCCACAATCGAAAATCCCAAATGACATTTGTGATGTACCATCTAGAACATATTAAAATTTTCAGACTGATGTGTCATTCACTTCTGTTTTGACACCCATAGAAAACAGACTACCTTGAAGATTTTAGTAAACATGGAAAAAAGGGAATTTCGCGTCTTGATTAAACATTTCTTTCGTGGAAAAAACATTACGCAAACCAAAGCTTGTTAAACGTTATGGGGACCATAAAGGACGCCGAACGTTCTGGTCGTCCAATTGAGGTTACAACGCCAGAAATCGTCGATAAAATCCATGGTATGATGATGATCATCTATTGTTTCATTTCTCAGGGACTTTTCACTTTTAGTATTTTTTGCACATTCATATTTTCCTCAGATAAGATGTTAATTCTCCAAAAAGGATAATATCTCTAAAAGGATCTCTAATATATAAGAGAATTTTTGTAAATTGCTGAAAACTCTTATTTTTAGTGTCAATGCACTAGGTCTAGGCCTAGTACATGAATCTAAGCTCAAAAAAGGCCATAAATTTCGAAATCAGCAATACAATTTGAATCGATTCAAAAATTGTGCCAATCTATTCCTTGGGGACCAACTAACATTGGGTAAAAAAAAGTTTATACGGCGCTTTACCCTACAATTTATTATGAACAATATATTAACTGAAAATTAAAAAGGTATATTAAGATATTTTGTGTCAAAAAAGTTTTTGACTCATAGTTTTTTCCAAAAAATGCATATATTATAACCGTTTTAAATTTTTCCTCGGGTCGAAGAAAATTATTAAAGCTGGGTGGGTAACCGATCGATTAAAATATAAGTGTATTATCTCATGTAGTACGAAAATACAAGACTTTTTCGTGGGAAAATTTTTTTCGAGTTATGCCCGGAAATCTGAATCAAATGGAAAATCTCAGACAATAAGTTTCCAAAAAATCTGAAAAATGCAGGTGAGTAGGCGAAAGCTATATAAAAATTACGTGTACCCATTTTATAATTTTTTTCGAAAACGCAACCAGAATATCGACGCTTGTACCGGAGAGCGCGGTAATTTGAATTTGAGGCTCGCGTAAAAACAGTTATAACGGTATATATTGCTAAAAAAAACTATACTAATTACTTTTTTGGGATCTTATGAACATTTTAAATAAACATTTAGGAGTTTCTATACCGAAAAATTTTTTATAAACCATTAACTAACAATTTATTGTCACAGTTCACGAATATGAAGTCCAAAACATTCCCTGACAGGGGTCCCGACGCCGTGGATATTGATGAATTTCATTAAAAATTATTTTTGTATGCTTGTCAACTGATCGAGCGAGGATATAAAGGTCCCTGATGATGATTACGACATGCAAAAACTTTCTTGAAATACCTGGGGATACCCGGATACCCCGGGGATGGTCGAAGGTGACCTCAGGGAATTTTTTGGACATCATATTCGTGAACAGCGACCCCGAAAACGCCCGTGAAACCAACTCGAGCCCGTTTAACTCATTATTCACCGAGCAATTAATTTTTTCTTATTCACCTCAAAAGGTGCACTCGTAAAAATGCATTTTCTCGCTGTAGAAATGCAATAAAGAGTTTGCCCAAAACACAAACGCGGCACAAAATTTCTAAATTACATTCTGAATCGAATACAGAAAACCACAAGGCAATCCATCTTACTGCGCCAGTTTTGGGAGGTGTAATGCTTTATTTCCTCGACTGTATAGAGATAATTGATATATTGCATTCTACCAAGTAAAAAGTAATGTCGGGCACTTTATTTACAGGGTCCTAATTAAACAATATGTAACTGCACTAGTAATAAAGCATACCATATATGAGAGTACAAAAAGTTCGAGCATTGAACTCGACTTGTCGCGTGAAATTTGAAAAAAAATAATATGACACACACGTTATACAGATTAAATAATTAAATACCTTCTCGCTATTTCTGCAATTAGTAGATATTTCTGATAATTCGTTTCGTAACATCCGAAGGCTGTTCGTCTGGGATTATAAACAAGGAAAAATAGTTCTGAAAACCTTCTTACGCGCATACTGTGATGTTTTTTGCTCAACTTTTGTTGAATGGCAGTCTTGCAGCTAAAGTTCAATAGAAAGTAATTCCACAACTTGATGTTATCTGCACATAATTCGGCTAACGATGAATTTTGCTTTATTGGTACATATTTCTTAGAATTCTAAAATAACTTGAATTATCTTTTAATGTGAGATAATTTTAAATTAAATTCTTACCTTCTTAAAATCATATTTGTTCTGTTTAATTATCAAACTCTCGTAATTTTCACCTATAACTTCTTCCCGTTGTAAGAGTAGTATTCTATATTCTTTAATAATAGATTTGAGATTATTGCTTGCTTCTAACAGAACATTGTAGGCTTCTAAATGTATTTGTGGAGATTCATTAATTCTGTTATAAATCTTACGACTAGTCACTGGAAGGACGGGATCCGTTAAAGAAGAACATTGGGCTGATCTGGTTTTACTCCATGATTTTGAAGTTTTTGGGGCGCTGGAATAAAAATATATTGCCTTTACACCCACCATTGAATAACTATAATTCAAATAGATAGGTTATCGAAATAAAATATGGAATAATGAACAACAAATGAAGTAATGAAAGAATACTCGAACAAATAGCTTATAAAATATTATCTACAGAGGTAATTAGGTTTATCTCTACATCTTTTGTTAATTATTGCATTGGTTGGTGTCGCCATCTTGGCACTAACATTCCCGGTAATTTCTGTGTGAGAGATATCCATTTAGTCAATGTTTTACATTGTATTGGTTAATCTTAGTAGGACATCTACTCTAAGTTAGATGGCGTTAGATGCTCTGGTTTCCCTAGAATTTTTGCCTATGGGCTATTTATATCTCAGCAAAGATGTCGACTAGTAGCACTGCGACTTCCTGGTTCCACTGTTGAGCTTGAAAGGACGAAACAGGTGCCCCAAACTATAAGTTGCAGTGTTCTAATGATCGATCTAGAGAAACCAAAGTACCTTTCAGCATGAAAGGAAAGTTTAATATTCGAATTAAATTAAATATTCTTATCCACTTGATGAATTGTATGTCTTAAATGACATAACACGTAACACGTCTATTCATTGCTTCACTTCACTCAGGTAACTTAGAAATCAATCTAATTCACAATTAGTGTTGTACAGTTCATAATTCACAACGATTAATACATCAAATCTTTAAAAAAAATTGGTCACCAAATAACGTTTAGTGATGATAACTTTTCAAAAATCGAGATCAAACTCAACTACATGGATACCAGTAACGTGACAACACTGCATTTAGTGTCAAATCAATTCCGTTATTTGGTATATAACCTACAAATCATGATCGATCATTTCGAAGTTGAGCTCTTGTATCTTAATTTTCTCTCTTCTTTAGGTTAGATTGTGGACAGCACTAAAGCCGAAGATACCACAGTTCTAGTCACCAAAGATCAATTAAGAAATTATATCTGAAGGATTAACGAACCGAAAAGAAAAAGTATAAAATAATAAAATTTAGGCTATACATAGTTATCTTGATTCCAAAAAAGGACACTTAAATAACTATTAGATACTTATATCCCAATAAACCAAATGAAATTGAATTTGGAAACCTAGGTATGAATAATTATGAATATTTTTCAAGTTATTAGTATAATAAAAGTTTATTCCAATACTAAACTACTAATGTCAATGAACAAATATGATAAAGTTCAATACTATAAACAAGAGCTTATAAGTCAACACAGTTGAGCAGTTATTTAAATTTGGAATAATAACATGTATAATATATTGTTTCATTTTGTCATGAGTTAACCAGTGTCCTTTGTTTTATTAATCCTATAGAATAATTTTCTCTAACAGGTACTTACCAACTTTGCATATATTTCAGTATACCTCTCCTGAAAAAGAGAACAGAACATTTTCAATTGGCTGATGCTGGTAGGTGCTGTTATGATTTAGTATTGATCGAGTTATTGAAGGCTATGTTAATTAATTTAATGCATGAATATTTCGTGAAACTCACTTGAATGGTGGAAAAATAACATGTAAAATATCACATTAAATATTTCATAGATTAGTTTTCGTAACAAGTAGATATGAAAAGAAAGTTTGCGTAGCTTTGATGAATATATACAATAGTATAAACTAGGACACAGCTAGTTGTGTGATTATTCATTATTTTTAACAACATGTACATTAGTTGTGCTATCTATAGTATAATATCAAAATTAAATCAGTCGAATTGACTCGAAACAGTTTTCTTCTTCTAGAACATGGTGTATCTTCTTACAAAGAGATGTCACTAGTGTCACGTGATTTGCGTATAATAGTAGATTATTAGAAAATTATTTGTTTTTCTATGGGAAACTTGAACTCGTACGCTAAAATCATGCCATTAGGCATCATTAGAAACGAGTGTTTTTTTAACTATTTCTTCTATTCAGAGTTTTCAAAATGCATTTTTAATACAAAAAATGTTAATTTTAAATTAACTTAATGTACCTTTACTTTGGATTTGAAAACAAAGACCCATATTGAGGAAAGTACTTCTATGTCAACAACATTATTATATTTATTTCAATTGTAAAACAATAATGAACTACAAATTACGAAATAATTATGTGTACTTTGAACCTTTTCAGAGGTCGTGATAGGGTCAAAAACTGTTTTGAAATAGTTAATTTTCCGTAAATCGTACCTAATACGGCTTTACGACGACTTTTCGCGTGCCGTTTTCGCTCCATGTAGTTAGATTTAGTATCGGACCGTGCCCGATGTCCATTAAATAGGAAAATTTAATTAAAACAGTTTGAGCTATTCTCAGATCTCAGCTACGCGCGTCTAGCGTGCGACGTAGCAAAGGGAATTATCTCGCGACTAAAATATACACGAAGCGGGTAAAAGCTAGCGGCCCATAGCCAAAAACACTTTATTACAACTGGCGCCGGTCGCACGGGGCAAGAAACGGCCCCAAATTAACAAAATAGAGGTAAAATGTATAAACTCCAACTTACGCGCAGCGAGCTCCTCGAGGCATATGTCAAAATGATTTCGTTCGTAGCTAATTACATAGGACTTCTGGCGTTCATGCAATTAAGTTTTTAGATAATTCGAACCTTCTAATTTCGATAGGCCACATGAAAATCCCGGAGTCCAAAGCGCTAAAGACGTCTGGGTGTTACAATATTCGTATAAAATTGCGAAATTTCGCACTTTTAGAAACTTCAAATTAATTATGACATAATTATTTCAAACGTAAAGTAAGACATACGTTTTAGATTCCACAACCACCCTTGACCAAGATAATTTTTGATGTCCCGGTATTTCATTTTCCAATTATTAATTTACAGATATTGCTAATTCTTTCTATTCGGTAACTATTATCGAATGGAAACCTGTTTATACAGTTCCTTAGTTTTCCAATTTTACCCCCTTCAGACGTAAAGGATATCCTGTCGCAATAAAATTTCCTCAATTTGTCGCTTTGGAGCCTGAAGGGTCAATGATAAAAACTATCCTGTGTACTGAACGCGACGATTGGCCTAGAAGGGTGTGTCAACAGAGAATTTCAATTATTTTCCTGGTAATTACCGAGGTGTGTCAGAGTGTCTATCTATTTGAATTATATTGCTAAATGAACATCCGGGACATGGTATTAACTGTTCCAACAAATTCAGTCGAATGGTATCATTTTCTAACAAAATACCTTAAGTGCGATGATTATGGGTGGTGCAGAATGATTCCAATAAAAAAAATGTTATATTACTCTCTGAAAAATTTTGCCGTCGTGTTAATTACCTTTTGAATAATAAAATTAACTCCAACCTTCAATATTATTTTTCATAAGGGCTCAAATTTTACAAAAAGTTCACAATTACGATAATTAATATAAAATTGCCTATATACTATGTTTTTAATTGAACGAAACCTTTTTACTTCCATCGGTATTCATAGTATAAGGGAATCATTGTAATCGGTCTCGAGGATTTCGACGAAATAACCATTTTTGCCATATCTGTATCTATCGAGACAATTTTTGAGATGATCACTGTGAGAGGATTGCGCCGCTTCTACTGATCGTACGGATTTGAAATTTCGTAAATCGCTCCAAAGTCGTTAAAATGTTTGAACGATTATGATAACAGTGAAAATTGTGCCTTCACAAGTGAGGGAAGCTAGTGATCGATTATTCACAGTTCATTTTATGGATTCATCCTGTGCCATCTTATATCATCGGATTTAGGGTATTATGTTAGGAAATTTTACTGAATTTGTTCAAAAACAAAAATCTTGGCTAATTGTTCTTTCATGGTAGAATAAAATTACTGGAACGGCAATAAATTTGCGATAAATGTTCTCTAATAAGTTAAAAACTATTGCCTGCTATATTTGGTCTGCCAGCTTGATACACTAGAAAAGTTTAAGTTAGGTGTAACTTAGAATATAGACGCAATAATTGCGATTAAAATTTTTAAATAGTTCATCAATTCCATCACATGTAGGTTAATTCAACAAATCCGAAGAATAATGAGACGCTATATAAAAAAATTCACACGTTCACAGTCCTCATGACAGAAACAAAATTTGTTTAAGCAAGTTACTATATCATGGGCCTATATTACTCAAAGAATTCCCAAAACTGATTAAATATATACCATCAACGAAGAAAAGATGGACTTATACTACTTCATTGCTATTCCATACATAGCAGATATTATATATAAATTCTCGAGAAATAGGTCACACTTACACAAATGCTTATTATTTTCGTATTTACGTACATTTCGGTTTCACGATCATCATCAGAAGACGTATCAATGTAGAAAACTGAATTTCTTAAAACCAATTGTATCATCACAAAGCGTCCTTATCGCACCAATTTCAACTAAAGATGCCCACGTTGCCGAAACGAACAAAAGCAGGAGTAATTGAAATTGTAATACATTAATGTTTTAAGTATATGAATATGTCTCAAGAATCTACTGCTTGGTCATTTCAAGCAATGTTTGAATACGACTGAAATCAAGAAATATAACGTTCAAGTATTTACTTCCAAACCAGATGTTAAAGATGTAAGAGGTAATAGAAAAAGGTTGTTAGACCTTATTAGAAATATTGCTATTTAGCATTCTACGTAAAATATACTTTCAACATTATTAAGACGCATCTAGAAATCTGCAAGAGTTTTAATTAATTACATTAGTATGGATCTGACTTAATGATTGAACGTCTTACAGACGTTTTATGTGAATCATCTTAGATAAAATATTAAATTTTAGTAAAATTGATGGTTATTATCAAAACAATGTTTAGCAAGGGCGGTGAAATTTTCAAAGTTTTTGTTTCTGGTACTATACTTATGGCCATACATTTTTTTGTTGCAAATGGTAATGTTATAAAATTATCTGTATTACCGTCTATGTTATTTTATGAAGTTACATTATAGATTTTGTTTATTCTTTCTTCATTAAGTTGAAAAATGTTTTTCGGTAGCCATTCTTTTCCAAACAATGTTCACTCCCTGGGTGGGACAATTTAACAGTGCGATCTGTAAGCCTCTTTGTAACACTTTTTTTTATGATTTGTTTGTACAACTGAATTAAAGTGAAGATATCGGTGAGACCAACCTTAATTAGTAAACCACGAAGATTTTATTTTTCCATCTGAATAATTTTTAGTTGAAATTAGTGCGATAAGGACGCTTGGTGCTGATACAATTAGTTTTAAGAAATCCCGTTTTAAACATTGATACGTCTCTTGATGATGGTCGTGAGACCGAAACGTACGTAAAGACGAAAATAATAAGCATAGTTAGTGTGACCAATTTCCCGCGAATTTATATACAGGTGAGTCAGTTTTTTGTAGCCAAACTGCAACAGGAAATAGAACAAGTGTTTTTAAGAAGAAAAGTTCAGTAAACATATGTCGTAGAAGGCTTCGTTTTCGAGATACGGGTGTTGAAATTGAAAAAAAAAATTCGTTTTTTGCGAATATCTCCGGAACCGTTTATCGTACAGAAAACAGCTTTTGTAAGCATTTTCTACTCATAGTAAGCTATGTTCTGTGTGATTTTTACTCATAATTGGTGAAGATTTTGAAGGGGTAGTGGGTGTTTTTCTCCCCAACTTCTACGCCACTGGAAAAAAAACGGTTTTGAGACAACCATTAGAACCGCCAATGTTTTCTACACAAAAAGGTACTTGGTCATAAGCTCTAAAGTTGACCGTTTTCGAGAAAAATAAACTTTTATGTTGAAAAACATGGTCAATCATTTGATTTTGTTACTTGTTCTACTTGTTTGAATAAATTTCGTCTAATTAGTAAGAATTGACCATGTTTTTCAACATAAAAGTTGATTTTTCTCGAAAACAGTCAACTTTAGAGCTTATGACCACGTATCTTTTTTGTGTAGAAAACATTGGCGGTTCTAATGGTTGTCTCAAAACCGTTTTTTTTTCAGTGGCGTAGAAGTTGAGGAGAAAAACACCCACTACCCCTTCAAAATCTTCACCAAATATGAGTAAAAAAAAATTTTTTATCACACAGAACATAGCTTACTATGAGTAGAAAATGCTTACAAAAGCTGTTTTCTGTACGATAAACGGTTCCGGAGATATTCGGAAAAAACGAAATTTTTTTTTCAATTTAAACACCCTGTACCTCGAAAACGAAGCCTTCAACGACATATGTTTATTGAACTTTTCTTCTTAAAATCACTTGTTCTATCTCCTGTTGCAGTTTGGCTACAAAAAACTGACTCAACCTGTATAATTCATGCCTGGGTCAAGAATCATTATTAATTATATTATTTAATATATTTATTGTCCAATGTATCAAAGTTATGAGTGTCTAGTGAACTTGAAGGATAAGTAATAATTATGTCTCTCTTACTTATAGTTGGCTAAATTGAATCATTTCACATAACAAGGGACCATTTTGGTCACACTTCATATATTAAGAAGGAATTAGGAATGTAATAACTTCCTTGTTGCAATATTCACCATAGTACATTATCGTTCAAATATAATTCCGAGTAGTATACTATCATTAAACTTAAGTTATATTCTGCTAATTGATACTCACTTTAATGATGGTTGATGTAAGGCAGTCAGTGCGGCATGTATAGTTAAAGATATAGCAGATAAATGGAAATAATCGAACAATACAGGTAGATGATAATGTAGGCCATCGATGGGACATAAATTGATCTGCAAAGTTCTTGAAGAAACCATAACCATAGAAACTGGAGAAGTATCACTGAACCATAATTCAAGTATCAAGGAAAATTCGGCTTTCTCCAACGATTCCTTCAGATGATGTCCATCTACGAGCATGTGGCACCGAAAGAGCACTACATCTTTCAGGGACACTTCTTCGTTTCTGTATAGAATTTGAAATGGCCTGCAGGCTCCATAGTTACCTAGCACAATGGCCGATCCTAAGCCAGTCGCTACTTCTGGTGTAGCTACTTCAACTTCAACAGTAAGTTTGGACGAAACACGTAAACAACAGCGTACTTGATACATACTGAAATTTTGGATATAATTAGAACGATTCGTCGTTTGCAGGAACACCTTACCCTCTTTGGAATAAATCGACATTGTAAAATTTGTACAGTTCCACAGAAAATTCTATTGTTGATTGAAGCTCACACATAATATTTCAAACGGGCTATAGAGCGTGGCGTAGCGTCTCCTACATGTCTACAAAATTGAAATTCATACAATTTATGTTACACCTCGGTTGAAGTCTAATAGTCTAGGAGCCAGAACTATATTGATGGTCTGAACATTAACCCGATGGCACTATGGCTTATCGTTAGAGGACGGTTCAATGATCAACTCATCTCACAGACCGAATTTTCCCCGGCTGCTAGATCTCGAGATACAGCATCCGCATTTTTCTTTATTTTGACTGGAGGTTAACCCTTTCCAAGTTGCGGTTAATTGAGAAGCATGCCATTCTTACACACTTCCACCATGTGCCATCATTTTTTAACGTGTCCGTTTATCAGGCCGACCAGTTAAAATTGAACCTAAAATGGACTGTAAGTTCACCCCAAACCTGGTGAAAATGTCCATTGGTATTGGCAATTGTTAACATACCCTATGCCATCAAAAGTTATCGGTCCATTTCAGAGTAATTGGTCATTATTTGGACCAAAAATGTTTCTTTTTTTCATTTTGTGGATAAAACTTGCGGGTTACAAGGCAACATGATGGCACCATGTTAAATAACTTTATTGGAGGTCAAATAAAGATTTAAAATTATTGCCATCACTACTTTCCTATTTCAAGCCCCCAAAACCTTCTAAAACCACCCCCCAAAAAAATATGAATCATATGATAATATGACCAATTTTATGATAAATTAGTCAATTACAGATACTCTGGCTGGGTTTAAAATCGAAACCGCTCTTTTTTATTTATTTTTTTATTCTGCTGGATGATTTTAGGGAGTTTTGGGGGGTTGAAATAGGCAAGGAGTGTTGGCAATAATTTTAAATCTTTATTTGACCTCCAATAAAGTTATTTAACATGGTGCCATCATGTTACCTTGTAACCCGCAAGTTTTATCCACAAAATGAAAAAAAGAAACATTTTTGGTCCAAATAATGGCCAATTACTCGGAAATGGACCGACAACTTTTGATGGCATAGGGTATGTTAACCATTGCCAACACCAATGAACATTTTCCACCAGGTTTGGGGGGTATGCTTTTCAAGTAACCGCAACTTGGAAAGGGTTAACTTCCAGTCAAAAAAAAAATGCGGATGCTATATCTCGAGATCTAGCAGCCGGGGAAAATTCGGTCTGTGAGATGAATTGCTCATTGAAACGTCCTCTAACGATAAACCATAGTGCCATCGGGTTAATGTTAAGACCATCAATATCGCTCTGGCTCCTAGACTATAAGGGGTTTTTGTTGAAAAGTTCCAACTCCCCTAGTTCAAAGATAAGAGCTAGTAACTGTAATATTTGTAAATTTACTATCAATTTTTCTACCATTATTTACATACATTTTCTACCATTATATTCAGAAAATTGAGTAGTCCAGTTACCAACTACATTACAAGGCCAAAGTGCTCTGACGTCACGTCAGTTAAGGTGGTTCATTTAAAGACACGTGGACCGACAGCACAGCAATACCATCTTTAGTACAAAGCCTGAAGCTTAGTACAAACGTAAGTGTGACGTCATCAACCTGCGTCAGGTGATAAATATTACAATTTAACAGAGTCTTATCTATCTTGTGGAAAATTATATATCACACCTGTGACTTCAAAAATGTATGTATGCATTTAAAGACCATAATAGCAATAAAATCCCACTCAGGAGGCCAAAATTATCCAACAACGACTACAAAGTCGACGTTTTGGTCAAATTCGTATATTTAATAATAAATATAATTTGTTTATAACAAATTGGCAAATTTGTGGGTAGATTCGACGATATTAACGATAAAACCGAACTCAGAAAACCAAAATTATTCGAAAACGACCCTAAAGTCGGAGTTTTGATCGAATTTATCTATTCTGTTAATAAATAAATTGTTTATAACAAAAAATTGTCTTTAACCGATCAAAAACGTTCAAATTTGGCATTTTTTAGACATTTTTATGTATCTCAAAAATGAGCCAGTTAAATTGTTTATTTATTATTTATAAACAATATGAACAATTTGTGGTCAACTTTTTTTCTGATGACATTCTGAAGAGAATGCACTTTGTCCCATCAAAATCGATCAATTTTCCAAGGATTTACGGGTCCAATACCCATTTGACTGCACTAAAACCTTTATGGCTATAGTTTTTGTTTTGACATATAATAGTTCCCTAAAAAATTTATCCATAGCACGAGCCATCCTTCAGTCATAAATAAACTACTTAAAATTCTGTTATGCTATTCTAATGAATATTTATTATTGAATACAACGAACAAAAACGTTACAGGAAACATAAGTTATTGAGTGATGGACAACAAAAACAACAGTATAGATTTCAAACTTAATGAGCTCCGTAAGTAACAAAACCGATCGTTAATGACGTTTATTTTGTTTATTGAATAGTTTTTACGACTCGTTCTTATTACGTTACTATATTAAACGCCAAACCCTACACCTGAAAAATCGGTTCTACTTCTTTATGTAGATCTGTGCTATTAATTTATTTCTGCATTGTTATAGATAGCTAGAATTCCAATTTTTTTTGCATTTTGTTCCTAATACCCCATAGATCATTCATGACTATCAAGACCACGGGGGTCGACCTTTCTACCCCCCCCCCCCCCCGTTCCAACCCCTCAGAAGAGCATTCTTATAAAAACAATCCAAAAGTTTAGAAAATTTATTAATTAAGAGCCGAAAATAACCCTAGTATGTTTTTTGGGTTCTCTGATCATGATTTCGCAGTTGGTTTTCTCGGAAAACTCCCTCCAGATGGGAAATTTGGAAAATTTATATGTAATATATAATTTATAATTTTGATGCAAAAATGACCTCTAGTAGGTTTTTTGGGTCGCTGATCACGATTACGCTGTTATTTTTCACAAAAACTCTCTCCAGATGAAAAATTCGGGAAATTTGAGATTTTCCTGAGACGGTTATGAATAATGAAGTATAGTTTTGTTGCAAAAATGAGTAGAGGCCATTTTTGCAACAAATTATACTTCATTATTCATAACCGTCTCAGAAAATCTCAAATTTCCCGAATTTTCCCTATGGAGAGAGTTTTTTGGGAAAAATAACAGCGGAATCGTGATCAGCGACCCAAAAAACCTGCTAGAGGTAGTTTTTGCATCAAAATTATAAATTCTATATTACATATAAATTTTCCAAATTTCCCATCTGGAGGGAGTTTTTTAATCATAAATTTTCTAAGCTTTTGGATTGTTTTTATAAGAATGCTCCTCTGAGGGGTTGAAACCCCGTTTTGGGAGGATAGAAAGGTCGACCCCCGCGGTCTTGATAGTCATGAATGATCTATGGGGTATTAGGAACAAAATGCAAAAAAAAATTTGAAATTCTAGTTTACCATATTTTTTTTTCCGGTTCGTTGCTTGGACTATAATAAACAGTTTATCCGAATAAAAATCTTACTTTGGTCTATGTGGATAATTGCTTTGCTATTAGAAAGAAAACCTGATTCAATAAGGATA